>ML781485.1:221067-245436 GCA_009831015.1 Picea engelmannii | reverse complement strand
CCTAAGAGGTCACAAGTTCAAATTCAGAGGGGATGAACATACATATACATATGGAGGAACCTATGGGCTACCAAAAAATGGAAACTAGAACCAGATACAAGCTTTGAAAAAATGTAAATTTCCATACTAATTGTCAAACCTAATATAAAAAAAAGATACAATAAAGAAGGAGGCGAGAGGGAGAGATTGTGATCTTCTAATATGTAGCAAAATAAAGATAAAATAGAGAGTGTCAAACACCATAAGAACCTTGATCACCATTAGTTGGTGTAGAGTGAGGTGGGACTAGAGAGAAAGTGAATGGCTACAACAAGTTGGGCATCTTCTTTTTTCAGGATCGCTTGAAAGAGAGTCGAAGAGAATATCCAACTGACAATTAAGGATTCCATGGTGATGAAGCTCATCTGCGATGTCCCTGCATAGATCAAATATGAGTTTCAATTGCTCTGTAGAGAAATTTTGTTGTGGAATCATTGTAGGAAAAACATCCTCGGTCTGTGTAACCTCTGTAATCCAACCCACATTTTATAGGGTATTTTCTTCAACTGACACAGGAGCCATCTCTTCAAGAATAAGGAAAGTGCAATACTCCTCTAGCTTCTATTCTGGAGAGTTTTCATCCCCTTGAATTGTAGGAACTGAGGGGTTATGGACATTCATCATGGGATCCTCCATGGGATGGAATGGAGTTGACAGTAATTCCTCCTCCACGAATACCAAGCCATAGTCGTAGACATCCCAATTCTAAGTTGTGGAGGGAGACGTGTGTCGAGGAAAAGACAGGCAATGATCTTACTGAAGAATTTTTGTATCTTACTTGGCTAAAGAAATATAGACAGGAATATCACCCTATGTTTATAGCCATCAAAAATTGTTTCCTAATACACAAGTATTGGTTACAAGGGCTCAGGCTGATCTTTTTATAAATGAAAGTTTGTTGAAAAAATCAATATTTATGTAATTTTCTGAATATAATAGATACAAAAATAAATGTAGAGACAGAAGTAAAAACACTGGGTCAATAATCAACACAGATGAGACATAAAGCAATCAATTATTCCATTCCAATTTATCAAAAGACTCATTCTCTTTACAAATTCCCTGAGGAAGTTTGGACCAAAGTCAAAATTAGATGTCCCTGATGAAAACCATACAAAAGGACTTTTGACAAAAAGTAAAAAACTTAATTTTAAAAGCTAGATCAGCTTTCCACAGATTGTTTCCCACTCGACTCTGCACAATAACCTTTATCAATCATGAATTCAGAAATAGACAAGTCCACATAGACTATCAAAGATAGATCAACTCCTCTAAAAAACAAATGTCTAAATGATGTAATTCAACCCTGAATATTGTTGTCTACAATAGGACCCTGCTATCATAAAAGATAATTAAGCTTTCAATGAATTAAAGAATGAATGAAAACTTAATTATCTCAATAAACTCAAAGAGAAAACCTTAGTATGCTTTCTCCTTCTATTCCTCTCTTGTTCCTCCTTCTTTGTTTGCCTATAAGCAATCAGAATTAGTTGAAGTAGTTAAACTATTGCTTTAGTTAAGTTAATTAAAACTCAACCAACCTTTTAGTTAAGGGGCGGAAGTAATAAAATAATAATAAGGGTCTTAAAATAATAACTAGTAGGTGGGACCCCTTGTGACTCCATTTAGTTTCTTTAACAAGCATAACACAACTAGTTAATCAATCAAACACATCCCTCCTTGTGGCTCCCATCATCACTCTCATAATTTGACAATTTATATCAATGATAATTGAAACTATATCCAAAAATATAATATCCATATATCCAAAAAATAGTGTGTTGTCCAAAGTTTCAGAAGTCAACTATTCTTAATAATCAATAAATAAAAACACCCAAAACCCATATTTTCCACTCTGGGAAGCAATATTTGCCTTGTTATTGTTGTCTCCTTTTGATTTTTATGAATTTTCCTTAGGCTGTGTGGAGCCTTTATGTGTAATCTCACTGATAACATGAGATCAATCATCTCTCAAATGCATGTGGGACGACACGGATTTGGTAGAGTCATTTGAGGGAGAGGAAGGGGTAGCAACGAATTTTCCTTTATCAAGAGTATGGTGAGCCTCGGTTTTTAACCTTTTACTTGCATGAAAATACTGAACTAGTGAGTAAGCAGGGGAATCTTGGACAATTTTATTAAGAGGTGGAGAAGCAGGTAAAGACAAGTTAGGCCATCCATGATGTTGTGAGACTGTTGGGTGGACAATCTTTTGCCATCCATCGTTTTCTGGGACTTCAAGTTGTAATGAGACATGCGGGGGAACTGGGATACCAAGGACATGTGGGGCTTGGAAGGGAGGCCTTTCTAGCCTAGGTTGGACCACTCCTTTTCCAATCCAGTTAAAAAATCCAACTTGGAATAACTGGCTCAACTCTTGTGAGTCTGCATCAACATGTATAGAAAGCCTTGGAATTCTAGGGCCCCTGTTCCAATTTCATCTTCCTCTGTTACCACGACCATGGATACCTCTGCTGAAAAGGATCATTCCTGTATGCATTATTGATTAACAACTATTTCCTTCGACAACCATACATGACATCTCTTCAAATATGAAACAAAGTTTGGCTCAACAACACATCAAACTCATGCAATCCAATCCATTAAAATCATTTAATACTTGTCAATGAGCAGGGGGTGAATAAGTTTCCTAGGATATGTGAGGGATTATATTGAGTGAAAACTGGTAATATGAAGGGGAGTCAATCATGGTTACTTCTCAACAAATAATCAAACAATCAACTGTATTGTAAATTAAAACATATCACTATAACTCATCCATGTGCCATCCTTTAACTGTCATCATATAGATTTTTATTTAACTATAATTTAATTTTAAGAACAGGGAGTGGATAGTGAATATGGGAAGGCGAGGGGACTTGTAATGTGAGAAAAAGTGAGAGAATGGTAGGGAAAAGAAACGAATATTGTTCATAAAACAAATCAAGTAATCCATAAACATAAATTTGTTTTCAATACAAAACATACCAATGCCACTTTAATAATTATTGTGTGTCAAAAATGTTCACTATCCCACATTCAATTTCTTCAAAACTTCTCAATTAACACAGTCTGTAATCATATTGATAACCATTATGCCTTTCAACAGTCCTACTAAGAGAACACTTGATCTCTAATTCCTTTCTTTTCATTTAAAACAAAGTCGAAAGAAACACATAGTAACATTTCTCCATCTCTATCCATAATACATCACTATAAAATATCAACATTGTCCATAATTTCGCAATCGCCCAATAAAACATATACATGGGTCTCTTTTCCAAATTGAACAGAATTCTAACACTTGCCCGATTTCATTCCCTTTTTCATTTTATCAACCAATAAAACTTTGCAATGAAACCATAATATAAAATCTGAGCTTCATTACTGATGATACAATTGAATAAAACATGCACGATGCCTCCATAATAGATACATAGTGAAACAATGAAATCACAGTCATCAATTTCCACAATTTTCCATGATCTCGATCGACACTAGTGAAACACACAGTAGTCACCAACTTGCAATTAACACCATGTTGTAGAATACAGAGACTGAAAGCATAACAAGAAGAGACAGCCATTGACTGCACATTATCACTAATTTCCAATCACAACCTCGTCAACCAATTTAATCAAATAAAAACGAGCTAGGTATTTGACGCAATTGTCATAACCACTACATTTTACAGCCAATCCTTGAAAATAAAAAAATGCCTGATTTCAGTAAGACAGTTAGGGAATTTTTTTTTTAAATTGATCTCTGTAACAATGAATACAAAGAACCAATTAAGAGTTCGCTCGGTCATCAATAGTACTAAGAAACTGGAGGTTCTCCAAACATATCAACCACTAGGCATAGACCCTTCAATACAAGCATAGGGTTCCTTATAACTCCTGGTATGTGCAATGACACAACAATTTAATGACGGGTAGGTTAGGGAAACGATGCAGAGAAACAAATTCATAGTGGACAGTAACAAGTATCCAGAACACATAGAGGTATAACCTCTCTCCATTTCATTTGATGACAATGTTAGTGGGAAAGCAGACCCGAGGCATCACTTATATCGCCCAATCAACCATAAAGCATATATCTTGGCATAATGGCCACCCTAAGACCAAATTCTTAGATACGTTGATTCCAAGACCACGAAAAAAAACCCATGACCATATGAATAAACCCACGACCATGACTCTGGAAAATACACAGTGAGCAAAAGGCAATCCGAAAAACATACACAACAACCACATTGCTTGCCAAATGTGATTGGGAAGGGTTACCCTCATAACTGTGAGGAAGCAACCAACAAGGATAAACCGAGCGAAACCCTCCAAAACACAGAGCAGTAATACCATATCCATTCCAAACCATAGAGAGCCTTCACAATTTTCATCAACAAAGAAACCAAATATCTTACTTACAAAACGAATAACCACACAGTCATTCCAAAGAAAAAAAACACACATTTACATAGTTGTCAATCTCAGGAAAACACAAACCAAAGCATTACTAAGCCATCGTTCTTTCATACACAAAGCGTAATTCATGGATGGGTGAAAAATATCCATACCTATAACCAATAGCTTCAAATGGGCGAGTTGGCCGAGCGTTTCCTTCCCAAGCTTGGATCTCGGAGCTTAACCACCAACAAAACCAACTGTAACAATAACCATTCTAGGGTGATGGCCCGATGGGGAGAGTATGGAGTGACATGCATTTACTACACATTGCTTCCATCCCTCTTCATTCAATTTCAAAGTACATAATAGCCAACACTCACTTAATACATTTAACCATATCATTAATCTCAAACCATTGAAATATGTGACCACATTGCTTGCCAAATACGCCACCCAATACATACATATTAAACATTTCTAAACTTCCATACCATATGTATTGCCATATGAAATACGCCCAATATAACTCAAATGAAAATCGCATAGCCACTAAACATTAATAGTTAGGATTATCACTAACTTGTTTTTACTTTATTTTCACATAACTTCTAACATAGCATAACATAGGCCCTTTCTTTTGGATTTTTTGTAATCTTCTTTCCTTTTTCTTTTGTTTACATCATCACTAACATGTTTCTTGTGCATGTGTAGCCAGGTAATGATCGTGGTGACATGATTAAACATAACAACTGTAAATATATTCCAATCATAACAAAAAAAATAAAGCTTCGAATAACAAAACATCTCATAAATTGCATCATCCACCTATCATTATGCCAAGACTACATCATCAACCATATAAGACCATGTAAACAACATTAAGACAACAACATAAAATGTGTGATATGATTATATTTGAGCCTCTAGTCTATAAGGGGGTCCCACCTAATAGTATAATATTTTATTAGCATAGTTTAAATAATAGGCTTTAGCAATACTTTGCGGTTGAAATTCCTCATTGCGATTTTATCGTCAACAACGTGATGTCAAGCACATGAAGGAGATGAGACAAAGTAACTGGAAGAACATGGCTGGTATGTTTGGCAATGAAAATGTAGTAGGAAGGAACATGTTTTGTATTTCCTCTCTCTCAAAGCATAATGATAGTGAGGTTGCAAAGGAGAGCCCACAGAAAAGGAGAAGAAACTAGAGTTCCAAAGGTCAGGAGCGACTTTGTGAGAAACAGAATGGGAAAAGTGGAGCTATCAGCAAGCCAGAAAAGAACAATTAAATTAGATACTTCCATGGTAAATTTTGTGGAGCATGAAATGATGGTAATTTATACCCAATCACCAGTGCTAATGGAAACCAACACCATGCCAAACCTGCATATTAATTCCCCCCAACGACACATATGCCCACCCATCGCATCAACATTAAAGAGCTTCATTTGGAGGTATAGAAGGAGGAGGGTGGAAGCAGCCTTCTGTGACAAGATTTAGTGCATGTTGTCTAGGTGTCACCCCATCCAAGGTGGGGTACCCTCGCTTGGCTAAATCAAGGAAATGCAAGATAAGGGAAGGATATGGAGTAAGAGTGGCATCAATGTAAAGATCATCACCTTCCAAGGACACTCCTTGATTGTTTAATTTGTAAAAAAAAATTGTTTTCCTCTCTTTAGACATGGGAGGGGATTAGGATGAGAGAGGGGTGTAAGAGGGAATGAAAGAATTCTAGTAAACTAAGAAGATACCAACTTGGGAAACTTTCACAGGGTCATAACTAGGAAAAAATGTCAAAACTTGTCCTCAAAAATTGCAAAACTAAAATTGAATTCCACCCTAGTTGAATATCATTTGTCTGGTTGTAGAATATTGAAACCAGAGGCCTCACTCCTAAGATCCTTTTTAATCACTCTGGTGTAATGGATCAAACGAAGAAATTTTTTAATCTTAGCAGAGGCTTCTTCTTGCTCATCCTGTAACCTTCGGTTATATTCTTTCAATTGTGCATTCTCTTCCCTAATGTACCTATATAAAACTTGATACTTTGTGACCTCTTGTTTTAAATTATTATTATGTTTTGTAAGTTTCCCAACCTTCAATGTCAATTGTTTCTTTCTCAAAGAACTGACAAGATCAGATATGGTTGCTTGCTCAGTTACCTCCCCTCAGGCTTCCACCTCCTTCCTTAAACCTTTTAAGGTCTCTGTTACTAACTCCTCAGTCTCAATAATCATTTATCCATAGAAATTTTCCTTTTCTGGAGAAGTCAAAATATCAATTGGATCCTATGGAAAATAAGGCACATGTGAAATTGTTGTTTTTTTAACCATGGTTCTTGTAGTTCTACATATTGGATGTGAGGATTCCTTATATGTACTGATAGAAGTGGACATTTCCCCAAACAATTGTATCTTCTTTGTTGTAGGATCATATGTAGATCTTAGAACCCGTTGTTCCTACACAGATTTTGTTTTTACCCTAGAGGACTGAGGTGTAAATTCTGGAGTTTTATTTTTTTTGTACCTTCTTCATTTTTACTCTAGGGGATCGAGGTGCATTTATGGAAGTTTTCTCTTTCTGTACACTCTTTATTTTTACCCGAGGGAGTTGAGGTGTAGATAGGGGAGTTGGCTCTTTCTACACATTCCTCGTTTTAAGCTTCCCCCTACTTCCATTTTTTACTTAAGGAGTCTTCTCCAACTTACTAACCGAATCTTAAGGAAACTCAATAGTTGCCTTAGGGGCACCATCTAAAACTTCATTTTGACCAAATTTATTCCTTGTTTTCCTCTCACTTCATGGAAATTGAATTTTATGGATAGAGGTTGGACTTGGTTCCTTAGATTGGGATGACCTCTCCTTCCTGGATGTAGTAGGCTCCTTTGTCATAACGGACTTACCCTTTTCCAACCTATCAATGGGCTTGGATGAACTAGGTACAATAGCATCTCCTTTACTTCCTAGCTTCTTCTCTCTGCTTTATGTATCCTTTAGTTTTTTGTCTGACTCCTCACTACATGCCTATGTTTCATGTTCTTCTACAGATTTGGAAACTCCATCTTGTGAAATTTTTTGTTGAAGGAGTCCTTTCCAACTACCCCCTTTTTTCCTCAATGCATGGACAACCATCAACCTCATTAACCCATGGTGGTATAGACTAGATTTAGGTTTCTTGGATGTCGATTTAACTCTCACCATTTTTCTTAGAATCATCCACAGGAAATGGGGAAAGTCAATTTGTGGCCCTCCTTCAAAATGCAACAGAATCTTTAAATGATATAAGAAATTCATGTCATACCTTCCTTCACAAGTGAGAAACCTTTGCAGGATGATGAGCATTGTCCAGTACTCCTCCTTAATACAACTATGGGTAATCCCTTTGGTCCAATTGAGATCCTGGTCTTTCAGCTTTAGAAACTTCTGACAAAGCCTTTTGTCGATGATCACCCCCTTAAAGTATTTCTCTCCGTAATCTTATGATCCCCTTATAATATTTCTCCCCAAATGAACACTCTCGTCGTCATGAGTTTGAGCAAAGGCACGAGATGCCCCTCATGATGGCCTTTGAATTTTTCTAAGAACATGACCCAACTAGTCGGCTCAATTTATCCCTGAAAGCTTGGTATTCCTACGTCTGCCTTTATAATTGGAAAACTAGTTCGTGTCTATCAACCCCCATGGTAACTTAAAAGAAATTCTCATAGCGTATGAGGCAACAGAATGTAGGATGAGGGTTTAGTATCGAAACAAAGCAGTACACAATTGATTACCATAAGCGAACAAAGTATGAAAACAATATGAGGGGGTAAAGAAACAATATGAATGGAGATCATATAGTAAAAACAGGTAAATAACGCTCATCTAGATGGAAAATCCATCCAGAATAAAGTTTATAGATCAGAATTGAATTACAATGGTCAAATCAATTATAATGATGGCGAGAGTAAGGTTAAGTCATATCCATAATAACTTGGAAGATCATATCAGGAATTGCATTATAGCATGTTCACGGTGGTGTTGGGAAATGATTACAAGATGTGGGTGTTGGGTATGTGTTATATTCTTTCCATGGGTGTGTGTGGGCGCTTCTGATTCGACAATTGCGTTATATTTTAGCGGTTTTTTCTATTTTAGCAGATTTTGCTATTTTTAGCGGTTTTCTAAAAATAATCTCGGATTAAGGGATTAGGGTTTTGGTAGCTACAAAATACCTAAAATATTGTATATATTGTATGGTGAATGGTGAAATTAATACAATGAAGAGTTGAAAGGTTTGGCACCAAGTCTGGTTTTTGTCCGGTGAAGGGTTTCCAGCGTAAATCTATGTGTACTATGTGTATGAGCCATTGATTAATTTATATTTTTCTTAAGAATCTATATGCATTGATTTACTTCATAGGTTTAAAACTTACATGTGGTATCAAAGATCATTTTTGGCTTCAGAGGGATGCCTTTGTTGCTAAGGGTTTGGCTCGGTCTTGATAGATCAAGTTTATCTTAGGTCTGTGATAAACTTGGGTTTAGTGGGAGATTTTGTAGTGGTGATTCGAGTGTGAAAAGAGGAATGGTGAGCTCTTCTATAATCGAGATAGAGAATTTCAACGGTGAAAACTTTGAGCTATGGAAGCTCAAGATGGAGGACCTTCTTGTAGATAAAGGAGAATGGATCCCTGTGGATCATGGTACAAATACTACTGGTACACAACCTATTGGCACACAGTCAACTAGTACACAACCTACTAGTACACAAACTACTAGCACACCACCTATTGGTATGTCGAAGGAAGATTGGGAGAAGAGAAAGGAGTACTATTCGAATCTTCCTGGCAGATTTGGTGTTGTTGAATGTCTCGGGAGAATATACAGCCAAGGAACTATGGGATAAGTTAGGAAATTTGTATCAATCAAAGTCCCTAGTAGACAAGTTGTTTCGTTGAAAGAATATGTATCATCTTAGGATGGAAGATGGAGATTTTGTGACAGAACATCTAAATGGCTTTAATACTCTGGTAAATCAACTTGTCTCTATTAATATTATGATTGCAAAAGAAGATAAGTGTATTACTTTGTTATGTTATTTTCCATACTCTTGGGATAATCTGGTTGTAGCAATTGGTAGTACCACTCAATCTACATTGAAGTATGAGGATGTAGTGACATCCTTTTTATCTGAAGAGATGAGGTGGAAAAGCATGGATGGTCATAGAATAGATGCTTTATCTGTAAGAGGTCGTACCCAAGACATGAATCCTGGTAAGTCTTCGGGGGGGAGATCTAAATCTATAGGTAGATCTAAGTCTCGAGGAAAATATTTGAGGAAATGTTGGAAGTGTGGTAAAACATGGCATTATAAGAGAGATTGCAAGTCTAAGAAGGTTTATAAACCAAAGGGATGTGATAATACCTATTCCACAGAGGAAAAAACCTCCACTGAAGAAGGAGGTGATGTTTACATGGAATCTACAGGTACACATGTAGATCGTGATGTATGGTTGATCGACTCAAGTTTGTCATACCATATGACTCCTCACAGAGAGTGGTTCTATGAATATGAAAAATACAATGGTGGTGATGTATTCCTAGGAGATGACTCGACAACCAAAATAATAGGATGTGGAAGGGTTAAGTTGCTGCTAAAAGATGGAAGGATTAAAACTCTCCCTTGGGTTCTGCACATTCCAAAGCTAGCCAGGAGCCTAATATATGTAAGCAATTTGGATGATGCAGGAGTGGATACTATATTGGGAAATGGAACTTGCAAGATGGTACAAGGAGAAATGATTTTGATGAGGGGAGTTCAATGTGGAGCTCTGTAAAATTTGTTGGGAAGAACTTATACTAATGGGTGTAACAATTCTTTTATCCCTGAGAAAAAAAATAAACAAGACAAGACTAATATTGTCCCTAGAAAGAAGACCATGTTGTGGCATCAAATATTGGGGCATATTGGAGAAAAGGGCCTTCAAACACTACACGGTAAAGGTATGGTTGAAGATATTTCTTATTGCATTTTGGATTTTGATTTCTGTGAACATTTCATATATGGAAAACATAATTGAGTAAGATTCCCATTTGGTGCTACAAGAGAAAAGCAGATCTTAGAGTTGATACACAGTGATGTGATTGGACCTGTGCATGTTCCATCACTAGTTAAATCTATGTATTATGTGACATTCATAGATGATTTCTCAAGGAACACATCGATTTATTTTCTTAGAAATAAATCTGAGGTATTTGATAAATTTAAAGAGTTTAAGGCTCTGGTAGAAAATAAGATAGAGAAGAAAATAAAGGTATTGAGGAAGATAATGGTGGATAATTCTGCGAAAATGAATTCGAAGAATTTTGTAAGATGTTTGGTATAGAAAGGAATAAGACTACTCCATACACACCTCAACATAATGGAGTTGTAGAAAGGATGAATAGAACACTGATGGAAAAAGAAAGGAGCATCCTCAGTGGTGTTGAGTTAGGACATGAATTCTGGACAGAGGCAGTGGGTACAACATCTTACCTGGTCAATCGATCACCCTCATCAGTGATAGATGATAAAAATCCACATGAGGTATGGACTGGAAAGAAACCCTCTCTTGAACATCTTAGAGTGTTTGGTTGTGATTCTTATGTTCATATTCCAAAGGAAAATAGGAGTAAGCTGGATAAAAAAGATGAAAAGTGTATCTTTATTGGTTATAAATATGGTGTGAAAGGTTACAATATTTGGAACCCAGAAACTAAGAAGATTGTTTATAGTCTAGATGTTGTGTTTAGAGAGGTAAAAGATGTTTCCAAACAAGAATTCCTACCAAGGAAAGAAGAACCTGAGAAAATAGAGTTTGAGTTGGATGATGCAAAATCTGAATCATCTGAAGAAGATGAAGCAGAAGAGTAAGAACCTATTTCCCCAGTATTGAGGAGATCAGTGAGGGAAAGAAGGAAACCAGAAAGGTATAGTCCACCTGATTTTCGTTCTAAGTTATCTTTATCTATTACTGATGATGATCCCAGAACTGTTAGGGAAGTAGTGAATTCAGAGGATAGTAAACTCTGGAAGAAGGCCATGGTTGAAGAAATGGATGCCTTGGATAATAATGAGGCATGGGATATAATTGAGTTACCAGCTGGAAGAAAATATGTTGGTAGAAAATGGTTGTTTAAGAAGAAGTTTAATCCAGAAGGAAAAGTGGAGAAATACAAAGCTCAGTTAGTTGCAAAAGGTTATTCCCAGGTAGAGGGAATTGACTTTGGTGAGATTTTTTCACCTATTTCTAAGTTAAATTCTATTAGATTTATTTTATCTATTGTTGTTGCTTTTGATATTGAAGTGGAATAGATGGATGTGAAGACAAATTTCTACATGGGGATATGGAAGAAGAAATCTACATGAACCAACCAGAAGCATTTGTAGTGAAGGGAAAGAAAGAGTTGTTCTGTAAGCTAAAGAAGTCACTATATGGTCTGAAGAAATCACCTAGTATGTGGTACCAAAAGTTTGACACATACATCCTTGGATTGGGATTTATGAGAAGCAGGGTTGATCACTATGTATATTCCAAGCAGGTTGGTAATCACTTCATTTATGTAGTGTTGTATGTTGATGACATGTTCTTGATAGGAAATCACATGAATGTTATCAAGGAGGTGAAATCACAGCTATCCTCCAAATTTCACATGAAGGATCTCGGTGTTGCTAACTTCATTCTAGGAATGGATATTAAAAGAGATCGTGCAAACATGAAACTCTAGTTGAATCAGATAAAATATATTGTGATGATATTGTAGAGGTTTAATATGCATGGAAGTAAACCAGTCAAGGTTCCTATTCATATAGGTGTAAAGTTATATGCAGATCAGTGTCCCAAGACATAGGAAGAAGAAGAGTACATGTCCAATGTTTTGTATGCCAGTGAAGTTGGAATTTTGATGTATGCAATGGTATGTACTGTACCGAACATTGCACATGCAGTGGGAGTTTTGAGAAGGTATATGTCAAAACTAGGGAAGGAGCATTAGACAATAGTAAAGAGCGTCTTCAAGTATTTGTGTGGCACTACAAACTATGGATTGTGCTACCAAGGAAGAACAGGATTGGACAGAGTGGTGAACATACATGGGTTTGTTGATGTATATTGGGCTGGAGATCTGGATCCCAGAAGATCTACAAGTGGGTATGTGTTTAACCTATTTGGAGGAGAAATCAGTTGGATGAGCAAAAGATAGGTTGTAGTGGCACTCTCAACTACAGAAGTTGAATATATGGCAGCCACTCATGCAAGAAAGGAAGAAGTGTGGTTACAAAAATTATGTCCAGGTATTGGGTTGGTACAAAAAGAAGTGAGATTAGATTGTGATAATCAGAGTGCAATCTTCCTAACAAATAACCCTGCTTATCATTCGAAGACAAAGCATATTGATGTTCAGTATCACTTTATGAGAGACATGGTTGAAGAAAATAAGGTGTTGTTGGAAAAGGTTGACACTTTGAAGAATGTTGCAGATTCATTAACAAAGTCTGTGAGCATGGAAAAGTTCTCCTGGTCTAGAGTAACAATGGGCATTGTTTTCATGGATTGTTGACTATATAATCCTATGAACCCGTGTATGCAAAGAAAAAAACAAGTGGGAGAATTTTGGGTATGTGTTATATTCTTTGCATGGGTGTGTGTGGGTGTGTCAGATTCAACAACTGCAGTATATTTTAGTGGTTTTTGTTATTTTAGCAAATTTTTCTATTTTTAGCAGTTTTCTAAAAGTAATCCTGGATTAAGCGATAAGGGTTTTGGTAGCTACAAAATACCTAAAAAATTGTATATATTGTATGATGAATGGTGAAATTAATACAATGAAGATTTGAAAGGTGTAGTACCAAGGAAGGCTATTTTTCACCTGGTGAAGGGTTTCCAGCGTAAATCTTTGTGTACTATGTGTATGAACCATTGATTATTTTTTTTTTTGTTGAAGAATCTATATGCATTTCTTTACTTCAAAGGTTTAAAACTTATGATAGGGTCAATGCGACTGAAGTTCACCACTATGAAACTGTTGACATCATCGTGATCAGAAGATAATCATGGATTTGATGTGTATTATGACATAGTTTAAGCCAATTATTAACTTGGTGTAGTGTTGGCTAATGGCACGATTTTATTTCTTCATCATATGAAAGAGCTTCTTTGACAAGAGTGTTTGAGAATGGAATTGGTCCTGATAGTAGTATAATTACTACGTGCCTCTAAACATACTACAACCGTCCCATCAAAAGTTTTGATTGCTTGTGAATGATTTCTTTAGCAGGAAAGATACACAAGGACTTGTAGAAGTTCGTGGTAGGGAACTTGTAATAATTGATGTAATGAAGATGCATGAGAGTAACCATACATTTAGTACACAACTATCATGATTATTAATAAAAGGAATATATAGTGATATTACAACTCTTACTACCTGAGACATTTGTATCAAGCAAGAAAATTATTGAGTATAGGATAAGAGATACCACACTTCATTATAAATACGGGACCACAGCTTAGTATTGGACCACTGCTTAAAAAATTGTTGTAGTACCAGACCAACACAGTGTAATGTTCCTAACTTGGCTAGTCTAGGAAACGATGTTAATGTGTGTAGGATTAGTTGTTTACAGTAGATATATGAGCATTCAAATAATAATAACGGAGACAAAAGACTAGAAACTTATATTATGAAATCTTCGTGGAGTACAAATTCTGAATGCGGTTGAATACAATGAATCACTCAGCTAGATCGATGATAAAAGGATCTTAGCCAAAAATAAAAATAAAAAAAAACTAAATGATTTGCCTCTCCCTCTCGAGGAAATCGCTCCCTAGTGATTCCACCGTCAGAACCGGATGAGAAACTAGGCGAAAGTTGTGCCTTGCCTTCCTCTCGAAATGGAACGGAGGGGAATCTCTGAACTCTCACTGTATGGGGCAATTCGATCCACTGAACCTCCTCAGAATTCGCTCCCTCACCTTGAATAAGCATTCCCTTGTTGTTGGACCCTGCTTAATCGGCGTTGATGAATGATGGAAGACTTGTGTGATCTTCCCAGTGACTAGGGTGTGTCTCTCAACACCAAAATTGTACAACTTGTGTCCTCCTCCTAGAATCCACTAAACTCTCTCTCCTGAGATGCACCTTACTCCTCACTAACAAGTCATAATCTGCATAATGATAAACTAGGTCGTTGACCCTTCTCTTATAGCTTTCCTACACCCTAATTCACTGTTGAATCCCTAATTCATTGTTTGACTTCTATTTTTAGCTTGTTTATTCTATTTTTATCTCTTAATGACTTAAAAATGCTTTTACCCACTTTTATCTCAATGTCACTTTATGAACATAACACCTTTGAATGGAGTGACCTCTAGTAACCCTATTTACCCCCTTTCTAGCCCTGGCTATAGTCTAACGGGGTGGTTTAGACTAATAAGCCTCCTATCTGGAGCTCTTATTTGAAAAGGGACATTACAGTCCTCCCTTCCTGAAATTTCTTGTCCTCAAGCAATACCAATCCAGGGTGCTGCAACACCTGCTCGCTTTCCCACATAGTGTCCTCTACAAGAATCCCTTTCCATCTGATCAAACACTCTCTGATGACCTTGTTCCTAAGTTTCCACTCCCAGAACTTCTAAATATCCTCCGAAACCAAATCCAACAGTCCCTCCTCATCCATTGGGGGAAGCTCCTCTAATGTGATAATGAATTGTCCCACTTCCTTTTTGAGGAAAGATACGTGGAACACGTCATGAATCTTACTCCCCTGTAGAAGCTCTAGCTCATAAGCAACCTCACCTACTTGGTGCATGATCCTGTAAGTCCCATAAAATATGAGCTTGATCTTCTCGGCCCCACTCTTCTTCAAAGATGATTGTCTGTAAGGTTGGAGTCTCAAGAAAACCAAATCCACAACCTCCAAGTTGCACTCTATCCTATGCCTATCCGCACTCATCTTCTATCAGTTTTGTGTCGTCTATAGGTTCTCTTTCAACAACTTGAGAATATCCTGACTCTCTATGATCCAATCCTTGGCCTTGGGAGCTCTGCTCTCCCCGAAAACCAAGTATACCAAATTGGGAGCATCATATCCATACAATGCTCGAAAGGGTGTCATATGAATAGACATGTGGAAAGTGGTGTTGTAAAAATGCTCTCCTAAATGAAGCCACTTTACCCATGTTCTCTGTTGTCCACTTACATAGTTCCTCAAATATCCTTCAACCCACTTGTTGACAATCTCATTCTACCCATATGTTTAAGGGTGATAACTGGTGTTGGGTGTCATCTCTATCCCTACCAATCGAAACAACTCTATCCATAATGTCCCTATGAATCGATTGTCCTGGTCACTGACGATGTTCCTTGGTAACCCATGAAGCATGAAGACCTCCCTAAAGGATAGCTTGACTACCTGAACTGCTTTGTACTATATCAATATGGCATATAAGTGAGAAAACTTAGTCAATATATCAACCAGTACATAGATATAGTCCTTTCCCTAGACCTTGGTTAGGTCTATGATGAAGTCCATCGATATATTCTCCTATTTTTTCTCTGGAATTGGGAGTGGTTGAAGTATCCCCATTGGAAGAGAATGCTCTGACTTGTTCTGCTAGAAAGTCACACACTCACTGATGTGTCTCATAACGTCTCATTTGAGGCCCTTCCATGAGAACCTCTCCCTGATCTGTTTATAGGTTTTGAAAAACCCCTGATGGTCGACTAGCGGTGAATCATGAACTATTGTGAGGATATGATTCTTGAGCCTCGAATCCGGCACCAAGTAGACTTTGTCCTTATATAATATGACATCATCAATGACCCTATACCTGTCATCCTATATCTTCCCATCCATAATCTCACAAATGAACTTGTTCTTGGAATATTCCACTAACAAGTGGGATTTCCAATCTGCCAAAATCTCCATCAAAGAACATGCCACAGGTCTCCTCAATAGTGCATCGGCCACAATGTTCTTATTCCCCTTGACATACTCTATGTCCAAGTTGAATTTATTTACCTTTGTCACCCATTTCTTCTAGCGCTCACTGAGGTCCTTATGCTCAAAGAAATACTTCAAGCTGTTGTGATCTGTCTTGACCACAAATTTGTTTCCCACCAAATATTGCCTGAATTTGGTCAAGGAATGCATGATTTCCAGCATTTCCTTGTCATAAATGGAGTACAACCTCTCAGGATGATTGATCTTCCTTCTCTCGAATGTAATGGGGTTTCCTCCCTACATCAAAACTACCTCGATACCCTCGCCAGATGCATCACACTCTAGTACAAATGGCAAGGTGAAATCTGGTAATTCCAATAGTGGACAAGTGCCCATGACTTCCTTCATGTGGTAAAAGGATTTCTATGACTCCTTGGTCCATATGAAAGCCCCATGCTTGGTAAGATCTATCAGCGGTGCTCCAAGTTGAGAAAAACCTCGGACGAACCACCTGTAATAGCTTCATAGCCCGAAGAAACTCCTCAACTCTGTCAGGTTCCTAGGCACTGGCCAATATAGAATGGCCCTGATCTTCTTCTGGTGCACCTATACCCCCTGTGCACTGATAATGTGGCCCAAGTAAAGAAAATATGTCATACCAAACTCACACTTGGACTTTTTGGCATATAATTATTGTGCCTCATGTGCTCCTAACATGTCTTGTTGTAGACCAAGATGTCGTCAAAAAAAACCAAGACTGGTTTCCTCAGCTGAACCCTAAATATGTGGTTCATGCAAGACTGGAATGTAGTGAGTGCATTGGTTAGCCCAAATGTCATAACCAGGAACTCGAAATGTCCAAAGTGACATCGAAATGTCATCTTCTCTATGTCCTGCTCTTGGATGTTGGTCTGATGATACACAGAGCATAGATCAATCTTTGAGAAGAAAAATGATCCATGCAATCCATCCATCAATTCGTCAATGCACGGGATAGGATACCGGTTCTTGATGGTTTTCTTGGTCAAATCCGTTAATCAATGCACATCCTCATGGTGCCATCCTTCTTTAGAACTAAGAAAATGAAAGAAGTGAATGGTTTTCTGCTTGGTCTGATGTGTCTCATCGCTAGCAATTCCTTGATTTCCTTCTCTATCTCATCCTTGAACCTCCTAGGATGTCGATAGGGGGGTGTGATCATAGGTTTTCCCCCCTCCTCCAACTCAATTATGTGCTCAAACCCCTTGTCAGGTGGTCTCCCTAGTGGAATCGACCCAAAAACTTCTTGATGTCGTCCAAACAATTTATTGATCTCTGTGTGATATTGTCATTGGCCCTCTGAATCCTTCCGCGTAGTGATCAAGAACTTTGCAACATATGCTACCTCCCCATGTCTGAATATCCTCTCCATCCTCTTGGATGAAACTGTCCTAGGTGCTCCTGCCAACATACCTCTTAGAACAACCTTCTTCCCGTCATGGTCCTTGAACCCCATCTCCAAGGTTTGGTAATTGGTGGTGATTTTTCCCAAGGTAATCATCCACTAAATGCCTAGCACCACATTTGTGTCAGATAGGTCAACTACATCAAATGTGTCTCTCATTGTGTAGTTCCCTAACTTTATCTCCAAGTCTGGAACTCTATCTAGACATGATGCTCAATACCTCATCCAGGTGCCTCATATGCTCCTGCCATGTCTTGTTGTAGACCAAGATTTCATCGAAGAAAACCAATATTGATTTCCTCAGCTGATCCCTGGATATGTGGTTCATGCAAGACTAGAATGTAGTGGGTGCATTGGTTAGCCCAAATGGCATAACCAGGAACTCGAAATGTCCAAAGTGACATCGAAATGTCATATTCTCTATGTCCTTCTCTCATATGTTGATCTGATGATACCTAGAGCGTAGATCAATCTTTGAGAGAAAAATTGCTCCATGCAGTTCATCAATCAATTCGTCAATGCACAAGATAGGATATCGGTTCTTGATGGTTTTCTTGTTCAAGGCCCGATAATTAATGCACATCCTCATGGTGCCATCCTTCTTCAGAACTAAGACAACTGAAGAAGTGAATGGGTTGTTGGTTGGTCTGATGTGTCCCATCGCTAGCAATTCCTTGATTTCCTTCTCTATCTCATCCTTGAACCTCCTAGGATGATGATAAGGGGGTGTGATCATAGGTTTGGCCCCCTCCTTCAACTCAATGGTGTGCTCAAACCCCCTATCAGGTGGTCTCCCTATTGGAATCGACCCAAAAAATTGATGATGTCATCCCAACAAATTCTTGATCTCTATGTGATATTGTTGTTGGCCCTTTGAATCCTTTCGCATAGTGATCAAGCACTCTGTGGTATATGCTACCTCCCCATGTATGAATATCCTCTCCATCCTCTTGTCTGAAACTATACTGGCTGCTCATGTTGACATAGCTCTTAGAACAACCTTCTTCCCGTCATGGTCTCTGAACCCCATATCCAAGGTTTGGTAATTAGTGGTGATTTTTCCCAAGGTAGTCATCCACTGAACTCCTAGCACCACATCTATGTCAGATAGGTCAACTACATAAAATGTGTCTCTCATTGTGTAGTTCCCTAACTTTATCTCCAAGTCTGGAACTCTATCTAGACATTCCATTGTGTGGTCATCTACTACTGCAACATCAAAACCGTCAAACTCCTCTGTCTAGAGTGCTCGTCTCGATACCAGTTAAGCCTCAATGAAGTTGTGGGTGGCCCCACAATCTATCAGGGAGACTGCTCATTGCCCCTGAATATTCCCTCTGATCCAAAGGGTATCATACTTGGGAACACTAGAAAGGGTCACTATGACTCCTCCCTTTGCAGGTTTTCATCTGTTATCCTGCTCAAGCAGTTGTGGAACTGTTGGAGGGTGGGATCCTACTGATGTCGGTGATTTATGGGGAGGTTTCTCTTCTATCTATGCTAATTCCTCCTCTAAGATAGTGGATCCAATGTCGTTATCCTCCTCCTCACTGTCCACACTGTCCCCTGCCACCTCAATATAATGAATCTCTCCCTTTCCCATGCACCTGTGACCTGGGACCCAAGGGTTGCTAAATTTGAAGCAAATCTTCTTCCTCATAAGCTCTTGCCTCATCTCATCATCTAGATTCTCCTTTACCTTCCATTCTTTCTGGAATGGCTTCCTGTCTCAATCCTTTTTGGGTACGAAGGGTTTGGAAAAAGGATTAGTCTTTGGCACTAAGTCTGCCAAATATCAAGTGCGTAGGATGGCATCATGTAAGGTGTATGGTCTGTATGCCTTTTCCCATCCTCTCAAAGACTTTGTGAGCCCCTCTATGAATAGCATGATCAGCCCAGGATTTGATATATCTTTCAGTATCATGGCTACCCGTTGAAACTCCATGATGAATGCCTCTGTTGTGCCAATTTATCTCAACTGGGATACATCCATGAAGTGGATCTTGTGATCCCTCCTGTCAAACTTTTCCATGAGTCTCTCTGTGAACTTCCTATAGGAGGTGATGTGACTGTGACCCAATGTCACCAATCCATGGTGCCACCACTCATGTGCCTCACCCTCCAAGTGTAAGGTAGCGGAATTGATGGCCTTTGTCTGGGTCATCTAGTTGAGCTTGTAGTATGTGTCTAGCTTATGTACCCAAGATCTAGCAGTGCATTTGGATGATCCGTTGAAAGAAGGTATGGTGAGTTTACCAACTTTCCAGATGAAATCAATGTTATGCTTCTATTGTTGTTTTGGTCCTCCTCTCTACGGAGGTTCCTGATTCTGAGCCCACAATACTCGACTAGGGCCGTGTCCTAATGGAAGTCATGACCCAATGCTGCATACTCCCTCCTATACTCTGCAATGTCCTCTGCATGAGTGGGCGACCTCTGTGCTATCGGTAGTTGTGCCGCTACTAGGGGTTCTCTCTGGAAACTAGGAAACAAAGGTATGGGAATTCTACTTGAAGGGGTGTATGCGCGAGTAGGAGAATGGGGTCTAATGCCTGCCCCCGAGTTCCTTTGTGCTCCACGTGGGGCTTGTGTGTCTAGGGTGCCCACTATAGCCAATCTATCAACCACCTATGCCAAGGATTGAGGCATGACCCACTGACTAGCTACTATATCATTGATAACCTTCATGAAGGTTGCCTCTGGCTCCATGGGGGCCTTACCACTTCCCTCTAGTCACTCATATATGTATCCTAGTGTCCTTTCTTCCTCACTCACAACCTCACGCTCTGCTTCCCTATGCGCCTCTTCCTTTTCCTCTAAGTCAAGATGAAAAAGAGGAACGTCAGACCTCGACCCTCTTTCCTTGTGTCTATTATAAGTGACATATTCATCCCCTTCGTGCTCATGGCCATATGGGTCTTCTGCTCCACTCATCATATTTAGTCACAGTCTGGCAGGACTAAATCTCTAATACCACTGTAATGTTCTTGGCTTGGCTAGTCTAGGAAACATTGTTAATGTGTGTAGAATTAGTTGTTTACAACAGATAGATGAGCATTCAAAAAATAATAATGGCGACAAAAGACTGCAAACTTATATTATGAAATCTTCGTGGAGTACAAATTGTTGATACTGAGAGGGGGGTGAATCAATATCAAGTACAATTTAAAACCTTTTTCAACTTATACTTAAACCATTCAATTATATCCAATAAGAAATGAACAATAGTATAAGATTTACACCAATACAGCACAATACACCATGCACAATATATGAGAAATAATCAATAGTTATTGTTCAAGGGAAGTAATGACTTCCAAAGGTAGCTACAGCTTCCAAATGTAAAGGAAGGGATAAAAATCCAAGAGGAAGATACAATCCTCCAATATCAAGAGAGATTTTAACTCTCCATCCTTGCCCCTTCCTTCCACCCAAAAATATATAACAGATAATAAAACTTTACATTAAATCATCACCATCAACCAATCATCACATAGAACCTGATAATGCTTCCTGAGACATCTTCAATTTATGAAATTATTCAATTCTTGGAATAATCTGATATTGTAGATAATATTCCTCAATTTACTCTCTAAAACTCCTCCAATTTTCACTTCTTGAATCCTCCCCAAAAAGAGGTTATAGAAAGAATGGTAGACTTTATTCAATTCTGGTCTATTCAGAAGACCCAACTTGTACAACATGCCCCACGCTCAATATTTAGCATTTGATTCTAAAACTCTCACACAAGAAAATAAAGTCCGTACTCTTTCCAATGGAAGTGGTCCAACTTCATTTGGATTATGTATGAATAAGTTATGACTATTTTACCCGGAACAGATGTTTATTGACTAGCTTCAGGACTGGTCACAAACCCTATCTTCCACAGAGTGTATCTCCATAATTATAGCGAATCAAGAGATAATTTTTTTACCAGAGGTACCTTGATATGTCTTATCAATACCATAGTAATTTAACCATCTGAATCGTTCTAGAAAAAAAGTTATAGAAAAAATGGTAAGATGACCTGAAAATAACATACCTTAGAACACATCACCAAAAGACTTCATCCTCCCTTGAAATCTGGCCTTCTTTTACTTCTTATTTCCTCTAAAATTTGACTTGTATAAAAATGAATGTATAATGATGTTTATTTATACCATTTATATCACTTCATTTTAACATTAGGGCCGACCTGACACTTTCTGATTTTTTAATTCTTTTCTTTAATTATCTTCAGGGCCTACATGTACTTCTTTCTTCAATTCACTTTTTCATCTTCAAAAATTCATTTCTCCTCAACCATGAGGATCCACGTGATGTGCCACATACCACCAGAAACAACATGATGTATACTATACATTCATGGGTTTTGTATATGCATGTGCATTGTCCTTCATGTCCAAATACCTTTATCAATCTTGCAGTCCAAAACCCATGACTAGGGTTGACATCAATGACAACAATCAATCTTCCAACAATCTCCCCCTTTGTCATTGATGCAGACACTCATGCTCCCCCTATCATCATGATCCCAATTTATCTCCCCCTTTGACATCAATGGAAAAGGGTATGGCTTCTCCCCCTGAGTTTAATGGCAAAAGGTAACCTTCGTCTTTGGAGCTGCTCCCCCTAAACATGTGGCACTCAATAATACTTCATCCTTATTTTTGGTCTTTGCGACTTTTTCTTTCTTGGAATCAATTTGTGTGGATTATGTCTTCTCTCTCTTCTTCATGTCTAGGATGTATATGTTTTTCAGTCTTCGTGTTGCAGTTGCAACCAATCTTCCTGAGTTATTTTCTCTGATTTTACATTTTTGAGAGTCAAATGTAAGAGTGTATCCTTGATCATACATTTTACTAACACTGAGTAGATTATGATTCAAGTCTTCAACCAATAGAACATTCTTTGTTTTTACATGTTTTCTTCCAAGCTCTACTACACCTTCTCCAAGTATTTTGGCAAATGAGTCATCTCCAAATACAACATTGCCACCCTTTCTCTTCAAGCTGATGAATTTTTCTTGATCCCTGGTCATGTGTGAAGAGCATCCACTGTCCATGTACCATTCATCTTTTTCTTTACATTCTTCAGTGGTTAATGCTATTTAACAATATTCATTGTTTGGAATCTCTTTCCTTCTCCATACTGTGGTTGGCATAGGGACATCTTCATTCATATATATGCAATCTCCTACTTTGTGACCAAGATAATTGTATTTGTAGCATAAAATATTTTTGTCCATCAATGGGTAAAATGAATTATAACTTCTGTTGACAAATCCATGATTATTTCCATATCTTTTGTTTACACCATTCATGTTTCTTCCGTATTTGTTCCTTTCATTGATTCTGCAATTAATTGCCTTAAGTCCAAAATTTTTGCAAGTATAACAATGACCAAGAAAGAAATTTTGATACCTGGGAGTAAGTGACCTTGTTTGTGATGTAGTCCATCTAGGTTCATGATCTACTCTTCTGTAGTTTCCTTCATGTTGATTGAAGCTTCTTTGATTCCTGAAGGTAGGAGGTCTTCTTGGAAATTCATCTCTTTTTTAATCATTCCTTCTTTCTGGTATCCTGGTCCACTTCTCATAAACTGTCTGTGTAGCTCTTTCTTCAACCTTCTTGTTGGTATTTGCATCTTATTTGTATGAATTTTCACCCATGCATCCAAGATGTGTTAATTTTTTTGGCACTTGAGAGTTTCTTAAGCTCTTCCTCAATGAGACAACTTCTTGTTCAAGTTTCTCACAATCTTCTTCTTTATTTATCATTTGGACCTTCTTTACTTTTGTCGTTCTTTTTGCTTCTTTGAGTAGAGATTTCAAGGAAATGGTTTCTTCTCTTAGTTTCTAAAAGTCTTCTAATTGTTTCTTTAAGCTTACAACTTTCTTTTCATAACTACCCAATTCACTTCTTAGTTTTCTAAGCATGTCTTTGAGCTTATTATTCTCAATCTCAACATGATTCAATTTTTTAAGATTCTCATATTCTTGTTGAATCATTTCTAGTTCATGATTTTCTTCTTCTTCATTGTCATATCTTTCAATCCTTGGATGAGGAAATTCAAATTCAGCATGTCCTACTCCTTCACAATTAAAGAAAAAGAAATGACCTCTATTTTCTTCTTTGAAATCTGAGATGTTGTAATCTTCTTCGACTTCTTCTTCTTCTTCTACTTCTTCCCTTGCATAAAGTTCTTGTAGCTTGTCCCTAAGATATTTTGTTGATGCACATGATCCCACCTTGGATTTCACTGAATCTGTCAAACCATCCAGGATGGTATCTATTGTCAATTTGTTGTTCCTTTTTGCTTCCTTCTGAGATGAAGTCTTTGGTTTCTTCAAAGCATTGTATCCTGAAGAAACTGAGATCCAAACATCTGCCCCAAGAGATTTCAAGTAAGTTTCCATTCTATTTTTCCAGTATTCAAAATTGCTTCCATCAAATGGTGGAATCCCATTTGGAATGTTGCCTTCCATTTCTGCATAGGATCTTCCTTCCAGTG
>ML781485.1:195216-220540 GCA_009831015.1 Picea engelmannii | reverse complement strand
ATTCTTGGAGTACTCTGATCCTGTAGATAATATTACTCAATGTATTCTCTAAAACTCCTCCAATTTTCACTCCTTGAATCCTCCCCAAAAAGAGGTTATAGAAAGAATGGTAGACTTTATTCAATTCTGGTCTATTCAGAAGATCCAAATTGTACAGCATGCCCCGCGCTTACTATTTAACATCTGATTCTAAAACTCTCACACAAGAAAATAGAGTCTGTACTCTTTCTAATCAAAGTGGTCCCACTTCATTTGGATTTTGTATGAAGAATTTATGATTGTTTTACCCCGAACACTTGTTTATTGACTAGCTTCAGGACTGGTCACAAACCCTATCTTCCATAGAGTGTATCTCCATAATTATAGCGAATAGCTGAAATTTTTACCAGAGGTACCTTGATATGTCTTATCAATACCATAGCGATTTCACCATATAAATCGTTCTAGAAAAAAAATTAAAGAAAAAATGGTAAGATGACCTAAAAATAACATACCTTAGAACACATCACCAAAAGACTTCATCCTCCCTTGAAATCCGACCTTCTTTTACTTCTTATTTCCTATGAAATTTGACTTGTATCAAAATGAATGTATAATGATGTTTATTCATACCATTTATGTCACTTCATTTTAACATTAGGGTCGACCTGACACTTTCTTATTTTGTAATTTTTTTCTTTAATTATATTCAGGGCCTACATGTACTTCCTTCTTCATTTCACTTTGTCATCTTCAAAAATTCATTTCTTCTCAACCATGAGGATCCACATGATGTGACACATACCACCAAAAACAACATGATGTATACTATCCATTCATGGGTGTTGTATATGCATGTGCATTTTCCTTCATGTCCAAATACCTTTATCAATCTTGCGGTCCAAAACCCATGACTAGGGTTGACATCAATGACAACAACCAATCTTCCAACACAAATGTCGAATGTGGTTGAATACAGTGAATCGCTTGGCTAGATCGATGACAAAAGGATCTTAGCTGGAATTAAAGAAATAAAAATAAATAAAAAACTAAATGATGCACCTCTCCCTCTTGGGGAAATCGCGCCCTAATGATTCCACCATTGGAACCGAATGATAAACCAGGTGAAATTTTCGGCTTGCCTTCCTCTCAAAATGGGTTGGAGGGCAATCTCTGAAATCTCCTTGTATGGGGTGAGTTGATCCACTAAACCTCCTCAGAAGCCGCACCCTCACCCTGAATAAGCGCACCCTTGTTGTTGGACCCTGCATAATTATCGTTGACGAATGATGGAAGACCTATGTGATCTTTCCGATGACTAGGGTGTCTCTCTCAACACCGAAATCATCCAACTGGTGTCTTCTTCCTAGAATCCACTGAATTGTCTCTCCTAAGATGCACCTTACTCCTCACTGACAAGTCATAATCTACATAATGATGAATTAGGTCATTGACCCTTCTCTTATAGCTTTCCCACACCCTAATTCACTGTTGAAACCCTAATTCATTGTTTGAATTCTAATTTTATCTTGTGTGTTCTATTTTTATCTCTTCATGACTTAAAGCACTTTTAGCCACTTTTAGCTCAATGTCACTTTCTAAACATAGCACCTTTGACTGGAGTGACCTCTAGTAACCCTGTTTACCCCTTTTTTGGCCCTGGCTATAGTCTAATGAGGCGGTTTAGACTAATAAGCCTCCTCTCTGGAGCTCCTAGTTGGAAAGGGACATTACACATAGGCCTTCTTCCTCAGTACCGAATGAATAGAAAGGTGAATATTTGTTGCAGTACTAGAAAAACACATAGATGTTATCTATTATCAGAACAACCTAGAGATTTATTCTGGTACCCAATGAATAATTCGATAAAGAACTTGGTGGTGTATTTTCTAGACCGGAACTTTGTAGGCTGCATTTTGTAGTGATTACTAGAATCTATTGCTTCTTATGGAGGAGAACATGTGAATTTATTCTTCTACAGGACCATATAGGTAAAATACCAAGCAACACACTAGTACAGAAACTCTAAAATTGCAGTGGAAGTAAAAAAATGAGGCAAAATAATTCATTGACTGCGCTCCAAGCTCTGTAACAGGAAGGAAACTATAGTTGGAAATCCTCCTTTATAGGTGCAAAACCTCCTCTTTTTGGAACCAAACAAATGATTTTTTTCGTTTCCACTCCCATTTTATTGAAAACAAAATCCTAACTACTATTGTCCTGTGGATTTTTCTTCAGCCCAAATCAGTTAATGATCCTCAGTATTTTCAATTTTTAGGTGTCTTAAAATCTTAAAGAAAAATCCTTACATTGTCCTGTGGATTTTTCTCGAGCCAGATCAGTTAATGATCACTAGTATTTTCAATTTTTAGGAATTTGAAAAAATTAAAGAAAAAACTTTATATTGTCTTGTGGTTTTTTCTCGATCCCAGGTCAGTTAGTGCTCCCCGATGTTTTCAATTTTTAGGAGTCTTAAAAACATAAATCAAAATACTTTTGGCTCCTTTCCCATGAGTGATCTACCAGGGTTGGGTAAAGGAATAAACTCACCTCTGGAAAACATCCTCTTTATTGCCTATCTACATGAGAACATAATCAACTTAATCTTTTGTTAGTAACACCACAAAATAATCACTATATAAAACACACCTATATATACATATATGTACAAAATCACACAACAAAAACTTACAGTGGTGGTTCAGCAGGAAGGGAAGCCCTCTTGCTTACCAATTGCATTTTTGAATTCTGAAGAATTTGTTTGATAAAATCCTCTTTAGACAGAGGCTTATGATAGAATTTCAATCAATGCCTATTCAAAACAAAGGAGGTCTGATCTTCATCAATAGTCTTTATATTTACTGACCCATTGTCATAAATTGTGTCTACTTCATAAGGTCCCAACTATTGAGTGGACAATTTACCTTTAAAAATATTGAACCTACTACCATATAAAAGGGCCCAATCACCAGATTGAAAAGATTTCTTCTTAATATACTTGTCATACCATTTGGTCCTTTGTTATTGAATAAGTGTAGTCCTCTACAGAGCATCTTGTCTGATTTCATCAAGTTCATTTAGCTACAGTATCCTCTGACAATCATCACAACTGGCCAGATATTTCTTTGCATCTCTGTAAATGGTTGGCCAATAGTAGTATGTCTACAATATTTTGTATGTTTTCCTCTTATCAACAAAATGGCCCCCACATGGGCCATCATGGAAGGATTTGAAGATATCATACATCTCATCCTCTCGTACACATCTTCTAATCACCAAATTAGGTCATACACGGTATAGACAGTCATAATGCCACATATAATTTGTGCTCAGCTAAATAATCCTCTATTTTTCTCCGAGGGACAAATTTTGAGGTAATTCCCCTGTCACAAGATAGTTTGTCACATCTGCATACCAAGGAGTGTAAGTAGAAATAACAAATAGAATTTCATCTAGAAAATTGTCACCTGTATGAATGAGTCTAGATAGGAAATCAACAACAAGGTTATATTTTCCAAGTCTCTCAATGATAGTAATATTGAATTCTTGCAATGATAACAACCATCTAGAAACTCTAGCATTTATCACAAGCTTATTCATTAAAAACCTAATAGTTGAATGGTCTGTATGTACAAAAACCTCATACCCTATTATGTAGTGTCTAAATTTATTAATAGCATGAACCACTGATAAGAATTCATTTTCAGTGACTATGTAATTCACTTCAATAGGGGAGATATTTTTGTTGACAAAGTAGATATCATAGGGAATATGGTTTTATCTTTGTCCTAGAACGACTCTCAAAGCGGTATCTGAGGCATTAGTGAAGATATGAAAGGGAAGAGACCAATTCAGTCCTCTTAAAATAGGAGCACTGGAAATATTTTTCTTTACAATTTCAAAAGAAATCTGACATTGCTCATCCCAATGGAATTCAACCTCCTTTTCTAATAATTTGAACAATGGGGCAGAAAAAATTGTGAAATTTTGAATAAATATCATGTAATATATAACATGCCCCAAGAAGCTCCTAACTTCTTTTTGTGAGCTAAGGATTCTAATTTGAGAAATAATTTCAATTTTAGTAGGATCCACCCATATGCCAATATCGGAAATATGATGACCCAAGACAATCCCCTCAGTGAGCATCATTCTATATTTTTCATGGCTAAGGGAGGGATTAGTCTCTTTACACCTAATTAATACTTTCTCCAAATTGTCCAATGCTTGTTGAAAATCATCCTCGTATACTATGAACTAGTCGTCCATATAGACTTCTACAAAGTCATGGGTTAAATAAGAAAAAATGGCTAGGACAGGCCTCTGAAAGGTGGGATGGGCGTTACACAACCCAAAGGGAAGAAACCTATAAGAATAAGTACCCCATGGACAAGTGAATATGGTTTTCTCTTGATCTTTAGGGGAAATTTGGATCTGATTATACCCACTAAACCCATCTAGGAAACAAAAGTACCTCTTCCCAGACAAGGTGTCCAAGATGTGGTCTATGAAAGGTAAGGGAAAATAATTTCTATAGGCAGTCTTGTTCATCTCCCTGAATTCGACACAAATTCTCCACATTCCATTTTTCTTAAGGATAATGACTAATGGAGAAACCCATTTTCTATCTGAAATAGGGTAAATGAAATTGACATGCATCATTTTTTGGAGCTCTTCTTTCACTATGTATTTTAAGGTTGGATTCATTCTTCTTTGGGGTTGCCTAACAGGTCTGATTTGATCATTGGTGTAAATATGGTGTATATAGGTATCAAGGTGAATTCCTTTCATATTAGAGTAATCCCATGCAAAAGATTCGACCTGTCCTTGGATCATTGAGATCAGTTTTTATTGTTGATCTGATTCTAGGCTTGAATTTATACACATGGATTTACCAGGACTTATTTCAATAGTTTGGACCTTTGAATTCTTTTCTTCACTTATTATTGATATAGTAAATAATTATAAGTGGAGGTATGCCAAACTTTCTGGAACTCGGGGCTGAAAATATGTGTGAATTATGGAAAAGATTGAGGATACTCAATGCATTCTGCATTGGTTAAAAATAGGCTTAAAATATGTTATGCACTTTGTTCTTTAACTCCCTTTGCTTGCTCAAGTGTTAAAAGGAGCTAAGCACACTTCTCCTCCCCATAGGGATTCTCCATCCATACTGGAACTTCAATGGATGTTTGGGAAGGAGGAAAGAGAACAAGTTTCTAACTATGGGTTTCATTAGAAATTGTCATCTCCCCAGACCGACAACTAATAAATGCATCAGCAGTGGCCAACCAAGGTCGAAAAAGAACAATTGAATTCCCACGTTCCGAGGATTTTGAATGAATTACCAAGAAGTCCACATGATAATCCCAAGAAGCTAAGGTAACCATTACATCATCTAGAATTCTTGTTGGGTCAATGATTGATTTGTCTACCAATTCCAGCAATTTATGTGTTGGCCTTAAATTATTTAGTTGTAGCGTACACATAGTATCAACAACCATAACATTTATTGTTGCTCCTGGATCAATAAGGGTGATTGAAAAACAAATACCCTTAATTTTGACAGTCACCATTGGGTTTCTTGGATCATTATATTTGGATGGCATTTTTGAAATATTTTTTTATAGTTGTCCAACCACTTTTATGACAAGAGGTTCCTTCCTCTTCCTTCCAAGATTTTTGATGAAAAGCTCCCTTATAATTTTATCATAGACATGAATATATTTAATGGCTTGGAGCAGGGGAATCTTTACACATACATTTCTTAGTTCATCTTCTAATTCATGTCCTAGAGGTACCTCAGGTTTCTTCACAAGTAGTCTTTATGGATAGGGTAGTGATCAAAAAAGATCTTTTAAACGAAAATGGTCAAATTATTATGCATGAGTTATAACACCATTTAGGAAAATAATGAAAGAGGAAGAATGAAACAATAACATAACAACCATAAATCATTATATAGATCTTAACATAAGCATGAAGAACATCAAACCATAAAACACCAAAGTGATAACGAAGTTCGACAATCTCCCCTACATCTCCAGGCCTTTGTCTCAATGGGATTTCTTATTTCTTTTCAAAAAAATTCAAGTACATCATGAATATTCCAACGGATTACAAAAATGAGGTGGCTATTTTCTACCACATCTCAAGAACCCATCAAAACTAATGACACTAAAAATAGATGCACGGAGCTCCTAGAAATGGCATGCAAAGGTGCGCTCCTCAATAGATTCCATGCATAACAATGGCCTTGGCTCAACAATTTTTCATCATTTATCTTATTTGAACCTCCTCCCATGGCTTCAAGAGCCTTTGGTTTATATAGGCCTAAATTTGGTACCCATCTCCCAACTTCTCCCCAAGATCTAGCCTCAAAAAGGGCCCAAGATCCCTCAAAAATGGATTAAATCCCTCAATATCAGGCTAATAATCCATAAAAATTAGATGACATAGTATAAAACCCACTTAATTCCAGAACAAGGTGCATCCCACTTGATATTCACGCTCCTGGTCATATTGGGTGCCTCCATGTGGCCAAGCATTGAGATTGTGGGCTGCCCCCTACCCATTGGCCCCAGACTTATGGTTATGGTGCATGTGGCCATGGCTTCTAGCCTCCATGCACCCATTGTTTTGTGTATCCCCCTGGATCAAAGCCTGTGGTTACGCCCTTGGTCAGTGTGCTAGCCCGACCTACCAGGGCTAACCACTAATTTTGTTCCAAACAGTCAACCGTCCACGATATGAGTCTAGGTCACATGGTAACGTGACTGAGATCTAGGGCTAAGCTCCATATTATCCATGTGCTAAACAATAACCCACAAGTTAGATGGTAAATTTCTATGGTGGTTCACGTCAGGGGCTCGAGCCTAGCCCCAACCATATCCTCTACCGATTTTACCACATTGTAAAGTTAAATACAATCGGTGCCACCAATAGTTAACTACCTATAGGTTACTGGGATGGTATCCCGAACTACGCGAAGTCTCTACACTCATGGAGGTCCATGGTTCAAATCCGGTGGACTCCAAACCAAATTTTGCCAAAACTTTAGCCAATGAATGGGTGCCACATGGCAACCCATGACTAGGCCACATGGCACTATACCATATGCCAACATTATTGCCATGTGTCAGTGCACGATTTGTCCACTTGTCTTCTTGTATGTCTACCTCGTCAACAACCAATTGTACCTACCACATCATCCCCTTGCCACATTTCATACAGACCTACGATGTCAGTCGTATGGACGTACCACCTGTCACCCTTACAGGGGTGCCACATGTCAGTCTGTATGCCTAGTTAACACACTTTCGATGTCATCACACTGTACCTTCCACTGTACCTTGCCACATCAATTGTACGGTCATATGGCATGTACAGTCAGCTTCCACGTGGCACTGTACGGACTGTATAGTCAACAAATTTTTGTCTGTTTGGCAAAACGAACAGATCACGATATCTGGAGCATATGATGTCTATTTGAGCTCGTTCAAGTTGTGGTTGGTTCATACCATCGAGGCCCTACACACACATCCATTTTGAAGATATTCCAAGAACTTTTATTTTTAGGCCTTTCTGAGCCCCAATTTGGTCCCAAGATCCAATTCTGGACCACACCTCCCCACTAAATACCTTTTGGTCGCCAAAAGGTTACTGACTAGTCATCAAGTGTGGGATAGGCCACCTGACTTGTTCTTTGTCTTTAAACTCTTTCATGTGCACCTGTCTCATCAAGATCAACTGTAAAACAATCATGATAACTGACAACATATTGTTAGCCATTTGTAACCTGTCACATCTTAATGAAGCCACTATCATTCATGTTGACAACATTACTAATGATAACATCATAAATATGACTGCAAATGAGCTAATATGTTTGTTTCTTAAGATCAATTACTTGATTTGAAACAATTATAGCTGTGTTGCTTGCATGAGATGCATTTCTTAATTGTTCCATTGTTTGAAGAAATTTATTTTCCTTTAAGTGATGAGAATGAACCACATATTCTTGACTTGCTTTGGTTAAGTGATATTGATTCTTTTCCCTGTAGAATATTGCTTTACGTCATACAAGTAAGGACTTCCTAAGACCATTCCACATTCATTGAGTGGTACCACATCACATGTTACCTGGTCCACAAACTTAGATGAAATTGCAAATTGTAATGTGCATTTCTTTGTTATGTACAATTGATGATTGTTGCTTATCCATTTAAGTGTGTAAGGCTTATGATGCATCTGATTTTTTAATCCCAATTTTTTAACCAATTCCTATGAAATCAAGTTGGATTGATATCCACTATCTATCAATGTGTCAACCTTAGTATGCCTCATTATGACCCTTATGTGAAACAATTTACTTCTAGAATCAAATCCATCACCAAATTTGCCTATCAAACCAACCAATGAGACTTTAGATTCATCACCTGAATCTGATCCCAAGTTTGTTGGTCGTGTTGTTCCTGCAACTATTTTCCTCCCTTTACTTTCTTTGAACCACTTTGGTATCTTCTCAAGATGCAATTGCCAGCAATGGTCCTCATCATGCCCTTCTTTCTTCCAATGCTTGCAAGATGGCTTCTCTTCCTTTCTTGCTACTGAATTTTACGTTTTTCCATTCCACCTCTTTTTGTCCTCTTTCCTTGAAGATGATTCCCCTGATACACCAACCCCTATTTTCCCTGCTTCAATGTATGTTTCTTGAACAAAAACCTCATCAATATTAGTAGTTCCAAACATGAATACAGTGTTTCCAATATGTTCAGGTAAACATCCGATATAATTCATAATAGTTTCTTTGGTATGTAAAGGAATATCTAACATCAATGCCATTTTACAAAATCCATCTGTGTATTCTTGCACTATTTGTCCTTCTCTTAGTTTTAAATCTTTCCATTCAATTAACTCTTTCTCTTTATAACCCAAAGGATAGAAGTGTTTTCTAAGTGCAAAAATAAAACTTTTCCATGATGGAAATACATTACCCACTTGTTGCGTGCCATTTTGCAACTTGCTTTTCCACCAGATGAGTGTTGTTCATGCAAGTCTAAGGGATGCCAACTTTATCTGAGTTGCCTCATTGTTGATTTGTTTCACACTACAATAAACCTCTATCTGTGTGACCCAATTATCAAGTTTCTCTGCATTGACTTCACCATCATACATAGGTAATTCAATTTTCACATCAAGTTTTAGTAAAGGCATTTCTTGTTTATGTTTATCAACATGTTTTCTTATGGTGCTTTTAGAACTTGAACTTGAAGAGGAAGGAGAAGAAAGAGGTGAAGGAGGAATTTGAGGAGGATCCTCTCCTTCTTCACTTTTGATATTTGAAGATTCACCCAGATTTTGTCTCTTCCATTTCTAGTAATCTTCATGCAAAACCTTCATCATCTCTGACATGGCGAAGAAAGATTTTTGAAACTCTTTCTCATCCTGAGAATGTCCCTCTTCTGATGCCATCTTCTCACTATGAGAATTTATCTTTCTCAATCCAATCAATCGATTCTCTTCAACAATCTCATTTTCACTAGGATTCATCTTTTCCCTGGTAATCATGCAAACTCAAAAACCAAACATCAACTAGCTCTGATACCACTTGATCCGAAAATATCTTTTAAATGACAATGGTTGAGTTATTATGCATGAGTTATAACACCATTTAGGAAACTAATGAAAGAGGAAGAATGAAATATGAACATAACATCCATAAAGAATTATACAAATCTAAACATAAGCATGAAGAACGACAAACCATAAAACACCAAAGTTATAACAGAGTTCGGTAATCTCGCCTACGTCTCTAGAGATTTGTCTCAGTTGGCTTTCTTATTTATTTTAAAATATTTTCTAGTACATCATTAATGTGCCAATGGATTACGAAAATGATCTAGTTGTGTTCTAAAAGATCTCAAGAACCCATCAAAACTGACGGCACTGAAAACGAATGCACGAATCTCCCAGAAATGGCCCGCAAAGGTGCACTCCTCAATAGCTTCCTTGCATAACAATGGCCTTGGCTCAACAATTCTGCAACATTTCTCTACTTTGAACCTCCTCCCATGGCTTCAAGAGCCTCTAGTTTATATAGGCTTGAAGTTGGTAACCATCTCCCAACTTCTCCCCAAGATCTAGGATCAAAAAGGGCCCAAGATCCCTAAAAAATGGAATAAATCCCCCAATATCAGGCTAATAATCCATAAAAATCATATGACATAGTATAAAATCCACATAATGCCAAAACAGGGTGCATGCCCCTTGATCTCCACACTCCTAGTCGTATTGGGTGCCTCCATGTGGCCAAGCCTTGAGTTTGTGCGTTGGCCCCCTACCCTTTGGCTCCAGTCTTATGGTTATGGTGCATGGTGTCATGGATTCTAGCCTCCCCGCACCCATAGTTTTTTGTAGCCCCCTAGATCAAATCCCGTGGTTACTCCCTTGGTCAATGGGTTAGTCCAGCTGACTAGGGCTAACCACTAATTCCATGTCAAACAGTCAATCGTCTAGGGTATGAGTCTGGGTCACATGGTAACGTGACCGAGATCTGGGGCTAAGCTCCATATTATCCACACGGCAAACAATAACCTGCAAGTCACACGATAAGGTTCTATGGCGGTTTGCACCAGGGGCTATGGCCTAGCCCCAACCCTATCCTCCACCCATTTTACCACAATGCAAACTTAAATACAATCAGTGCCACCAATCATTAAGTACCTCTAGGTAGGCGGGTTGGTAGCCCAGCTTTCGCGAAATCTATGTGCACATGGAGGTCTAGGGTTTAAATTTGGTGGACTCCAAACCAATTTTTTCCAAAACTTTAGCCAATGAATCGGTGCCACGTTGGAGCCCATGACTGGGTCATGTGGCATCGTACCATACGCCAACAATGCTGCCACATGTTAGTGCATGATTCTTCCACTTGTATGCATGTATGTCTACCCAGTCAACAACCAACTGTACCTTCCACGTCAGCCCCTTGCCACGTGTCATACAGATGTGCCATGTTAATCGTACGGATGTGCCACGTCAGCCATATGGACGTGCCACGTATCACCCTTGCAGTAGTTCCACGTGTCAGTCTATATGCCCAATCAACACACTTTCCATGCCATCACATTGTACCTGCCATTGTACCTTTCCATGTCAGTTGTACGGTCGTACAACATGTACAGTCAGCTGCCACATGGCACTGTACAGACTATACAATCATCAGATTTTTGGTTGTTTGGAAAAACAAATAGATCGCGATATCTGGAGCATACTACGTCTATTTGCGCCCATTCAAGTTGCATTGGGTTTGTAACGTTGAGTCCTACACACACGTCCATTTTGAAGAGATTATGAGAAAATTATTTTTAGGCCTTTCTAAGCCCCAATTTGCTCTCGAGATCCAATTCTGGATCACACCTCCCAACTAAAGACCTTTTGGTCCCCAAAGGTTACTGACTAGTCATCAAGTGTGGGATAGGCCACCCGACTTGTTCTCTGTCTTTAAACTCTATCCTGTGGACCTGTCTCATCAAGATCAACTATAAAACAATCATGATAACTGACAACATATTGTTAGCCATTTGTACCCTGTCACATCTTACTAAAGCCACTATCATCCATGTTGACAAAATTACTAATGCTAACATCAGAAATATGATTGCAAATGAGTTAATATGTTTGTAATACTTTCACGACATTAGCTTATCTTGAAGCAAAGTGTGATTGATATTCCATTCTACAATCATCTCATGTTCTTGCTTAAGATCAATTACTTGATTTGAAACAATTATAGGTGTGTTTCTTGCATGAGTCACCTTTATTAATTGTTCCATTATTTGAAGGTATTTATTTTCCTTTAAATTATGAGCATGAACCACATATTCTTGACCTTTTTTGGTTAATTGATATTGATTGTTTTCCCTGGAGAAGATTGTTGTACATTTACAAGTAAGGACTGCCCAAGACCATTCCACATTCATTGAGTGGTACCACATCACATGTTACCTCATCCACAAACTTAGATGAAATTGCAAATTTTAATGTGCATTGCTTTGTTATGTGCAATTGATGATTGTTGCTTATCCATTTAAGTGTGTAAGGCTTAGGATGCATCTGAGTGTTTAATCCCAATTGTTTAACCAATTCCTCTGAAATCAAGTTAGATTGAGATCCACAATCTATCAATGTGTCAACCTTAGTATGCCTCATTATGACCCTCATGTGAAATAATTTACTTCTAGTATCAAATCCATCACCAATTTTACCTGTCAAACCAACCAATGAGACTTTAGATTCATCACTTGAATATGATCCCATGTTTGTTGGTCGTGTTGTTGTTGCAACTATTTGCCTTCATTTCCTTTCTTTGACAACTTTGGTCTCTTCTCAGGATGCAATCTCTAGCAATGGTCCTCATCATTCCCTTATTTCCTTCAATGCTTGCAAGAGGGCTTCTCTTCCTTTCTTCCCACTAAATTTTCCTTTTTCCCATTCCACCTCTTTTTGTACTCTTTCCTTGAAGATGATTCCCCTCATACACCAACCCAATGTTTTCCTTGCTTCAATGTATGTTGCTTAAACAGAAAGCTCATCAAGATTAGTACTTCCAAACATGAATACAATGTTTCGAATATGTGCAGGTAAACCTCCTGTGTAGTTCATAAGAGTTTCTTGGGTATGTAAAGGAATATCTAACATCAATGCCATTTTACAAAAGCCATATGTGTATTCTTTCATTGTTTGTCCTTTCCCTAGTTTTAAATCTTTCCATTCAATTAACTCTTTCTCTTTATTTCCCAAAGGATAGAATTGTTTTCTAAGTGCAAAGATAAAACTTTTTCATGACGGAAATACATTACCCACTTGTTGCATGTCATTTTGCAACTTGCTTTGCCACCATATTTGTGTTGTGTCTGGAAGTCTAAGGGATGCCATCTTGATCTGAGTTGCCTCATCCTTGATTTGTTGCACACTGCAATAAACCTCCACTTGTCTGACCCAATTATCAAGTTTCTCTGTATTGAATTCACCATCATACATAGTTAATTCAAATTTCACATCAAGTTTTAGTAAAAGGCATTTCTTGTTTATGTTTATCAACATGTTTTCTTGCGATGCTTTTAGAACTTGAACTTGAAGAGGAAGGATAAGAAAGAGGTGAAGGAAGAATTTAAGGAGGATCCTCTCCTTCTTCACTTTTGATCTTTGAAAATTCACCCAGATTCGGTCTCTTCTGTTCCAAGTAATCTTCATACAAAACCTTCATCATCTCTGACATGGCGAAGAAAGTTTTTCGAAACTCTTTGTCATCCTGAGATAGTCTCTCTTCCGATGCCATGTTCTCACTGTGAGAAATTATATTTCTCAATCTAATCAATGGATTCTCTTCAATAAGCTCACCTTCACCATGATTCATCTTTTCCCTGGTAATCATGCAAACTCAAAAACTAAACGTCAATTAGCTCTGATACCACTTGATCCGAAAAGATCTTTTAAACGACAATGGTTGAGTTATTATGCATGAGTTATAACACCATTTAGGAAACTAATGAAATAGGAACATAACATCCATAAAACATTATACAGATCTGAACATAAGAAGGAAGAACAACAAACCATAAAACACCAAAGTGATAACTGAGTTCGACAATCTCACCTACATCTCCGGGTTATTGTCTCAGTGGGATTTATTATTTATTTTCAAATATTTTCAAGTACATCATGAATGTACCAATGGATTACAAAAATGAGTTGGTTGTGTTCTACCGGATCTCAAGAACCTATCAAAACTGACGACACTGAAAGCGGATGCACGAAGCTCCCAGAAATGGCCCGCAAATGTGCACTCCTCAATAGCTTCCCTGCATAACAATGGCCTCGACTCAACAATTCTATCATTTATCTTCTATGAACCTCCTCTCATGGCTTCAATATCCTCTAGTTTATATAGGCCTAAAGTTGGTAACCATCTCCCAACTTCTCCCCGAGATCTGGCCTCAAAAAGGGCCCAAGATCCCTCAAAAATGGATTAAATCCCCCAATATCAGGCTAATGACATAGTATAAAACCCATTTAATTCCAAAACGGGGTTCAACTCCCTTGATAGTCGTGCTCCTGGTCATATTGAGTGCTTCCATCTGGCCAAGCATTGAGATTGTGCATTGCCCCCCTATCTGTTGGCCCCAGTCTTATGGTTATGGTGCATGTGGCCATGGCTTCTAGCCTCCACGCGCCTGCAATTTTTTGTATCCACCTGGATCAAATCCCGTGGTTACGCCCTTTTTTAGCGGGCTAGCCTGACCGACCGAGGCTAACCACTAATTTTGCGCCAAATAGTCAATTGTCCACGGTATGAGTCTGAGTCACATGGTAATGCGACCGAGATCTAGGGCTAAGTTCTATATTATCTTCCCACCAAAAAATAACTCGCAAGCCACATGGTAAGGTTCTATGGTGGTTCATGCCAAGGAATGGGGCCTAGCCCCAGCCCTATCCTTTGCCTGTTTTACCACATGGAAAACTTAAATACAATCGGTGCCACCAATCGTTAAGTACCTCTATTTAGGCAGGCTGGTAGCCCAGTCTACACGAAGTCTCTGTGCCCATGGAGGTCCATGGTTGGAATCCAGTGGACTCCAAACCAAATTTTTCCAAAAATTTAGCCAATGAATGGGTGCCACGTGGCATTCCATGACTGAGCCATGTGGCACCATACCATACGCCAAAAGTACAGCCATGTGTTAGTGCACGATTCATCCACTTGTCTACCTATATGTCTGCCTAGTCAGCAACCAACTATACCTGCCACATCATCCCCTTGCCATGTGTTGTACAGACGTGCCACGTGTGACCCTTGCAGTGGTGCCATGTGTCAGTACATATGCCCAATCAACACACTTTCCACGTCAACACACTGTACCTACCACTATATATTTTCACGTCATCTGTATAGTCGTACAACCTATACAGTCAGCTTCCATGTGGCACTGTACGGACTGTACAATCATCAATTTTTTTCTTGCTCGAAAAATGAACAGATCACGATATATGGAGCATACGACGTCTGTTTGAGCTAGTTCAAGTTGTGTTGGGTTCATAATGTCGAGGCCTACGCACACGTTCGTTTTGAAGATATTATGAGCAATTTGATTTTTAGGCCTTTCCGACCCCCAATTTGGTCCCGAGATCCAACTCTGGATCAGGTGGAGGGTTAGCTTCCTGAGGTATTTATGATGGTTGAGGAGTGTGAGGGGGAATTTCCTTTTGTATAGAGATGTCTTCTTCTTCATTGGGTTGGTCATCTATATCTTCTTCTTTATACTAATTCTACCTTCTTTGTACAAAGATGTCTTCTTCATTGGGTTGGTCATCTATACTTCCTACTCTTATTTATACTAATTCTACCTTCCAAAGAACATTATAGAGGAATATGCTTCTAGAAATTGAAGCTTCTATTAGGTCTTCTTACATTGACTTGTTCTCGTTTTATGAGGCCTTATTAACTAATGTCGACCTATAGTACTCTAACTAATAACTGACTAAGAGGGGTTAGGATCGGATCTTAACAACTATAATTTACAAAGTCGCATGCTTATGGGCACTAACAGTAAGAAGAAATCAACTAGTGCACAAAGAATATGATGAATCATTTATACCCTTTTCACATAGGCCAAATATGTATTCTCACGTGCATTAATTTTGGAAATGAATCGACCTAAGAAGCCAACACATTGTGATTTGTACCTATGATTTGAATGAATGGACTAAATTGTTTTCATCGTTGTCCAATAGATCTAGATGACCATGAGCGATTTCCAGGTCTACATCAAACATAGTATACATGATGGGAAACACTTTACTATGTAATAAAGGAATATAAATATCAATTCAATTTTCAAGAAGCCTTTCATTTATGAGTCCATGAGTTGGAAATATTCACAATATGTCAACCATGGATTTATTATCTGTAATTTACGTATATTCAATTGTATCTAATTTGATGTCTTTGCTACAAGTATTATCAATATATTTAAATATGGATTCAATTTTCATGAATTATTTTTTCTCTATGTTTTTTTTTTTTTGTTAATTTGTCCAGACCTGCTGGCTGCGGGATTAACCTATGGCTTGAGAAACAATGACTCAGGGGCATCTAAGCCGTCAAAATCACTTGGGGATCACACCTGGCCCGAGCCACACCAACCCTTAACATGGTTGGATTTTTTGTCCCCGCAGGTTTTGAACCAGTGACTTTAACAACATAGAGTGGCTTAACAACACACTCCATCACTGACTGTCCTACACCTCGGGAACTATTTTTTCTCCATGGTAGTCAATGAGTTGGTTGGGTGATATTCACGATGTCTAGAAAATGGATATCATGATATTGGTGATATGTTAGTCAATGATTTGTTTTTGTTTTTGTTTTTTTTTTCTTTTTTTTCTTTTTTTTTTATATTCAACAACCTTTGTTGTCTTTGCTTTGCCACACGAGGTCAAGAGTGAGTTATTGAAATTGAAATGTTAGATGACTTCCTCACTCCCTTGTTTAAAAGTCCAATAAAACCACAAATTATTATAGAGATCGCCCATGACTAACAACAATGTACATTCATTCCACTCATCCAATCTATCCAACTTGATTGGATTAATGGGTGTCATTTCATTACTTGGTTTTTACTAGTCTAATGGACAAGTCAATTCCACCATAACTTCTCACATTTTTTAAGAATTTGTCTTCTCTCACTTTTTTAACAATATCCACCATAAATTCGTTAAATTACTTTATATTCACAATGCATTCTCCATCTATAAATTCCCTCCTCATCCTCTTGGCTTTGCATGATTGAATCACAAATAAGAAAAAAAAAATCATTAATTTTTCTATCTCTGTATTCATTTGAAAATGTGGAAACTTTTGTGTGTGGATTAGTTGTTGTGTGGCCTAAATATTCTTCTCAATTCTATCTATGTCAGAAAAGAGGTGAAATCAAGAACCAAATGAATAGTGTGAAGTTATAAGGTCCAAGTTTGAACCAAATGAATAGTGTGAAGTTATAAGGTCAAGTTTGAAGTGTTGTATAATCATGATATGTCAAAAGAGGAAACAAAGCTACTATATTTCATTACATACACAATGATAATAAAGACGCATTCTTAAAAGGTTAGAACCTTTATTTCTAGTAGTTATAATAATATTAGTTTCATTTCATTAGAGTTTCTTGATTAGTTTCGAGCATTTTAGAAACATGTCAGTTTATGAAATAAAAGATAAAGATGATGACAATACAACAATTTGGAAGAAGAAGAATATCTAATGTTAGAAGGGGAATTTGGATATTTTTAGCTCACTATGGATATTTTTAGCTCACTATGGATTGGGGAGTTCTAAAATTAGAGACTTCATAAATTATGAAATTTGGGAACTCGAAAATTCAACAAAATGGGAACTCGAACATTATACCTTAACAAGGGGGCGAAAAAACTTAATAGAGTTTGGTGCCAGGAAATTTCAGAATGGTGAAAGAAGAATAATATGATAAAAATGAATATATCATTTTAAGTTATGAGTTTAGTATTGTAGCAGTAAGATGGCGGATTTGAGCATAAGTTTCCAATAGCTAATATTTAAGAACGTACTTTAAAATAAAGAGACAACATGTACACATGTTGATTAAGAGTAAGTTGATTGTAAGTTTAAGAATAAAAATAACTACTTTATTAATATAAAAGATTAAATTTTTAATTAAGATTCTACTACTTTATTTATATATAAATATATGTATTTTTAAATAAAGAAAATATAAATTTTATATGCATAGTGACATTTTCGAGTGTTTTGTCCATTTATATATAAATATATGTATTTTTATATAAAGAAAATATAAATTTTATATGCATAGTTACATTTTCTAGTGTTTTGCCAATGAAATTCTCTATATTCTACTCATAGAAAACCATCATCAAATTATGTATATGAATATATTATAAAATATTACATTTATCAAATTTTAATAAAAGGTGTGACAAATCTTCATAAACTTATTTTTATTATTAATATATTTTAAATTTTAATAAAAAAAATTGACAAATTTTCATAAATTTAATCTTATCACTAATATATTTAAAATTAATAATAATAATAATTTATTTTTAAAATCAAATTAAATATCAAATTATAATATAAAATCCTCAACTAAAAATTTAACCATAAAATTTACTAATATTTATATAAAAGTTTTTATACTATCCATTTTTATGAAAGTTGTTTGCATCTTAAAAACATATATTACTACTCTCAATTAAACATACTAATATACTATAAATTTCTTATATAATACACTTATAAAAAAATATTTTTACATAATTCATTATAAATTTATTATATAATATACTTATAAAAAATCTTTTTACAATATTCATTTTGATAGATGCTATTTGCATCATAAAAACAAGTATTACTACTACCAATTAAGCTTTCAAACACTTGTTACATAAAAATAAAAATAAAGTAATGTTTTGACTTATTAGTTCATGATTTAAAAAGTAAATTGGGGTGAACCACGGTATACCATACTATGTAAATATATGAGGTATTATTTTAAATCAAAATTATTAGAAAATAAAATGATTAATAAATAGATAAATTAATTTTCTTAATAATTTTTAGATTTTAATTATTTAAATAATTTAAAATAAGTTGAATGATTAAACGCTTTATAAATAAAGTTTAAATAGATATTATTTTTGAGATTAATGGTGTAGTGTAAGTTATTAATCTATGACTTATATCTATGAGTATTAGTCGCAACTGACCAATAATTTTCATGATTTGAATAGTCCACTTAGCACTTATTGCATCAGGTGTTGCTCACAGATTAATGACTTACAAGTTACGTAGTTAATCCCGAAAATAATATCTAATATGTTTCAGTGTGGAAGCCCCTCTATACTTAAAATTTAAATAATTTAAAGTGAACTAAAATCTATAAAAGTTTAGTTATAAATGTGTTGAAATTTTCTTAAAAAAATCTCAAAAGTAATGATTCTATCCTTTCATTATCTTACTCCATAAAAAATTACCTTTGTTATTCAAATCCAACCTGCACAATTCGACGAATGAGAGGATACAAACCCGACCTACATAACATGACGAATTAGGATGAGTAAGTGCTATACATTAAATATTAATTACAAATACCTAGACAATCTATACATTAACTAATAATTACAAATACCTGGACAATCTGGAAGTGGCAATGCGTCATGAGCACATGAGCAAATGCTATTGAAATCATAAGAAATGTAGCTCTTTCTGACAACCAATAAAAAAAAATTATGATATGTTGCATGAAAGAGGTTGATCCCTCTCTAGGTGGACAAATAGAAATCGATTCGTCATTGTCGATCCTCCATTTTGAAAAAAGTTGTCAAAGTAGAAAATTGTGTTGTTTTCGAAGTTTCCATGTTGAAGCTATCGTCCAAGGAATTTGTGAAGGGAAGGGCTGACATAATGAATAATAAATCCTTCCCCCACTTATCCACACATCAATTGCTTTTACCATGTAACTAGCAATTGCTTCCAAATGTGTAAAAAGTATGCTGTTATAAGGTGAAAATGGGGAATTGTTTTATTTTATGAAATTGGTTGTGTAACAACTCAAATTGATTAATTTTATCAAAGTTTTTAAGGAATAAGGTTGTTTGGGAATTTATGGGGGGATAAGGTTGTTGGGAGTTAATGAGGGGGATTTGAGAGAGGATGATAAGGAAGAAGGGGAGGAATTGGAAGAGGGATCTTATTTTTGTTTGAGGATTTCTGAATTTCAAAATGAAAGATGAGGAGGAAATTGGAGGAATGGTTTTGGGAGCTCTCACAGGGCACTGTTGTTGCTGGGAATTTTGGGCTCTGGGGCCAGGAAATCGCAAGGATTCCTGGAGCTATGGGGCCGAAGAAGTTGTTCCTAGTTGGCTGGGAGGTTAATATTTAGTCTGGGCAAGAACAAGAACATGATCAAACAGAAAATGGACTAGATAAACCAACCTGCAGGTGGAGGTATGTATTATGTTGTTGTTATCATTATTCTTATGTTGTTGTTATCATTATTTTGTTGTTGTTGTTTTCATTATTCTCGTGCTTTTGTTATCATTATTTTGTTGTTGTTGCTGATATTATTCTATTATTATCATTATTATGTTGTTACTGCTTATTCCTGGTTTGTTCCAAGTATAAGAAAATCATTAAAATAAATTATAAACTAAATTTTAGAAAACCTTAACTAGTTTGAGTCCTAAAAATAATTAGGCTCTACAGAGGCTTTACATATGGTATCAAAGCCTGGTTTCAAAACTGAAACCTGGGCTTTACCACCCACAACAGAATTTTTTCTTTCTACCAATTTGGGTTGTTACACCATTCTACTAAGGCTGCTTCTTAACCATTTTTCTTAAACTCAATATACTGTATACTTAAAACTGAGATGTATAAATAATTGACCTGAATGTAAACAAACCAAGATATCATCACCCCAATTCTCCTACTTAGAGTTTGGTTTTCTTTGTAACGGACATATAAACTTGTTCCCCGATAGTATTTTGAACCTTCAACCACCCTGTTTAACCCCAGGCATCTCACCTCTACAAATTTGACAGATCGGTAAGATCAGTAAGTCTGTATTAATTATAGAAAATAAAACAATCTAGGGAAATGAGAGGGTTTTCGACATCAATAGGTGGCAAGTTTGAACCACACTGTACCTCCGAGAGACTAGCATTTTTAGTAGGAAATTCAAAAACATTTTGGGGTTTTTATTCAACTTCTTCCACCACTTTTTCTGTCTCAAAAAAAAAGGAATTCTCACCTTTGCTTTCTTGCGCTTCTTCAATTACCTTAACAACATAAATCTACTCTTTAAGACGAGATCTTATACACAAATTTCCCCTTCTTAGAACACTCTAAGAATCCCCGCATTCCCTTCCAGAACCCTTGGTCACTCTGAACAAACATGATCTTGATCTCATAGAAGAAACCCCGCACTTAATTCCCCCGAATTATTGTTTTTGATGAGAATTCGCCCCGAAACCTAGCCTTGATTCAGTAGTTTCTGATCTCCTAGACATTGCATGTTTCTTCACATCGTTGTTCATAAACTTCATGACCACCGCAACTTTTTTCTCATACAACTTTCAACTATAAGAATCCATATTGTCATATGTTACATTACAACCAACTTCGAACATGAGTGATACGGAAGGGAAACTCATTTTCTTTCCTTTCACATAATGATATTCCCCCGGTACTTCTAGCAGGAAGAAAACATTTTGACCATCGTACAAGGCCTTAAAAATCATTTTTTCGCATGTATATTCTTTATCCTCATCTGGATCGAGGGCGGGGCGGAGAGGAAATGAGTTTCTAGGGATCTTATTCTAGTCCTGTGATTTACCATCCAAGGTGATGATTCTAAGAATGTAATCTATTTGGATTTGTGCAGTGGCACTTGAATCAAAATGAAATCCACCTGCTTCATTGTGGCTCTGGATCGACTCAATCACAAAACTAATAGCTACCACCAATACCAAATATTTGATGTTTTGGCCATCAATGATTACTCTGGGAGATTATTAACGACAGATGGGGAATGAGGGATGGAGTCTGAGACCTCTGCTACAGGAATTTCACTGCATAGGACTTATCATGTGTATTGCATGACAACAAGTGATGGATTCGAGCTTTAACTGTAGATTCACCAGCATTTAGCCCCACTTGCAAATTCAACGCCATTATGCCTTGAAAATGACTACAATCTCGTTTGAATTGCATGAGAACAAGTAATGGATTCGAGCATTAACTAAAGATTCACCCTCATTAACCCCACGCACAAATTCAATGCCATTATGCCTTGAAAACAACTACAATATATTGCGTATCAACTCCATTATGCCTTGAAAATGAATACAATCTCGTGTATCACATGACAACAAGTGATGGGTTTGATTGGATTGATTTCTCTTGCAACTCAGAAATTTTTCCTTCCTTTCCTTTTGGTTACTAAATCCACACCAGGTTGGGCTTGATCCTGATCATGAACCTCAACCTGAGCCTACACCTTCTCTTCTTGTTTAAACGAGCCATCACAATGAATTTAAATGAAGAAACACTTGTTATGTTCTTCAATTGAAATAAATAAAAGAATATATAATCGCAATAAATAAGAGGAGAAGCCAAATTGAATCATAAAATATCTGCAAAGATATTCCATGAACAAGGAACTACAATATATATATTTTTTTGTATTCTAAAACATATGTAGAAGAATATATTAATTTTTATTTATTTATTATATATATCCGTAACTATAAGTAAAGGGATCTTATTCAAAGGATTTGGAAGAATAATCTCAACTTCCGAGCTTTACCACATTGAAACTCAAGGAGGACGAAAACAATAATATTAATGCAAATTAAATATTTGCAAAAATAGTAGCCCGGTGAGAATGGGTTTTCTCTTTCTTGATTTCTGAGTTTTTTGTTTTATTTTTATTATTGGTTGAAACAAACTAAGTTGCAATTTATATTGAACTAAATTCATTGTATTTTTATTTTATTATTAAATTGTTTTTTTTAATGAATTGACCAAAAAAAACTAACACCGTAATTTGAATGAAGTTCCTGTCAATTTCCTCTTGTCATTGCATTATTGAGGATTTCCACCGACCAAATATTGTCGATCGTATACACTTAAAGCAAATTTTAGCATACATGCGTTGATATCCCTATCAAACATTAATATTAATGGAAATTAAGTATTTTCGTTGAAAGACTTATTCAAGAGTGGTTTATGACAGAGATGATAGGTTGGTGTGTAATAAATAGAACATTAAAAACATGTGTTCATGATTTATTGTTGCAATTGGCATGATTGTCTCATGAATACCCTACTCATTCTTGAATTGACAAACTCTTAGCATTCATATTATTAAATTTGAACCCTTTGTTGGATTACTGAGAGGGGTGGTGAATCAGTAATAGAGCAATTTAATTATTTTTAACCATATAATCCAAGTGTTGTATGAATGTAGCATTATCATCCAATAACTGCAGAGTAAATAAGCAATGAATAAATGAACAATCATACACATACACAGTACACCAGTGTTTTACGTGGAAACCCAAAGTGGGAGAAAACCACAGAATGTTTTTTCTTATATGTCTTGAAGAATTACATTCATTGGAAACACCAACTTCCTTTGTTTTCCAGCTGTAACTGGAAGGAGGCTCCAAACCCCTTGTTTCTTACGCTACAACCTGAAGGAAGCTCCAAATACCCTATTTTATGGCTACAACCATAAGGAGGCTATAACCCCCTATGTTTTCCGGCTACAACCATAAGGTGGCTACAACCACCTGTCATTGCCTCGTCCAACCACCCTGAAGTAGAAGTAGAATGATGGAACCACTGTCACACTACCACTGTGAGATATACCATTGTAAACCTGTACCAATAAACCTGAACCATGCATAAAACATTCATCAACCCGTAATCAACCCGTACCATAAACAAGTGCATCAACCATGCACCAACCTGTACCAAACAACCTGTAATAAACTTGTACCATAAACAAGTGCATCCAACCATGTACCAAGTATCTACCAATCATGTGTCAACTACTCATCAACTGTGAGTCATCAATATGTACCAACATCATCAACTATACACCTCATGTATGTGCCAACTCATCAACTATCTTTCTCAACCATGTACCCTACATGTACCTTAACCAAAACCCTTCATCAATTTCATCATCCAAATATGATTTGTACCTCTGTAATAGACCCGGTGTATATGATCACATACTTGCAAACCTTCCTTAACTTTCACAATGTTAAGCCCTAATATTGGCTCATTACCCCTTAATTGGGGCATATTATATTAGTAATGTTATTTTATTTATGTCAGATTTAAGTCATTAGTTGTAGTTATACCTCCTAGTCTCCTATATATACCAAGGAGACATTTTCATTTTGAATCATCTTGTACTTGAACATTTAAGTGGGGTAAAAGGAGGTTGCCCCTCGAAGAGGATTATTATCTAAAATTATCTCCTTTTCAAGGCGTTGAGTACTTTTTTTGAGGTTTTTCTATGCTATGTTGATATTTGGTTCTTAACATATGGAATCAGAGCTCAAGGTCTTGGGGTTTCGCTGCTACATATGAGACACCTTGGAATTTTCTCTATAACTTCGTTTCTACAATGTTTCAGAAGGAACGGCTTGGAGGATATTTAGTAGATGGATCAAGTTACGATGGGTTAAAAATTTATCTCTTGAGGCCTTATACTTTCGGAAATACAACCTGTACAAGATAGGCTTCTGAATCATTCTGAAATGAGTCATTGCAGTATTTTCGCTATAAAAACTTTTATGTAACATTTCAGATCCTGAACTATAGAGGATATTTACAGAAATTAGTGAGGTATCTGTGGTAAAAATTTCATCTTCTGGGTGATATTAAATTTGTAGATACACCCTGTGTAAGATAGGGTACTTGACTAGTCATATTGACTAGTCTCAAGAAGGTGTTCCAGGTAAAACAGTCATAACTTCTTCCTAGAGTATCCAAATTTAGTGGGACTAGTTTCATTGGATCGTGGAAAGTCTATAGTATATTTGGTGAAATTTGTAGAATTGTATATCAATTATTTTGTTTGGGGCACGCTATACAAGTGAGATCTCCTAGAAAGGAAAAACATCGGTAAGTTGTGGGGAAGTTACTGTAAATTCCACTTGGCACATCCAATTTTGATCAGACATGTGGCATTCCAGAGAAGCAATATCTAAGAACTACATAAAATAATGTTGCATACCTAGAAGGGTCGAAACTTGGGAGATACAACAGAAAAAATATTTTCTAGCAGAACCACCTCAAAATCAAGGTTCAAAAGTGATACTTGGCCAACATGCCACCAAAAAAGGGAACTTCTACACCAAATAAGCCTCCAGAAAATCCTACTTGGACTCTTGATGAAGGTGAAAAATGTGTAGGGACATAAATGAACTACAAAATAAGATGGATTCAATGGAATCTAAGTTGGATACTAAGATGGATGGTTTAAAAGGGAAGATCATGGAAGTATTGACAAATTTCATAACAGAGAAGACACCTGAAAGTGAAAATGCATCCCATGAAATTCATGATGAGTACACAAGGAAGGTGAATCAAGAATGGAGAAACTCCAACTTTGGTTTTAAGACCAACCACGTTCATAAGATTGATATGAGGAAGTTTGATGGCAAGGACCCAATCACATGGATACTTCAGATGGAGCAATTCTTTGATCTCCAT
>ML781485.1:134777-179360 GCA_009831015.1 Picea engelmannii | reverse complement strand
GCATTCTCATCAAGGACAATACATATTATATTACATCAATCATCAATCAATCAATCCTTTGACATCAATCAATCACTTGACATCAATCAATGAAATCAATCAATCAAACCATTGGCATCAATGACAACATGATCCAACATCTTCTATACTCGACTACTAGGTGTCTTTGGAGGAACTTGCTGAAATTTCTCTTCTGCTTCTATCAGATTCTCTTCATCTTCCTCTACTACTTCCTTTTCATATTCTGCTTCTTCTTTGAAAAGTTGTTCCATTGATTCATTTTTTTTTCCTTTGATTTTGGTCTACCTGTTTTATCAATTGTTATGTTGATTCTTTCCACAACTTTGTTCAATCTCAGATTGTAACACTTGTATGTTTTCCTTGTACTTGAGTAACCAACAAGTACTCCTTTGTCCACACGAGAGTCAAAATTTCCTATTTTTCCATCTTTTCTTTTGATGTAGCATTTTCTTCCAAAAACTCTGAAGTGTTTCACATTTGTTGGTATTCATTTCCATAGCTCGTAGGGAGTTTTGTCAGTGTTGTTTCTGAGCATTACTTTGTTTTGAATGTGAACCATTGTATGCACTGCATGTGTCCAAAATACATCTATCAATTTGGAATCCATTATCATTGTTCGAGCCATTTTATGTACTGTCATGTTCTTTCTTTCAACAACTTCATTCTGTTGAGGTGTCCTAGCAACAAATAATTTCCTTTTTATTCCATGGTTGCTGCAGTAGTCCATAAATTCCTTTGAACTGAACTCTCCTCCATTGTTAGATCTCAAGCATTTGATTTTTGAATCCATTTCATTTTCAACCATTTACTTGTAGATATTGAAGTTTTCAAAAGCTTCTAAATTATTCTTGAGAAAGCAAATTACAATCATTCTTGTATAATCATCAACTAATAACATAAAGTATTTATCACCTTTTAAACCCTTTGTTGTAGTTGGTCCAACTAGATCAGTATGCACATTTTCCAGTGATCTTGTCGTTGAATATTCCTTTGATTTGGACTTGGTCTTTGTTTGTTTTCCTTATTGATAATGCTTGCATAAAGTGTTGGTTGGTTTCGTGATTCAGGGAATTTATCTGACTGCTTCTCTTCTGTTGACTTTGACAAGGTTATCAAAATGTATGTAATCCATTCTTTTGTGCCATAGCCAACTTTCATCTACCTTTCCTAGACAACACTTTTCATTTCCAATTTCACTTAATACATATATGTTGTTTGAAGTTCTCGTAGTTGTAGCAATCAATTTCCTGAACCTTCTTTTCTTATCTCGCACTTTTGTGAATCAAAAGTAACTTTATGACCTTGGTTGCACATTTGACTCACACTTAGAAGATTATGTTTCATATCTTCTACTAGTAGAACATTTTATGCCTTGGTATTCTTGTTCCCAATTCTGACTGTGAATTATCTAATGATTTCAGTTGAATCATCATTTCCGAAGGAGACTGATACATCTCTGTCCTTTCATAATGAAAGAAACTTGTCTCTATCACCTGTCATGTGTTTTGAACAACCACTGACAACATACCAACCACATTTCTTCTGATGTAGAGCGAGTGTGCATTCTTCATTGCTATATTGATCTTGCTTTCTTATCCATGTTCTTTTCTGAGGTTCCTATCTGTGACTATTGTTATTATGTTGCCGTTCTCTAGGAGGTACTGACATTCTGTAATCTTTTTCCATGTGTCCAAAAGTGTTACATTTGTAACATTCCACTTCAGTGCTCAAAGATTCAAACCTGGTGTAACTTCTTCTCTTTGTTTCACTAGGCCTTATTGGATAACCCATTTGTGTATGACTTTCAAAGTTATTTTTGTTCCTATTGTTAGCTCCGCAATGCACAGCTTTATGTCCAAAATTATTACATGCATAACATAAACCAAAAATGATAGTTTGATACCTGAGAGTTGAAGATATTTTGAAAGGAGGTACTCTTATAAATTCATATTCTTCCTAAGGCCTATATGTCGGTTGTTGATTCTGAAATATGAATCTTCTCGGTGGAGGAGTGTCCATGTAATCTTTTGTGTATATCTTCCTACCCCCCTTGATTGTTTCTGCATAGATTTTTGGATATGTTTCGTGCTCTGTTGTTTTGGAGCTCGATCATTTTTCTCTTTGATTGTATCCAAGTCCGTACTTTTCATGATGAGATTTTTTACTGTTGATAATGTCATCCAAAACTTTTGAGAAGTTCTGCATATTTTCCTTTTGAACATCCTTTCTTAATATGGAAATCTCTGCTTCCAAATTTCCAATGATCTTATCTTTTTCTTCTGGTTGTTCTTTGAGTGCTTCTTCAATTCTTTTATCTTCTTATATTTGAACCTTCAAATTTTGATGATTTGTTCTAGTTCTTGAATGTCTTCTTTCTTGTCTAGTTCTGCTTGTAGTTTCTTGTTTTTCTTATTTTCTCTTCTGACAACTTCAATGACACACATTAATTCCTCTCAGTACTCAAATTCTGCCTCTTCAATTTCTTCTTCGACTTCTTCATATTCTTCTTTAGCTTCTTCATATTCTTCTTCAGAGTCTTCTTTATCAAAGTCTTCTAGTGCCATGAAAAGAACTCTTTCTATCTTATTGTCACTGACTTCATCTTCATCTGATGATGAGATGTCTTCTTTGGTGCATAAGATTTTATTGAAAACTTTCTTTGTGGTTCTTTTTCCTTTATATGTTTGTTTTCATTATGAGTAAACTTCATCATTTCTCTTTTTATTATAAGTACATTTGTTATCAAAATGACCAATACCATCTCAATTAAAACAAATTAAAGGAATCTTACCTCTATACCTACCGTCTGTTCCGTGTTCAGTCTTTTGACAAAGTTGGTCACTTCTTTGTCATCTTCCGAGACGTCACTACTGCTATGTTCTTCTTTTTTCCTTCCCTTTTGCTTTGACTTTTTGGATACTTTGAAGGCTGCTTCTTTTATATCTGAATTTTCCTGTTCAGTTCTCATTTCATATGCTATGAAGATTCCATGTAATTCATCCATGATTATTGAGTTTAGATATGATCTTTCTTCTAGTGTTGATATCTTAGTGTCAAATATCATAGGAAGAGATCTTAGCACTTTTTGAACAATTACATATTCTTTGATTTATTCTCTCAATCCTTTGATTGCTTTTATTGTTTCATCAACGCATAAAAAATAAGCTTCATTATTCTTATCTTCCTTCATCTTAAGTTGTTCAAACTAACATTTGTAAGTTTGAATCTTTGCTTCTTTGAATTTTGAATCTCCTTCATAAATATTTTTAAGTTTGTCCCAAATCTCTTTAGTGGATTTACAATGTGCAACTTTGGTGAATATCGTTTCACTAAGACCATTCATAAGTGTTTTTTTGGCTTTGGAATTATTCTGACCAAGTTTCACTTCTTTTTCATTTGTTGGCGGAATTGGTGGTGTTGTGTATCCATCTACAATTGATTGTCAAATTTCAAATCCTTGTGCCTGTATATATGTTTTCATCCTTATGCTCGAAAATGCATACTTATGTCCATTGAACTATGGTACTCCATTTTTATACAAGTTGTTTCTCTCCATGATCTACCTTTTAGTGGTTAAACTAATTTCTGAAGGAACCTTCTCTGATACCAATTGTTGAATTACTGAGAGGGGAGTTGAATCGGTAATAGAGAAATTTAATCCTTTTTAACCATATAATCCAAGTGTTATATCAATGTATCATTATCATCTAATAAATGCAGAGTAAATAAGCAATGAACAATCATACACATACACATTACACCAGTGTTTTACATGGAAACCCAAAGTCGGAGAAAACCACAGAATGTTTTTTCTTATATGTATTGAAGAATTACATTCATTGGAAACACCAACTTCCTTTGTTTTACAGCTCTGTAAATAGAAGGACGCTCCAACCCCATTGCTTCTCAATCTACAACCTAAAGAAAGCTCCAACTCCCCTATTCTCTAGCTACAACCAGAAGGAGGCTACAACCCTCAATGTTCTTTAACTACAATCAGAAGGTGGATACAACCACCTGTCCTTGCCCCATCCAACCACCCTGAAGTAGAAGTAAAACGATGGAACCATTGCCACATTATCACTATGAGATCTATCAATGTAAACCTGTACCAATAAACATGAACCATGCATCAACCTATAATCAACATATACCATACACAAGTGCATCAACCATGCACGAATCTGTACCAAACAAACTATAATCAACCTGTACCATAAACAAGTGCATCCAACCATGTACCAAGTATGTATCAATCATATGTCAACTACTCATCAACTATGACTCATCAATATGTATCAACATCATCAACTATACACCTCATGTATGTGTCAATTCATCAACTACTTGTCTCAACCATGTACCCTACATGTACCTTAACCTAAAGCCCTCATCAATTTCATCATCCAAATATGATTTGTAACTCTGTAATAAACCTAGTGTATATGATCACATACTTGCAAAACTTCATTAACTTTTACAACAAGAGACTAGCATTTTCATCAAATTTTTCTTTAGTCTCACATGACTAGTTTGGGATTAGTCAACAACCCTAACCTGAAATAATCATAACTATGTATCTGTAATGAATAAAGATCTGAAAATAGTACACAATTTTCTTCATTTATTTTATGCAATTCCTCTAGGTGTCACTACATGGAACCTCTCAGAAAAGGAGTTATAGCAAAAATAGCATACCTTGCTGAATTCTCGCTTATTCTAGAGAGAGACCTTGTAGAGCGTGCCCCACACAAAATAGTTATAAAAATGTTACATGGCATACTAAAAATTGTACTCTAACCAACACATTTGGTGTTACTAAATTTTGATTTGTTATGAATATGTTATGATGTTTTTACCCGAAACATCTATTTTAGACTAGTTTTGGGACTAGCCATAAACCCTATTTTCCACAAAGTGTAACTCCAAAAATACAATGACCCACAATTTGAATTTTTTACCATATATACTTGGATATATTTCCTCAATGTCCAATCAATTCCATGGTCTGAATCATTATAGAAAAAAAATTATTGTGAAAATGGTGAACTGACCTGTAAATAACATACCTCAGAAAGCATCATCAAAAGAATTTATCCTCCCTTGAATGTCGGACTTATTTTCTTCACCTTGCCTCTGAAATTTGGCTTAGATATCCTTTGGTTACCTCAGTCACCTATAGATATTCAATATGCTTAAGTGTGATGTAAAATGAGAGAGCCTTGCCTCTTATTTATACTCTCGAAATATCTTCCTTAGAAGCATCTTCTAGGCCACTTAACCTATTTCTAGGTCACTTAAGCAATTTATAGATCGCTTAACCTATTTTCCTCATTTTTAGGGTTAACTACTTTCCATAATTAGAAAGTTCTCTATTACTTTATCATTTAAATAATAATTTCTTCTTTGCAAGCTCTTTGACTTATTTGACCTTTTGGGGCTTCTAGCCAACATATGGGGGTCTTCCAACTTCGTAAGGCCTTAACTCTCAAACTGTGAGGAGTTATGCGATTTTCCGCATACCAACAGAAATTGCATGGCATGTACTATCCATATAGAATAGTATTACCTTCAAATATATTAAAACTCATACCATTATACATGAAACAACCTTGGGTCCATTACCCAAACCTTTGTGCTATTGTAACTCGCTACCAGACTTTCTTCAAGGGTTGACATCAATGACAACCAACCTTAATCAACACCCTTTACAAAATAAATACACATGTGTTGTCCTTTGATCCCTTTACCAAAATAAATCTCTATCACTTTGTGCGTGGGTTTTCCTTCATTTAAACATGATATTCAATGGTATATGATAGTAAGAACTTGAGAAGAGAAGGATTTGAAGGATATCTAGAGTAAAAGTTGACTTTGGCCTACCTTATATTATGATATTCATTTAAGTAAACATTATAATGTATAAATTTTAATTATAATTAATAATTTAGAAAATAAATACATCATATGTATAATAAACAAAACAAGTAAGGATGAGCAGGTATATCGGCCAATTTATATTGTATAAAATAAATAAACTAATAAGTGGTTATCAGTGTTGTTCATAAAGTCCATTAAGTTGAGAGAATCACTAAGTACATTAAGGAAACCTTTGTCTAATCAAAGAGTGAGACAATTTAAACGTTTCAATGTAATTAAGAAGGTTTTCCACACACACACACACACACATATATATAGTTTAAATTGTGATATGTGGCATTGCATAGTTATGCCTATAGTTTGTTTAGCTACCTCATTATGGGAATAATGTGTCATCACAAGTATAATTCCATCACATAATAAGAGAAATGAGTGGGATTGGAACTATAGTGAAAATCATAAAGAAGCCCACATTAGCCCTAATTAATTCCCTTAACCGAGAACCAAAAAAAGAATGGCATTTAAGCCAAGTCACTATGAGAGTGGGTCTCGTAATGAGTTTCAATGCATTCAAAGCATCGTAAAAGTACATGACATGTGAGAAAGACAATGATGGCATACCATTATTTAACTCCTATAGGCTATAATGTGGAATTGAGTTCTTAGAATGTAGAATATAGAATTCAAAGTGCACATTTTAATTAAACTTGTTTTATCCATTTTTAGTCCAACTTGACATGCTTTAAGGTTTGGGGTGACTAGTGAAACAAATCTTGTAGCCTAAAAAATTATTTGTTGACAAGGGAAACATGGATGATGTATGATCTAGTGGTCAGCCTCCACTTAGTAGGAAAGTGGGAGGTTGGCATAATTAAACTTGATTTGAAGTGAAAACATAGTCATAACTATGGCTTGTATGGTAATGTTTTGTTGGGCCCCAACAAATCCCCCTAAATTTTTTCAAAATTTAAAGGGCCCCCATTAAAATATTGATAATTATAATGAGCTACATAATCAACCTTTTCAAATTGTTCCATACCTTGGATTGTTTTGAGACAAACTTAAGACATCCACTATAGTATAAGACATTCATTACAAGAGTATATGTCAAAATTTAGAAACGAGCATAGAAATCTCAATTTAAACAAAAATGTTAATTTCTATCAATTGCTTACTTTCGTTTAAATTATGATTATGTGTTCTTTCTTTTGCTCATTAGCAAGTTTGACTATTTTGAATAATAAGTTCAATACTTCATCAAATAATATCTTGGTTGGTTTCTCATTTTCATAAAATCATTTGGTGATATTAATTAATTAAATTATTTTTTTCATTTTGCATCTCATTTCAAAATAAAAATAATAATAAAAAAAAAAGTTATCTATCATTTGTTTGATTTTGTAAAAAAACAAAATTTATATTTTTCTCTCATTCATTAACTTGAAGCTTCTAGACTTTTAATATCATATTGAAAGGAAATTATAAACAATGTTTGTTTAGAACTTATACTTAGTTTAAATTCATTTTTTATTTTATTGTTCTAGATTTTGTTTTATTACAATTTTTAGGTTAATTTACAGTTTTTTTTGTTTTACAAGTTTCTATTATCAGTTATTTGGTACGGATTTGATCATGGCTTGATTTTATTATCTAAATACGTTCAATATGATTGATCCAAAAATAATATTGGATTGCTACAAATAAATTTATGGGCAACAACAAATAAAATTTGGAAATGCGTCAAGAACAGAGACACGATTTTGCGGAACTGATTGAAGCCAAACCGTGATGAATTTGAAGAAACGGTTGAAAACCCATCTCCCAAATGGACCCATTTAGTTTTGCGTTGAAATTTTCCCAAACAAATGCACGATTTGCGAGATATTTGTGTCTCTTTACAAGACAAATTTCAAGTGGCGGAAATTATTAGTGACGCCTAGACTGTTCATTCATAGTATAAATATATGAGAAAGTTCAGAGCCATGAGGAGGCAAGAAACTGACAAGAGGATTTTTATCCTTTCTCTTTTGTATATTATTTATTTTGTAAACTTTTCTTCTTTTCAAATGGAGTAACAAATGGTTGGAATCTTTGGGAGAATGAACGAGTATTTTCAAAGAAGAATATGGAATTCCAGGTTGTTTAATGGATTTCGTCCTGCGAATAAAATGGTTTTATTTTCATTATAATATCTTCATATTCTTTGAATAATTGATTATGCATTGATTTAAATTATCTTTAGTCTTTTTTATCAATACATCGTTAATTTCTATCATTTATATATTATTTTTTTCAATCTTTAAGAATCTATTATCCCAAAAGTTATTCCTGGACCATATGATGAACATATTTTGTTGAAACTATATGAGAAAACAATTTCCTCTTTGGCTTTTGTGCTTTTGTAGATTGTGCAATGTTAATATTGGTTCTCATATAATTTTTGAATATGAAACTTTATTTGTATTGAATTAGCTTTAGACTATTCTACATATAATTTTTTATATCATGCTTTTCTTTATGTTGTTAATTATCTTTTGGTTTAGTTTATATCTCTGACTGGTCATCTATTCAAGTACTTGGAGTTTACATCTGATGCTAGATAGATGGTAACACCACTCCTGAGAATTGGAATTTCTTTCATTTTTAGTTATTGGACATTTCAAGGTCACAAGATATATAATTATTTGTCTTGCTGTCATTATAAACTCGCTCCAGAATATGAAACACTTCGTTGAATTTATTCATGAAGTATTATTATTTATTTTGTCATAGGTTTACACTTGACACAAGTTAAGAGGAGCTCATAGAAATACAGAGAGATGCATTTAGCTTAGTACTTCTAATCAGTGAGAGGTTACTAAGTGCATTGCTTTCTTTTATTCAGATTTGTGTATATATGAATGAGACGATGATTGCATTAATTAGCTTTGATTGTTTCTGTGTCATTGTTTCAATTGTATTTACTTAGTATTTATTAGTTTAAATTATTTCAACATTAAAAAAAAACAAAAAGATATATGTTCTTACTTTATCTTATTTTGAAACATTATTATAAACATTCATTTTTGCAAGATTTCAAGTAAACCTTGTAAACTGTATATAGATTGTTTATAATCATTTGTATATTCACGTTTCTTTTTAATAAACAGTAGTAAGTAATACATCATTTGTTAGAATCATATATTTTAGATTAGTTTCATTTCTTTTATTATTTTTAGGACATTAGTTGGCCAACGGAGCCATTAAACCCGTCGGGTCATTTCATTCCAAACGTCTTGGGTTATTTAGACAACCCCAGTCCGGATTTGACCTTTCAGTTGACAATGTGCCACTTACACCTGTCAACATGTTTATACAAAATATAACATTATCATTACTAAGAATGAAGGATACATTGTCATTACAAGAAATAAAGTGACAACTTGTGAGTTAGCAAGAGATTGGATTCATGAGGAGGTCAAGAAAATTAAAATTTTCCATAGTGTTTATGTTAGGAGTGGAAACCAACGATGGGTTCTACTCCTAATTCTTGTGTATTATATGATGTGAATGTAAGAAGATTCGTAAGAATATTTGTGAATTTTCTAGTGATACTTATTCTCCTGATAGGGAAGGTCATGGGGCAATTTACCATTGGCTAGAAAGTTTAGCTAGCATACGAGCATAGCTTATAGGTGTGGTGTGCCATTGAAATTTTAGCTAGCTTAGGAGCATAGCTTATGCACTTTGGGTTGTTTCTATACTTAAGTGTGAGTGGGAATGATACTTGAACTTAAAAAGACTGTAGTGTCAAGAAATAGTTGTGGATTGTATTTAATCAGTTATCTAGGTTAGTATGGTGATACTAACAACATAACACTATATTGGGTGCTTATGTTTAGTTCTATGTTCATACAAACATTCAAAATAATACTATAAATGGGATTATGTTATGAACCTAGAACTTGAGTTTAGAATGATAAGGGAAACATGATGAAAACATGCTTATATATATCATAATGTGTCATGTGGTATATGGACCAGTGATCTGGATTATTTTCGGCATGAAATGAGAGCGAAGATATAATAAACAAATGCACAGAAATATCGCAGATATTCAATAATATAACAGAAATGTATCATAGATGCAACCATAATCATAGATATACAGTAATAAATGATTTATATTAATGAAATAAATGTACAGAGACTGTAAAAATACATAGTGAAAGACTCCCTAGAATGGTGGCAGCTTATCTCTGAGAAGAGATGTAACGGCTACTCGCATTCACAAGAAGATGATTACAATGAGACTCTGAAGGAATTTTTACAATAAAAAGGAATACCAAAAACCCTAGACATCCAAAAACCTAACCCTAGAAGATGAAGCGCCAAAATTCATGTGGGCCCCGTTTGGGCAAGTTAGTAAATCAACTTCTCGGAGTCGTAACTTTTGCATACGATCTCCATTTTAGGCGTATGATATCTTGTTGGAAAGGTATCGTCAAGGAGATTCATTTTGGGGATTAAATCATGCTGTTGAATATCATTGAGAAGCTCGATCCTGAAAAACCTTCATTTAGGCCCTCAAAATGGCCCCAGAAGTTAAAACTGCTAAAAATAGTGTATTGACAAAATTATTAGAAAGCCATTTTGAGCTAGTTGGAAAAGGTGGGTGGCCACCGATATCCACCTGGATCAATCCCCATTCCTTAGGAATAAATTTTCTCCATTGCATTGAGTGCCTAGGGAGAGGAAAAAGCATTTGTTGAATCTGAATCTTAGTGAGTTGCTTGCCTTGTTAGAGACGTCGTGTTGCTCGGTTTGTGGAAGGATATCACAAGCATGTGGTTGGAAGGATTGGACCTTTTTAACAAGTTGGGATACATGAAATTATTTTTTGCAGAAGGAATCTTTACACTTTTCTTCAATCTTTTCGACCTACTTCTGTTGGATAGAATATGCTTGGGTCGAGGTTGTAGTGGTTGTAGTATACTTTTGTTCACCTTTTGAACAGATTGTGAAGAAGCTGAATTTTGTAGTATGAGATACTACCTTGCGACACTTTTTAGGTGGGACAATAGTCAGAACTACCTCTGGTATTCTATAGAGATGACCCCCTAGAGAAACAATGACAATGCGGGGTCGAGACTCATAAACGACATGACGCTTCCACATATATGGTTGGCCAAAGAGAACATCATAGACATCTAGTACAGAAACATCACATAATACCTCATCCTTGAAGGGTTGGATTTCATATCACAATCGACATTGTTGGTTGACATGAAGATCTCGTCCTTGGCGAAGCCACCAGATGTTGTATGGTTGTGGGTGTGGTGTTGTTGACAATCCCAATTGTTTGATGACCTCTACTAAGATGAGGCTCTTATGGCTTCTGCTATCAAATATAAAATGAAACACAGTCCCCTTCACCCACATATGTGAATAAAAAAGGCACTCCCCCTCTTCGGGATCTGTTGGTTCTTCTGGTTGAATTGTTGCGGTTGCAAGAATAGCAGTGAGGTCTGGATCGATGATCTGTCTTTTAGTAGTATTTTCAGAATCGGATTCTAAATCAGGGTTCGACTCCTTGTCTTTGATCTCAACCACCAATGACTATTTTGATCAAAATTCATCGGTGTTGTGCTAAGGGATTTTGTGGAAATCGCACCATTTTCCGGTGTCCTTTGTCTTCCCGTGACCCTTCTTTTCCTGTGGCTTGGACTGGTTTTTGGGAGACTATTTGTTAGGGCCGTCTTTATCATACATTAGTTGTTGCGGATTTGCAGACCCGAACTACCGTTTGTTCTGGTGCTTAAATTTCTTCTCGATTTTAACAACATATCGATAAGCAGCATCGAGTGATGAGATGTCCAGAAAATCCATTTCAATTTGGATGTATCTGTGTAGAGACCCACGGTATTTTAGAACTAAATGTCATTCGGAGTCTTTGATACCTAGATTGGTGTGCATGGTATGGAAGGTATTGGTTAACTTCGGAACTTCTTGGCCCCTCTTTTGCCGCAATGTGGTCCATCTCATGTACTGGTCCTCATAGTTTCCAATAGGGTAATATTGTTCCTTTACCGCATCCACAAAAAAATCTCAAGTGGACTCAGCCCCATATATTCCAGAATCCTCTATGGAACTTTGCTCCTAGTAATTTTCCCACCAATTTTTGACATGGGGGAGAGCTTTAAGGAGTGTGAAGGTGATATTTTCTCTGTTGGAAAAATTATGAACAGAGAAATAACCTTCTAACATATTTAACCATTTGTCTAGTGCATCCGCATCTATCTGACCTTCAAATACGGGAATATCAAAATTAACCTGTACCTTGAAAGGAGCGGTGTTTCCAAAGTGGTTGTTTAATGAATATCTATCTGTTGTTATCGGTAGGCATTGAAGGATGTGCAAAAAATTATCCATCATTTCGTCCCTCTGTCGCGTAAGAGCTTGCTCAAGCAATATATTTATAGGATCATATGCTCCATCATTTTTGTTTTCTTCTGCCATGGAGGGTTTCTTGGGCGTGAAAGAAAGATTGTCTTCAAGAGATATAAGCTCAAGAACCAACTTGATATACTCAAAACTCTTCGGGGACATGCACTGAAAAATGATCAAGGGCAATCTGCTCTGATACCACTAATCTGGATTATTTTCGTCACGAAATGAGAGCGGCAATATAATAAATAAATGCACAGAGATATCACAGATATTCATTAATATAACAGAAATCTATTAGAGATGCAACCATAAAAACAGATATACAGTAAAACATGATTTCGATTAATGAAATAAATGTACAAAGACTATAAAAATACAGAGTGAAAGACTCGCTAGAATGGTGGCAACTTATCTTTGAGAAGAGATGTGATGGCTACTCGCATTCACAAGAAGATGATTACAATTAGGCTCTGAAGGCCTTTTTACAATAAACAGGAATTCCAAAAATCCTATACATCCAAAAATCTAACCCTAGGAGATGAAGCGTCAAAAGTCATGTGGGCCCTGTTTGGGTAAGTTAGTACATCAACTTCCCGGGGTCGTAACTTTTGCATACAATCTCCGTTTTAGGCATATGATATCTCGTTGGAAAGGTATTGTCGAGGAGATTTATTTTTGGGGCTAAATAATTCCTTTGACTATCATTAAGAAACTCGATCCCGAAAAACCTTCATTTATTCCCTCAAAACGGCCCCGAAGTTAAAACTGTTAAAAATAGTAAATTGACAAAATTGCCAGAAAATTGTTTTAAGCCAATTGGAAAAGGTGGGTGGCCACCGATATCCACCTAGATCAACCAGTTCCTATCGATCAATGGGATGTTCAAATCATGTTTAATTTCTTATTAGTTTACTTAATTATACCAACGTAGTGGAGTTTAGGTATATCTTGTAAAGGATCAGTAACATTAGTAAGAGGAGTGATAAGTACCTTAATAAATGCTAGTTGATGAAGAACATGGGTTAAAGATGAATTCATGTAGAATATGTGCCCAATATTTTGAATATGCTTGAATATCAAATATGAATAGAGAACCAAAGAAAGGGGTCGATGTGCTTTGGAGAGAATGCTTTGTGAAGAAGGGGTGTCCCTTGATTTTGGAATGGAACCTTATAATAAATGTATTCTTGATCTGGAAATGTTGACCAACCATATAGTCAAGATGGTGCTCTTTACACATAGAGATGCTTGTAATGATGAATTGTTGATAGAAATCATGAATTGCCTCGACTATGATGAAGAGAATCCTAAACTCGGCATTTGACTTGGTCGAAATCTAATTTTAATGACTCAAAAGAAAAGTGAGATTGAGGAAAATGACCAACCAAAACAGGAAGTGACGACATCACATGACAATTAATTAGTAGTGTCTTAGTCAATGTTTCTAAGCATGTAAAACTTTTGTGTACCAATATCATAAGTGATGGCATATGTATTGTCACGTTAGAGTAATAATTAAAGTCAATAATGATGTTTTTTTAATTATGAAGATTTCTTGGGTGGGATTGTGTGTAGGAATTAATTAAATTTATATCAAACTCAATATAGGATGCACTTAACTAGAGAATAGATGATGAACTGAGGTTATGTGGTCAAATCAATAGAATATACTTTAAATATGGGGGTCCCATATGGAACTTAGGATGAATAAATATAATAAAAGTGTGTACTTTCATTAATTTATTTACAAGTGGTAATAACATAGATTTGTGACAATGTAAGGTGTATAGTAAATAAGGGTAGTCACAATCAACATATTAATAGACTCAACATGTTATAAATCTAGTAAAGGTCCAGTGGGACAAGTATAGTCCAGGATATGCTACATGGGAGAATGTCGAGACCTTACGGTGAGATCATCCCTCACTTTTGACCACCTCGGGAATATGTTTTCTCGAAGGTTGGGTGTATGTAATGCCACCTTTTGACTTAGACAACCAGAATTACCTAAGGCCTAATCACCTTTATTTTCTATTCACTTTAAAAATACTAATGATACACTTGAAATTTTAAGACATGGACCTATGATAATGTCAATTCCACGAATGTTTATCGTTATTTGAATTATGATGGATATTATGCAATCTATTTCTAACTTGAAAATTTTGGCATTTAAGTTGTTGATATGTGGATACCGAATTGAGAATATGATTAAATGAATTTACATGATGATAATGCATGGATATGTAAAAGTTTGTGTTATAGACTAATCTGCATGTCAAGAGGCTATGAAATAGCCAAATAATAATGATGATAAAAGGCTGATGTCATGAAAATTGACTAGGAAACATTATGGTATAAATTTTGTATGTGAAATTATATTGGTTCAAATGCATTGTTATGATATGTGGACAAGTGCAGGTTTTTCAGGTGACGAGGCTACCTAAAACTGAATATACGATGACAAAATTCCCAGCAACACAATGCCACTGTATATTCCATGGTAGGGTGTGGACCTTAGTCTTATTAGGAGGGGTGGAGGCATTTCCCACCATGTATCCTCTAAAACCTAGAGTCATGGGAGGACGATGTGAGCTCACGCTCCCCTAGACATGTGATGATGGCTATTAGTTTCCTATTGGGGAATCTTGGCCAAGAGAGTTGACACTTCTGCTTACAAGTTCTATTTGGAGTTATGTCAATATAGTTGATGCTCCAAGATAGTCCAGCAGAGGAAGGATAGGTATGGAATATGGAAGTAAGTTAGGGAGGAAGGATGAGTTGAAGTAGTTGAGAGTGTGTGGGGATTTCTCCTTATAGAATAATTTATTTATTTCATATTTTTTAAAAAGAAAATATATGTATATATGTATATTTATATTTACTTAACTAAACTAAAATTATCTAAGTGAATGTAGCTTGTGCTAAATGATTGTAAATGAGGAATTTCGTGAACATTTAAATAGTTTACTATCTTTTATGAAATGAATGGTCTTGTTGATTGGATTGGACACATACAAGAATTACTTTAGGTGTAATAATTATTTTCATTAGTACATGTACGAGTCTTGTATGTGCTAGCTACACATGTATGCCTTGCACATGTACACTAGTATGTATAAGTGTTTTAAATTGATGATGTTGATTATCATTGTCGATGTATGAACTATGTGTTGTTACCCTTGTATTGTAAATTACTCTAACTTCAGGACGAAGTTTCTTGAAGGGTGGGTGTATGTAACAACCCAAATTGATTAATTTTATCATAGTTTTTAATTTAAATTTAATTAATTATTAAAATATATTAATGAGTCTTTTATTATTTTATTATTAAAAGGTGGGTGAAGTAATTAATGGGGGGATAAGACTGTTGGGAAATTAATGGGAGGATAAGGTTGCTGGGAATTAATGGGGGGATAAGGTTGTTGGGAATTAACAAGGGGGGTTTGAGAGAGGATGATAAGGAAGAAGGGGAGGACTTGAAAGAGGGATCTTGTTTCTGTTTGAGGATTTATGAATTTAAAAAAGAGAGAGGAGGAAGAGGAAAATGGATGAATGGTTTTGGGAGCTCTTAGAGGGCACTATTGTTGCTGGGAATTTTGGGCTTGGGGGCCAGGAAACCACAAGGATTCTTGGATCTAGGGAGTCAGAGAGGATGTTCCTAGTTGGATGGGAGGTTAATATTCAGTCTGGGCAAGAACAAGAACATGATTAGACAGAAAAGGGACTAGATAAACCAACCTGCAAGTGGAGGTATGTATTATGACGTTGTTATCATTATTATTCTATTGTTGTTTTCATTATTCTGATGTTGTTGTTATCATTATTCCGTTGTTGTTGATATTATTCAAGTATTATAATTATTATGTTGTTACTGTTTATTCCTGGTTTATTCCAAGTATAAGAAAATCATTAAAAGAAATTTTAAACTAAATTTTAGAAAACTTTAATTAATTTGAGTCTTGAAAAGAATCAGGATCTACAGAGGTTTTACAAGTTGAGTAAACTAAGAACATTTAAAAATGAAATTGGTTGAGTAAACTAAGAACATTTTGATCATATGAAGGAAATTTTGGAAATGTTATGTTGGTTGCAATGAATCCTAATGTTTTAGGAAGAGTGAAGTGGGATGTGTCACACAGATAAGGTGTGATGCGATATATTGAGATCAAACTAATTTTGAGTGCAAAACATTGTGTTGCAACCAAATCAACTTTGAGTATGAATGTGAAACAATGTGTAGCACATTTTGAAGATTTGGTGTTATTTATTTGTCTTATGTTTATCACTTTAAAAAATTGTCTTTTGTGTATATTTTCTAAAATATATTTTGTCTTATGCTACTTAGCATAAAAATAAACTTTTGTTGGTTGAGAAATTTCTCATGGATGAAAGATTTCTTAGGATCAGACTTATCACATCGTGTATATTTTTCATTTCATCTGACATATTGCATTGCAAAAAAAAATTATTTCATGTGACATATCACATTTTCAAAATTTCCTTTGATGTGACATATCACATCCACGATATTTCACATGGTTTCAAACTTTGTCAGGTCATGCCATATTGCAACACATAAATGTTTCTTTCATGCAACATATTGCATCGTCAACATTTCCTTCATTGCGACATAGTGCATATTGCACCTAAAATTCCTTTGGAAATGACATATCACATTGCTCAAAACTTTCCTTTGTCATGACATATCACATTGCACAAAATGTTGTTTCTGTGTGATGCAATTTCCCAAAAAATTCCTTCTAACATATCTCATCTTCACAAACTTTCTTTTTCAGGACATATCGCACCAGATCAAATTTTATTTCTGCATGACACAATGCACTTTATCAAATTTTCATTCATTGTGGCACAATGTGTAGCACACAAAAAATGCTTCTAGTTGTGACATTAAATCAATCTAAACATTACTTTTTTTCTGACATATGGCATCACAAAAATGTTTGTTTATGTGTGACACATTGCACTTTCTCAAGGATTCCTTCATTCTGATAAATGTAAAATTTTTAAAATGGTATTGTGTAAAGAGGATTGAATAACAAGAGGAAACCAAAACCTTTTAAACTGAAATCATGGCTACTTCTTCATCCAAAAACCACCAATATCCATGGAAGTTTTGGACAACCATACTTATCGCATTTGGAAAACTTGCAAAGATTTCAAGAGGAACCATGAACAATATAAATATTTATGATCCAAGAAGTTGAGTGAGTGAACTTATTCAATTTGTATTTGAAATATTATAGAATGTAAAGGAGCTCTTTATTCCAATGTATCTGAGCGTTTTCCTCAATAGAAAATACGTTCTTCGTAGGATTTTTTGATTTTGCATATTCTACCACATCTATCGATGGTCAATCTTCCAATTGTTTTTGTTGGATCTTAAGATCCCATGGGGAGGTTTGTATATAAATCACCAAGGTGTTGAGAAGGAGTTACACATGCAATGCATATGTTTCCACATTATTTCCTTTCATGCATTTCTTTTCATGTGACATATCGCATCACTTGGAAGTTTCCTCTCATGTGACAAAGGAAGTGTGCATCCTTCCAAAATCAAGTGTAGGCACATGAACCAAAGTTCATGTTAGAAAGTAATGGATATGCTCATTTAAAAATAGACAATATAGCAATATTGTCACCCAACCATATGCTGAAGCCACCCCCGATCACCTTAACCTTGACAGAGAATGATTCCGGAAGAAAACTAATAGCCAAACAAGGATAATGCATAAAGACAACCAATACTTATCAGAAAGTCCAACCATAACCAACAAAAAGTCTGTTGCAGCTGCTCCCCAAACTTGCGCACTAGCCCAGTTCCTGGAGTGCGCACTTCTTCCCAGCTGATATTTTGAGAAGTGTGTACAAGATGAGGTCTGGCTACTTGTATTTATATTGTTTCTTGAAATGTCTAGGCTGACTTCTCATTCTGGAGACTAAATACTTAATATTAATTATTTCCTTGAGTTGATTTGTCTTCTAGAGTTATGTTCAATGCTTTAGGGTTATTTCTTGCTTCCCAGAATATTCTATTATCTTCAGGGTTTCACGTGGAGGTAAATACCTCTCGCGGATACCACAATATCAACACTCCCTCCTAGCTAGGGAGGTATTGAAGGAAATGGTCTTGAGCACAAACATACCATTCAACCAGTAGCATCATCATAGTCGTATAGACTATATCATTATTAGATCAGGAGCACCGTCATCACTATCAGTGTCATCAGACATTATCAACTGCATCATCTCTCAAAACCATACTCCATCATCACTCACTCCAAGGAGTGATACAAGGACTATTCTTCTAATCTGGACATACATCCTAGAAGAATGACTATCCCAACATATGCTAAAATCTATGCCATGGACTACAAAAATCATTCTTATAGAAATTTCAATCTAGAACTATTTTCTAATCAAGTCATAGAGATTTGTCTCAACCTATATGCCTTAGAAAATATCGTTCCTGAACCATTTTCCTAATCGGGCCACAATCTATGCCTTAGGAAAAATACTAGTCCATGTCATGTCAACAAATTGTCATCCTGGACTATTGTCTTCAGAGATAATACATGTCCACCAACAATTTGTTCTATCTGGATCATTCTCTTCCTGGAAAATGTCTTTCCACAAGCACATTGACATTTCATTTGACTGATAATCATTTTCAACACTACTAATGGTGTACACGGCAATTAGAACAATATCATTCAATAGAACACAATTGTGTCTATCCATAATAGTATCCAGAGGTACACTACCACACCAGGTAGCACATAGCTACTTAATCAATAACACATAGTCACAACCAGTGGAACACATCCACCATAGTATCATACATCTATTTTCCAGAGACATACTGTGACATCCCCCAAAATAAAATATTTTGGAAATTTAAATTTCTGGGAAATTATTCTGTTTTTGGTAAATTCAAATTTGGAAAAAATTTGCCATTTATGGAAATTCCGAATTTTGAATTTGTTAATTGTAATAAATTATTATGACTATTGGGCAGAACTCTGATTTGACCCAACTAACTATTTGACAATGACACTTGTTTAAAAACAGAATATTTTTATATTAATTGCAGGAAGACAAATGGAACAACCATGTTAAAAAACAACTGACCATGACTCCATGAGTGGGGAACATGTTGGAACTACCCCTGGGATGACTTTTACAAGTGGAAAACTAGTGATTTGGCCATTGGCAGCCCCTGAAAATTAGGGATTTAGGAAGCTGCAAAAATTCCAAGGAAGAGAAAAGACCTAGGCAAGTTACAAATAAGCATATGTGAGGAGGCAGGACACTGCTAAGTATGCTGGGGAAAAAGTCTATTTTTTTTTATTTTTTTTCACTTGTTTTTATGAACACTGGAAGGGTGTGAGGGAAGGAGAAAAGTGACTGGATTGAAGGGAAGTATTGTAGAGGGATTTCCAAGTTCACCCTTATGGACTCATGGTCAGGCTAGGGGGTGAATCAGGCAAGTAACCCTAGCTTCTCGGTTCTACGGTTGGAAGGAACGTGGTTGTTCCCTTTGTTTTCTTCGCAAGTTTAGTTCAGATATGTTACTCTAAAAATCTATCTGCCTGAATGACTTTTTATTGAATATATTGTACATGTTATAGCTATACAGAAAAGAGTTCTAGTGTCTATTGGTTTTAATGATCGTATAACTACTGTAAGTCTTTTCCTATACCTAGATATTTTGTATTCTACCTCTATTGGACGAACTGGGTATTTCTATAGTGTGATATTTTATGATGGAATGCATGCAATAACCTATACAATGGTTGTTCAAAATTTAGTGAATAGACTGTAGGATTTAACTGTAGATTTATTTCCAGAAATCAAATTTTAAACAGAGTCGAATATGTATCAGTTAGCAAACAGAGCTAATGTATGCATATATATGTTTTAAAATCCTAAACTAATTTGAATATGTACCAATGAACGAATAGATCTATTATATGCATAAATATGTATCAATTTTTAGACAGAGTCAAATATGTATCAATGCGCGAACAGAGCTATTATATGCATGTGTATGTTCAAACTTAAAACATAATCGAATATGTATCAATGAATGAACATAACAGATATATGCATGTATTTCCATTCTGTAATTTAACTCAAAAGAAAACAGAATTCATTTATATAGTCTAGAACGTTGAAGCATAGGGGACTGAACATAATCCAAGGAGTAAGACTATGCTAAACGAGATGATTTAATCATGCTAGCATCATACTACAGGGTAGCGAATCAATGCTTTTGCTAATACATCATTAATGTTGATACTTCCTACTTATTATGTGCACAGAAAGAATACAAGAATTTTAGGGCTGTGGCATTTCATTTAGAATAACTAGCAAAAAATTGTTTTGTATTTTACGGAAAGATTTTTCCAAAGAAAAATATAGAGTAGTGTAATCGATTCAGAGGATAGAATCCATCGAAAGGACAAAAACTTCTATAAAAGAAAACACAGAGTTTTTGGATTGTGAAACCTGCCTCCGAGCGATTTCTTTAGGGTAAAATCCAAATAGACACTTTTCGATAAAAAAAGACTACCCATACTGTCATCAACAAAATCCAGTAATGATGGCCATTATAACTATTAAAAAAAAAATCGAAAGACTTTTAATGTACAGAACGCCGAAGATACGCCATTTTTCCAAAATAGTTATCACAGCAGAAGCACTACGAATAAAACCGTGACTTCCATGCTTGATTTAAGAAGCGAGTTGAAAGCCATTTTTATGGAACCCGAGTACCTTTGTCACATAGAGAAGAGGCCAATACTTGCGCTGAAGAGTGAACATCCCTGCATTCGGGAATCATAGGAAAAGCGTTAGAAAAGTATTAAACTGCAAATTATAAAATCAAATGTATAGTTTGAGATCCACAGTGATGTCAGACTACTTAAGTTAAAACACCACGGCCTCCAATGGCCATGCCTGGTATTGTAATTCGACCCTGGCCGAGGGGAGATTGATGCCTGTAACTTCTGGTGGGTACGTCATAACAAAACAAAGTCCCACCATTAATACAAAGATACCCCTTTCACACAGACTTAAAAAAATAATTAACAGAGGAAATAACACTGCGAATTCATGAAGTTTGATCTATTATATACAAAAACTCTGTACGAACAGAAATGAAGAATTTAAGGAATGGCATCAAACATATGAACAATATACATAAGAGATAAATTACCAGAAGGCCAACACTACTACAAATAAAATGCATCAAACACATAGGAGGACAGTTACGGTAGACCCCTTTTTATCTCTCTACGACATATAAATAAACCCTTTCTGTGCTACACAGTTGTGACCTCCGAAACAATTACCAATCTCAGAGTGAAACAAAAGAACCAGAAGAATCCCACGGGACACAAACAGAGGGTGCAAAATAGGGCTTTAGGATCACAGTGGTATAGAGAAGGGATTCTTGGTAACAGCCTCTTCTAGAGTCTACATTTGAATTGACGGGAGAAATCACGCAGACTCTGAACCTAACACAGGAAGTAAATCTTTTCTCAACACCCACTATGAACCTTCTGTTGTCGAACTTAGGATATGATAGTTCCATAGAAGCTTACCAGGTAGATGAATGTTGTCGCTGACTTCCCCAATGATGGCCGCAGAGGCGGTAACACTTCCCTGTGTAACAATGCATAATATAGAACCCACCTCTTTGGAATCACCAGAGCAAGAATGAGACTGCCAAAACCCTAGAGGGATAAGTACCACCCTTAACCATCCAGTAAGTATAAGCCTTGTGCTAGGGATTGGTTGGCACATTAGGATTGGGAAGAACAGGAGGACGAGGCTTCGGTACTGAGACCTAATTAATTCCTGGAAAGAGTCTTAACTTCCCTTGACAGATTCACCTACCTCCCTTAAATGTCGAAGATACAAAGTTAAACAACAGCATAACCATTACTGTCCCGTGTTAATAATCGGTCGTTATCCCTTGTCTTTGAAGTGCTCCTTCCTTTACACCAATAGGATGAGGAGGGGTAGTTGGTTAGTTACATAGTGACCGATGCGAGACAAGTTGAGGTTCAGTTCATTGTGGTCAATCCACAAATCGTATCATAACTAAAACAAAAACCATCAGAGGAAACACATTGTTATCCACTCTTAAATCACCTTTAATAACAGTAGCCCATTCCTGGTATGTACTTGGATTTTCTAATGTATACACAGCTAGGTAAGAGTACAAGCAATTAATATCAGAGTTATATAAATTTGCGTGCAAAGTCCAATTCAGTCCGACTCCTTTAATTACGGAAAATGGAAATTCAAATCCTAGTGTATGGGTGAATACCCCTAAGTATTAATATCTATATAGTAAGATATAGTAGTCATAAAAATGCCTATTTTTTCGTTGGAACCTCTCTGATGGGTTAAATTAATATGACTAAGGGTCACTCGAAGCCAAGAGGGAATGTAAGCACCCATCTTACGAGATGATAAACTTCAATTAATTAGAGGATAATGTACCAAGGAAAAAAATAAATTATGATAAATTAGAGGTTCATTACATATGGTATCAGAGCGAAAGTTACAACACTGTGCCTGAACAGGACCACTGTAGTGCTTAGTATATGTTTTTTCTTAGATAAAAACTAATAAATCGTGTGGTTACAAACAAAAAACCTTCTCTGTAGAAAACAGGATGGAAGAAAATCCACAGCAAAGACCTCCTGGAGATACAAGGCAGAATAGCGATGGAAGCTCACCCAGAGAAGTTTGGAAACAATGAGGAACATGATTGTTGAGCTATAGATCTTTAAGGCGGACAATGAAAAATTGAAGAAGGCATAACAAGAACAGCAGGAGATAAACAAAGTCCTGTTGCGCAGTATAGTGACCAAGAAAAGCCCAAAGGACAATGATAATGATGAGGAAGTCGGGAAGAGAGCCTCCAAGAACTCAGGGCTAGAAATAGAAAAAGGAGACAGCTTGTCTAAAGGAACACCTACAGCTAAGGATGGAACTAAAACTAACAGAAAAAGAAAACAAGTAGACCACCTTGAAGGAGAATTTAAAAAGATTAAACCCACTATCTTTGATGGGGAATCCATGACAGGAGAAGAAGCAGAGTCATGGCTATTGGACATCAAAAAGTATTTCCAAATCTACAACTATTCCAGCAACATGAAGGTTAGGATGGCCATCTACAATCTGAAAGGGAAGGCCAGTAGTTGGTGGCAAGATCTGAAATTGGCCAAGGGCCTAAAGGAGAAACAATTGGAATGGTCTGGCTTTAAGAAGTATTTCAAGAAACAATACCTTTCTGAAAATTATTATGAAAGGAAGACGAAGGAATTTTAAAATTTACGACTCGGACAAATGACGATGGAGGACCTTATAAATAAATTTTTGGATCTGCTAAGGTTCATACCATACATCCAGGAAGATAAAGTAAAAATTCAGTGATTTCTAAGTTGTCTACCACAGTCCTACAAGGACAAGATTGAGTTTGACAACCCCAAATCCTTAAGTGAAGTATTCAGAAAAGTGCGAATGTGCTATGACCAGTATAAACAGCGGGCATAATTTCCCAAAGCCTAGAAGGACAAGAAACAGGATCGAATGAACTAGCAGAAGAAGGGGTACCATCCAACTCCTTATCGGAATACAGTAAAGAGTTTTTCGAGAAAGGATTTTTACTCAAACCCTATGAATAATCAAGGCAGCGAAAAAATGGTAAACCTAAGAGCAAATAGGTTTGGGGACAACTCCCATGAGCCATTAAAGTGTTGGGAATGTAGAGAGCCTCATATCAGGAGGAACTTCCCACGTTTGAGTTCAACAAACAAAATTGTTGTTAATAACCTACAAGAAGCCTCGACAGTGGGAGACATGGGCAATAGCCTACATCAGATAAATGTAGCCATCGATGGATGACAAGATGACCACAAATCCTCAGTGGTAGAAGTCGAAGGTAAAATCCATGAAAATTGAATTTCTATTTTAATTGACCCCAGAGCAAAATTAAGTTATATTACTCTAAAGGTAGTAGAGTCAAATAAACTTAAGAGACTGAAGCATGCAAAATCATGGCTTGTGCAACTAGCGACAGGTACAAAAAGGAAAGTAATTGACTATATTTTGGATTTTGAGTTTAGCCTAGATGGTCAAACTATAAGGACCATTCTAAACATCCTACCACTAACCACTAGGATCTTACGATATGATTATTGGGATGGACTGGTTGGAACGACACAAAGCAATATTAAATTGTTATACAAAGATACTTAGCTATAAAGATGATTCTGGCACCACCAGGACAACCCAAGGTATACCAAAACCAGTCTCAATCAAACAAATTTCAGTGATGCAACTAAAGAAATGTGTGAGAAAAGGATGTCAAGTTTATGCCATCCAAGTGACGAATCTAGCAGAAAAGAAGGACAAGACAAAGTTGGAAGACTTTGTTGTCCTACATGTTTTGAGAGACATGTTTGTGGATGAGATACCAAAATTACCCCCTAGAAGGGAAATAGACTTCTCCATAGATTTGTTACCTGGTTCTACCCCTATCTCAAAGGTGCCTTACTAAATGAGTCTACCAAAACTGACAGAATTAAAAATACAATTATAGGAATTGTTGGACAAAGAGTATATCAGAGCAAGTGTCTCACCTTGGGGAGCACCAGTCCTCTTTTTGAAAAAGAAGGATGGTAATCTAAGATTATGTATCGATTATAGACAACTAAACAAAATGACTATTAAGAATAAATACCCCTTGCCAAGGATAAATGATATGTTCGATTAAGTAGGGGGGGGCCAAGATCTTTTAAAAATTGGATTTACGATCCAGTTATAATCAAGTTCAGATAAAAGACGAGGACATAAAAAAAAAAACGTTTCAGACAAGATATGGACACTATAAGTTTGTAGTCATACCTTTCGGACTCACTAACGCTCCAGCCACGCTTATGTGCCTAATGAACAATATTTTCAGTGAGTACTTGGACAAGTTCATGGTAGTATTCATCGACGATATCCTGGTCTATTCAAAGCTGGAGGAGGAACATGAGGAACACTTAAGAATAGTTCTGCAAACATTAAGGAAGAACAAACTATATGCCAATTTCGACAAGTGTGACTTCTATCAGAAAGAAATACAATACCTTGGGCATGTAATTTCAGCAGAGGGCATTGTTGTAGACCCGGAAAAGACAAGAATCCATTATGGAATGGTCGGTACCTAAAGATGTAGAAAATATACGGTCGTTCATGGGAATCACCAGATACTACTGCAGGTTTATAGAAAGGTTTTCCAAGATAGCCTACCCTATCACATCATTACAAAAGAAAGGAACCAGGTTTAACTAGTCCGATAAATGTCAAGATAGCTTCAGTAAACTAAAGGAATTATTGACAATGGCACCCATATTAAAAGCAACAGACCCAAATAAAGACTTCACCGTATGTGTTGATGCAAGTAAAGAAGGGCTAGGTGGTGTCCTAACTTAGGAAGGACATGTTATTTGTTATAAGTCCCAGAAGTTAAAATAACACGAGCAAAATTACGTCACACACGACTTAGAATTGGCAACAGTAATACACGCCTTAAAGATGCAGCGACACTACATAATGGGCAGAAGATTCCTATTATTAACGGACAACAGCGGGGTGAAATATCTGTTTAACCAACCAGATCTTAACGCAAGGCAAGCAAGGTGGATAGCCTTCTTAAGAGAATTTGACTTCGAGGTTAGACATATCAAGGGCAAGGAAAAAAAAGTAGCAGACGCCTTAAGTAGAAGAATCCATGGGTTATTTGAAATAAATATCAGTAGAGAAAAAAGTGATCTGGAAGAAAGAATAAGGATGGCAGGTATTGATGACAAAAACTATACTAAAATGATGGAAGAATTACCAAACAATACCAAAAACTTAGATACACCAGATCTAAGTATCGACGAGAAGGGACTGCTACAATTTAAAAATAGACTTTACATACCAGATTCAGTAGGTTTAAAATTAACAATCTTGGACGAAGTTCATAAGAAGCTGTATTCTAGCCACCCAGGTTACCAAAAAACAATAATATCACTTAGGAAATTATTTTATTGGCCTAATATGAAAGGAGAAATAATGGAATACTTGTCTAGGTGCCAAGATTTTCAGCAGGTTAAGGCAGAGCACCAGCATCCAACCAAACTCTTACAGCCATTACCAGTACCAAAATGGAAATGGGAGACTATATCGCTCGACCTTATAACAAGTTTTCCTAAAACTCAGAAACATAATGACTCTATCATTGTTGTAATTGATAAACTCAGTAAGTCTGCACACTTTATTCCTGTAAAATCTACTTTTAAAGCTATAAACATTGCTGAAATATTCATGAAAGAAATCTTTAGACTGCATGTATTCCTAAAATGGTGATTTCAAATAGAGACGTAAAATTCACATCCGCCTTTTGGAAGGAATTGTTTGCAGGGCTCAATACCAACTTAAATTTTAGTACAAGTTATCATCCACAAACAGATGGACAGACTGAAAGGACAAACCAAATCATAGAGGATATGCTTTGCATGTACGTAAGAACAAAACCAAACAAGTGGGAGGACTATATACACTTGGTAGAATTTGTGTATAACAATGGGTACCAAACATCAGCAAGGTTGAGCCCTTTCAAAGTATTGTACGGCAAGAAGTGTACGACTCCAATTAGTTGGGATAACTCGATTGACAGACTCATGGTTGGACCAGAGATGCTCCAAGAAATGAAGAACATGGTAAGAAAGGTACAACAAAACTTGAAGGAATCCCGAGACAGACAGAAGAGCTATGCAGATCTGAAAAGAAGACACTTAGAGTTTCAAGCGGGAGACCATGTATATTTGAAGGTCAAAGCCCGAAAATGCTCATTGAAGCTAGGAAACTATGCCAAAATGGCACCCAATTTTTTTGGGCCCTTCGAGATACTAGCTCGAATTGGACCCGTAGCATATCAACTTGCACTGCCAGCGAATCTAAGAATTCATAATGTATTTCATGTTTCCTTATTAAAAAAATATGTTCGCAACCCTACTCATATGATTGATTGGAACTTGGCACAGGTGGAACCTGAAGGCGAATTCCAGGTGGAACCCCTATGCATTCTGAACTGGAGAGAAATAGCACTTTGGAACAGAGCCATCGCTCAGGTAAAGGTGCAATGGAAGCACTTTAGTCATGAAGAGGCCACTTGGGAATTGGAGGGAGATTTGTGGAAATATCATCCATTCTTGTTCCAAGAAAGGAACGAACACTGAGGACAATGTTTTATTAAAAGGGGAAAGGATGTGACATCCCCCAAAATAAAATATTTTGGAAATTTAAATTTCTGGGAAATTATTTCGTTTTTGGTAAATTTGAATTTGGAAAAAAATTGTCATTTATGGCAATTCCGAATTTGGAATTTGTTAATTGTAATAAATTATTATGATTGTTGGGAAGAACTCTGATTTGACCCAACTAACTATTTGACAATGACACTTGTTTGAAAAAATAATATTTTTATATTAATTGCAGGAAGACAAATGGAACAACCATGTTAAAAAATAGCTGACAATGACCCCATGAGTGGGGAACCTGTTTTAACTACCCCTAGGCTGACTTTTACAAGTGGAAAATTAGTGATTTGGCCATTGGCATCCCATGAAAATCAAGGATTTAGGAAGCTGCAAAAATTCCAAGGAAGGGAAAAGACCTAGGCAAGTTACAAATAAGCATATGTGAGGAGGCATGATGCTACTAAGTATGCTGGGGAAAAAGTCTATTAGTTTTCTCTCTTTTCACTTGTTGTTATAAACACTGGAAGGGTGTGACGCAGGGAGAAAAGTGACTGGATTGAAGAACAATATTCTAGAGGGATTTCCAAGTTTGTCCTTATGGACTCATGGTCAGGCTAGGGGGTGAATCGAGCAAGTAATCATGGCTGCTCGGTTCTACGGTTGGGAGGAACGTGGTTGTTCCCTTTGTTTTATTTGCAAGTTTATTTCAAATATGTTACTCTAAAGCTCTATCTACCTGAATGACTTTTTATTGGATATACTGTACATGTTATAGCTATACAAAAAAGAGTTCTAGTGTCTGATGTTTTTAATGATAATATAACTGTTGTAAGTCTTTTCCTATACCTAAATATTTTGTATTCTACCTATGTTGGATGAATTGGGTATTTATATAGTGTGATATTTGATGATGGAATGCATGCAATAACCTAGACAATGGCTGTTTGAAATTCAGTGAATAGACTGTAGGATTTAATTGTAGATTTATTTTCAGAAATCAATTTTTAAACAGAGTCGAATATGTATCAGTGAGAAAACAAAGCTAATGTATGCATATATATGTTTTCAAATCCTAAACTGATTTGAATATGTACCAATGAACGAACAGAGCTATTATATGCATAAATATGTATATATATTTAGACAGAGTCAAATATGTATCAATGTGTGAATAGAGATATTATATGCATGTGTATGTTCAAACTTAAAACATAATCGAATATGTATCAATGAACAAACATAACCGATATATGCATGTATTTCCATTCTGTAATTTAACTGAAAAGAAAACAGAATTCATTTATATAGTCTAGAACGATGAAGCATAGGGGAGTGAACAGAATCCAGGGAGTAATAATATGCTAAACAAGATGATTTAATCATGCTAGCATCATACTACAGGGTAGCGAATCAATGCTTTCGCAGATACATCATTAACGTTGATAGTTCCTACTTATTGTGTGCACAAAAAGAATACAATAATTTTAGGGCTGTGGAATTTCATTTAGAATAACTAGCAAACAATTGTTTCGTATTTTACAGAAAGATTTTTCCAAAGAAAAATCCAGAGTAGTGCAATCCATTCAGAGGATACAATCCATCGAAAGGACAAAAACTTATATAAAAGAAAAAACAGAGTTTTTGGATTGTGAAACCCGCCTCCAAGCGATTTCTTTAGGGTAAAATCCAAAAAGACAGTTTTCAATAGAAAAAGACTACCCATACTGTAATCAACAAAATCTAGTAATGATGGCCATTGTAACTATTAAATTTTTTTCCGAAAGACTTTTAATGTACATAACACCGAAGATAATCCCTTTTTCCAAAATAGTTATCACAACAGAAACACTACGAACAAAATCATGACTTCCATGCTTTATTTAAGAAGCGAGCTGAAAGCCATTTTTATGGGACTTGAGTACCTTTTTCACGTTGAGCAAAGGTTGATACTTGCACCGAAGAGTGAACATCCCTGCATTCGGCCATCACAGTAAAAGCATTAGAAAAGTATTAAACTGCAAATTATAAAATCAAATGTATAGTTTGAGATCCACAGTGATGCCGGACTACTTAACTTCAAACACCACAGCCTCCAGTGGCCATGCCTGGTATTGTAACGTGACTCTGGCCGAGGGGATATTAATGCATGTAACTTCTAGTGGTTACCTAGTAACAAAACAAAGTCCCACCATTAATACAAAGATACCCGTTTCACAGAGACTTAAACAAATAATTAACAGAGGAAATAACACTGCGAATTCAAGAAGTTCGATCTATTATATACAAAAACTCTGTACAAACAGAAATGAGGAACGTAAGGAACGACATCAAACATATGAAAAATATACGTAAGAGATAAATTACCAGAAGGCCACCACTACTACAAATAAAATGCATGAAACACAGAGGAGGATAGTTACAGTAGACCCCTTTTTATCTCTCTACGACATATAAATAAACCCTTTCTATGCTACATAGTTGTGACCTCCGAAATAGTTACCAATCTCAGAGTGAAACAAAAGAATTGGAAGAATCCCATGGGACCCAAACAAAGGGTGAAAAATAGGGCTTTAGGATCACAGTGGTATAGAGAAGGGACTCTCGGTAATAGCCTCTTCTACAGTCTACATTAGAATTGATGGGATAAATCGCACAGACTCTGAACCTAACACAGGAAGTAAAGTTTTTATTAACACCCACTATGAACCCTCTGTTGTCGAACTTAGGATACGATAGTTCCATAAAATCTTACCAGGTAGATGGATGCCGTCGCTGACTTCCCCAATGATGGTCGTAGAGGCAGTAACACTTCCTTGTGTAACAATGCATAATACAGAACCCTCCTCTTTGGAATCACCAGAGCAGGAATGAGACTGTCAAAACCCTAGAGGGACAAGTACCACCCTTAACCATCCAGGAAGTACAAGCCTTGTGCTAGGGCTTGGTTGGCGCATCAATATTGGGAAGAACAGGAGGACAAGGCTTCGATACTGAGACCTAATTAATTCTAGGACAGAGTCTTAACTTCCCCTGACAGATTCACCTGCCTCCCTTAAATGTCAAAGATAAGAAATTAAACAACAGCATCACCATGACTGTCTAGTGTTAATAATCGATCGTTATACCTTGTCTTTGAAGTGCTCCTTCCTTTACACCAACAGGATGAGGAGGGGTATTTAGTTAGTTATGCAGTGATCAATGCGGGATGATTTGAGGTTCAATTTGTTGTGGTGGAGCCACAAATCATATCATAACTAAAACGAAAACCATCAAAGGAAAAGTGTTGTTATCCCGTCTTAAATCACCTTTAATAACAGTATCCCATTCCTGGTACGTACTTGGATTTTCTAATGTCTACACAGCTAGGTAAGAGTACAAGCAATTAATATTAGAGTTATATAAATTTGTGTGCAAAGTCCAATTTAGTCCGACTCCTTTAATTAGGGAAAATGGAAATTCAAATCCTAGTGTATGGGTGAATACCCCTAAGTATTGATATCTATATAGTAAGATATAGTAGTCATAAAAATGTCTATTTTTCGTTGGAACCTCTCTTATGGGTTAAATTAATATGACTAAGGGTCACTCCAAGACAAAAGGGAATGTAAGCACCCATCTTACGAGATGATAAACTTCAATTAATTAGAGGATAATGTACCAAGGATTTTTTTTTTATGATGAATTAGAGGTTCATTACACATACAATCTCTATAGAAATCATATCATCTGATATCAACTTGCACAGAAAAATAATGTCATGGTATAAACTGAATCATATGGGCCATTCTTCCACTCATATCTGTGATATCTGGAAGAGGATATTCCCTCAGTAAGGTAAAACATCAGTCATGAGCTACTGAACTATTATTATCAAGCATAGAAGAATAGGTGTCCTGATTTCTGAGCCTGGACCATTCACCTATCTGGGCCATTCATTCGGCACTAAACAAAGTGAAACCTAGAGAGACTGAGTCTACCCTAGGGAATGGCTTTCTCTGATTGTTGAACCTTGACCATTCACCTATCTGGTCCATTCCTCTGAAACTATAAAAAGTACAACCTCAAGAGAATGAATTTTCCCTAGGGAATGATTGTCCGGACCATTTCTTAAGGAAATGACTGTCCTACACCAACCTCTAAAAAGGACCATTCTTCGAAACTGCTCACAATCGTGAGCTTTGAAATAATGATTGTCCGGTGAGGCGGACCAGTCTTCTTGACCACTATTGAGAGTGAATTACAAGAAGAAATACTATCCTATATCATTCACCGGAACTGGCCACAAGGGGAATCGATGTCTATGGTACATAAGCAATCCATCGAACCATTTTCATTACGAAAATTACCGTTTGATATAGACCATTTTCTGAACTAGAAAATTCTTGTCAGTTAGAAATCTCAAACCACTTTCTGAATTGGAAAGGAGCTACTCATCCTAGACAACTTTTTGAATTGACAAATGACTATCCATAGATCAATAACACATCATTTCTCCCTCCCAACTTGGGGGTCATCTCTTCCCTTTTCAATAATGAAGTCATCTCCATGAGCTCCAGCTTGTTTCTTGAGTATGCAAACTCTTTCATGTTGGAAAAAGGATTTACCAAAATATCTACTCATCTATGGAGATATATTGGAGAACCACTTCTCCTTTCTGGACCTCATCACAGAGAACGTAACGCTTGATCTCAATGTACTTTGGTCTTTATGGAACACTAGTTTTCTCTTAAGGCTTCATATAGCTCTCATCCTTATAGTATATCATAGTTGGATTCATCTCTTTTGTTTCCTACTAGCTCACAACATCGTGGCAAGGATCAACCTGGAACATATCCAAGTGGCACTTCTTTTGTCATCATGAGAGTTTGTCATGGATTAGCGATCCATCATCCTGGAATTCTAAGTAACCATTCTGATACAATATCTCTGTTATAGAAATTTTTTCACCACACTTATGTTGTGCATTGGAGGCTCTGCACCAAGTTGTTTGAAATCATACAAGATATTCTTCCATCTGCATATAAGAGTCTCTTTCTGGTATACCTAAAAACCTTGAGGTTTCTCTTCATACGCTTCTTCGTTCAATTACTCAGTTAGGGAGAATAGTCCTTACATTATTTTGAAGTGAACTCCAACCCATGGATATTATAGGGGATATAATGGCTCTGGTATGTCTGGTTATTGGAACAAGCTATCATCGTAGTCTTGTCCCTCCATCTGGGAGAACCTTTGTTTATGGATCTTCCAATGCTTCCATTCATATGTCTTCCATATAATGTTCTTTATCACAAATTCTATTTATTCTTCTTGATTGCTTCTAGAGGGTTCATACCAAACTGGTAGTCTCGTGATTCTTGATATAATGACTAGTTGTTCTGGATTTTCTTTCTCTCTTAGAATTTTCATGTTCTTCCTCATGTTTCTCTTTAGCTCTTGGGTCCATGGAGTTTTCTATAGATTCCATGCCATGAAGTTTCCAAGTTTATTCCTTTCATCATAGGATCATGGATGTGGATGGACAACCAATGATACTTTAAGGATTTTTTTCGAAGAAGACTTCTTCTAAAGTCAAACTGAGCACGTGTTTCTTTTCATGGTTGCTACCATTGATGGGAACATGGATATATAATTCATAATCTTCAATGGATCATATCATCTAGGATTAGCTCCCTCCTAATCCTTGCTTCATGCATGAATTCATGCTCTTCTTTTGGAATTATATAATCGGCTACCTCTATTTAAGAGAGTCCATGCTTCTTTTTGCATCCTTATTGCCTTATGAAAAGTGTCACAAGTATTTTCCTTTTTATTGTTGACTTCTTTTAGTTTTTACTTCTTCTAGGTTTCTTCAAGTTTCGTTCTTCTATTAGAGTCATCATGATATCAATCCTTATCTTGTTATTCTTCCATAGGTATTGTTTCTACTTGAACATCTTATCTTCTAAGAAATAGATAAGAAAGATATGTACAAAAAATATGTGAACATGGTTTGTACAAGAGCTATGAAGAATATTGTTACCTTATCTTAGAAGAAGAAGTTTGTTTTATCCTGCTTGGTCTTATTCGAGGGTTTCCTTTCTTCTGCAACTGATGCTTCGTGTATTTCCTTCCTTTTCTTTAGCTCAGGTAAAGGTGCAATGGAATCACTTTAGTCCTGAGGAGGACACTTGGGAATTGGAGGGAGATTTGCGGAAATCTCATCCATTCTTGTTCCAAGAAAGGAAAAAACACTAAGGATAGTGTTTTATTGAAGGGGAAAAGGATGTGACATCCCCCAAAATAAAATATTTTGGAAATTTAAATTTCTGGGAAATTATTCCGTTTTTGGGAAATTCGAATTTGGAAAAAAATTGTCATTTATTACAATTCCAAATTTTGAATTTATTAATTGTAATAAATTATTATGACTGTTGGGCAGAACTCTGATTTGACCCAACTAACTATTTGACAATGACACTTGTTTAAAAAAATAATATTTTTATATTAATTACAGGAAGACAAATGGAACAACCATGTTAAAAAATAGCTAACGCTGACCCCATGAGTGGGGAACATGTTGGAACTACCCCTAGGCTGACTTTCACAAGTGGAAAATTAGTGATTTGGCCATTGGCAGCCCCTAAAAATCAGGGATTTAGGAAGCTGCAAAAATTCCAAGGAAGGGAAAAGACCTAGGCAAGTTACAAATAAGCATATGTGAGGAGGCAGCACGTTGTTAAGTATGTTGGGGAAAAAGTCTATTTGTTTTTTTCCTTTTCACTTGCTGTTATGAACACTGGAAGGGTGTAAGGCAAGGAGAAAAGTGACTGGATTGAAGGACAATACTATAGAGGGATTTCCAAGTTCGCCCTTATGGACTCATGGTCAAGCTAGGGGGTCAATCGGGCAAGTAATCATGGCTGCTCGATTCTACAGTTGGGAGGAACATGGTTTTTCCCTTTGTTTTCTTTGCAATTTTAGTTCAGATATGTTACTCTAAAACTCTATCTTCCTGAATGACTTTTTATCGGATATACTGTACATGTTATAGCTATACAAAAAAGAGTTCTAGTCTGTTGTTTTTAATGATAGTATAATTGTTGTAAGTCTTTTCCTATACCTAAATATTATGTATTCTACCTCTGTTGGATGAATTGGGTATTTCTATAGTGTGATCTTTGATGATGGAATGCATGCAATAACCTAGACAATGGCTGTTAAAAATTTAGTGAATAGACTGTAGGATTTAACTGTAGATTTATTTCCAGAAATCAATTTTTAAACAGAGACGAATATGTATCAGTGATAAAACAAAGCTAATGTATGCATATATATGTTTTCAAATACTAAACTAAGTCGAATATGTACCAATGAACGAACAGAGCTATTGTATGCATAAATATGTATATATTTTTAGACAGAGTCGAATATGTATCAATGCGCAAATAGAGCTATTATATGCATGTGTATGTTCAAACTTAAAACATAATCGAATATGTATCAATGAACAAACATAACCGATATATGCATGTATTTCCATTCTATAATTTAACTCAAAAGAAAACAGAATTCATTTATATAGTCTAGAACGATGAAGCATAGGGGAGTGAACAGAATCCAGGGAGTAAGACTATGCTAAACAAGACGATTTAATCATGCTAGCATCGTACTACAGGGTAGCGAATCAATTCTTTCACTGATACATCATTAACATTGATACTTCCTACTTATTATGTGCACAGAAAGAATACAAGAATTTTAGGGCTGTGGCATTTCATTTAGAATAACTAGCAAACAATTGTTTTGTATTTTACAGAAATATTTTTCCAAAGAAAAATCTAGAGTAGTGCAATCGATTCGGAGGATACAATCCATCGAAAGGACAAAAACTTCTATAAAATAAAACACAGAGTTTTTGGATTGTGAAACCTGCCTCCGAGAGATTTCTTTAGGGTAAAATCCAAATAGACAGTTTTCGATAACAAAAGACTACCCATATTGTCATCAACAAAATCCAGTAATGATGGGCATTATAACTATTAAATTTGTTTTCGAAAGACTTTTAATGTACAGAACGCCGAAGATCATCCCTTTTTCCAAAATAGTTATCACAGCAGAAACACTACGAACAAAATTGTGACTTCCATGCTTGATTTAAGAAGCGAGATGAAAGCCATTTTTATGGAACTTAAGTACCCTTTTCACGTTGAGAAGAGGTTGATACTTTCACCAAAGAGTGAACATCCCTGCATTCGGCCATCATAGGAAAAGAGTTAGCAAAGTATTAAACTGCAAATTATAAAATTGAATGTATAGTTTGAGATCCACAGTGATGCTGGACTACTTAAGTTAAAACACCACGGCCTCCAGTGGCCATGCCTGGTATTGTAACGTGACCCTGGATGAGGGGAGATTGATGCATGTAACTTATGGTGGGTACCTCGTAAGAAAACAAAGTCCCACCATTAATACAAAGATACCCCTTTCACACAAACTTAAACAAATAATTAACAGAGGAAATAACACTGTGAATTCAAGAAGTTCGATCTATTATATACAAAAACTTTGTACAAACAGAAATGAAGAACGTAAGGAATGACATCAAACATATGAACAATATACGTAAGATATAAATTACCAGAAGGCCACCACTACTACAAATAAATCGCATCAAACACAGAGGAGGAGAATTATGGTAGACCCCTTTTTATCTCTCTACGACATATAAATAAACCCTTTCTGTGCTAAGCAGTTGTGACCTATGAAATAGTTACCAATCTCAGATTGAAACAAAAGAACAGGAAGAATCCCATGGGACACAAACAAAGGGCACAAAATAGGGCATTAGGATCACAGTGGTATAGAGAAGGGACTCTTGGTAATAACCTCTTCTACAGTCTACATTAGAATTGACGGGAGAAATCGCAAAGACTTTGAACCTAACACAGGAAGTAAAGTTTTTCTTAACATCCACTATGAACCCTTTGTTGTCGAACTTAGGATACGATAGTTCCATAAAATATTACCAAGTAGATGGATGTCGTCGCTGAATTCCCCGATGATGGTTGCAAAGGCAGTAACACTTCCCTGTGTAACAATGCATAATACAGAACCCTCCTCTTCGGAATCACCAGAGCAGGAATGAGACTGCCAAAACCCTAGAGGGACGAGTACAACCCTTAACCATCCAGGAAGTACAAGCCTTGTATTAGGGCTTGGTTGGCGCATCAGGATTGGGAATAGTAGGAGGACAAGGCTTCGATACTGAGACCTAATTAATTCCAGGACAGAGTCTTAACTTCCCCTAATAGATTCACCTGCCTCCCTTAAATGTGGAAGATACGAAGTTAAACAATAGCATAACCATGACTATCTAGTGTTAATAATCGATCGTTATACCTTGTCTTTGAAGTGCTCCTTCCTTTACACCAACAGGACGAGGAGGGGTAGTTAGTTAGTTACGCAGTGACCGATGCGGGACGAGTTGAGGTTCAATTCATTGTGGTGGAGCCACAAATTGTATCATAACTAAAACGAAAACCATCAGAGGAAACCCATTGTTATCCAGTCTTAAATCACCTTTAATAACTGTAGCCCATTCCTGGTACATACTTGGATTTTCTAATGTCTACACATCTAGGTAAGAGTACAAGAAATTAATATTAGAGTTATATAAATTTGTGTGCAAAGTCCAATTCAGTTTGACTCCTTTAATAAAGGAAAATCGAAATTCAAATCCTAGCGTATGGGTGAATACCCCTAAGTATTAATATCTATACAGTAAGATATAGTAGTCACAAAAATGCCTATTTTTCATTGGAACCTCTCTTATGGGTTAAATTAATATGACTAAGGGTCACTCCAAGCCAAAAGGGAATGTAAGCGCCCATCTTACAAGATGATAAACTTCAATTAATTAGAGGATAATGTACCAAGGATTTTTTTTTTATGATGAATTAGAGGTTCATTACACATACAGTCTCTATAGAAATCATATCATTCGATATCAACTTACACAAAAAAATAATGTCATGATATAAACTGAATCATATGGGCCATTCTTCCACTCGTATCTGTGAGATATGGAAGAGAATATTCCCTTAGTAAGGTAAAACATCAGTCATGAGCTACTGAACTATTATTATCAAGCATAGAAGAATAGGTGTCCTGATTTCTGAGCCTGGACCATTCACCTATATGGGCCATTCATTCGGCACTAAACAAAGTGAAACCTAGAGAGAATGAGTCTACCCTAGGGAATGGCTTTCTCTGATTGTTGAACCTTGACCATTCACCTATCCGGTCCATTCCTCTGAAACTAAAAAAAGTGCAACCTCAAGAGAATGAATTTTCCCTAGGGAATGACTGTCCAGAGCATTTCCTAAGGAAATGATTGTCCTACACCAACCTCTGAAAATGACCATTCTTCGAAACTGCTCAAATCGTGAGCTTTGAAATAATGATTGTCCAGTGAGGCGGACCAGTCTTCTTGACCACTACTGAGAGTGAATTCCAAGAAGAAATACTATCTTATACCATTCCCTGACACTGGCCACAAGGGGAATTGATGTCTATGGTACATAAGCAATCCATCGAACCATTTTCATTACGAAAATTACCGTTTGATCTAGACCATTTTATGAACTGGAAAATGCTTGTCAATTAGAAATCTCAAACCACTTTTCGAATTGGAATGGAGCTACTCATCCTAGACGACTTTTCGAATTGAAAAATGACTATCCATAAATCAATAACACATCATTTCTCCCTCCCAACCTGGGGGTCATCTCTTCCCTTTTCAATAACGAAGTCATCTCCATGAGCTACAGCTTGTTTCTTGAGTACACAAATTCTTTCATCTTGGACAAAGGATTTACAAAAATATCTTCTCATCTGTGGAGATATATTGGAGAGCCACTTCTCCTTTCTGGACCTCATCACAGAGAATGTAATTCTTGATCTCAATGTACTTTGGTCTTTATGGAACACTAGTTTTCTCTTAAGGCTTCATATAGCTCTCATCCTTATAGTATATCATAGTTGGATTCATCTCTTTTGTTACGTGCTAGCTCACAACATCATGGCAAGGATCAACCTGGAACATATCCAAGTGGCACTTCTTCTGTCATCATGAGAGTTTGTCATGGATTAGTGATCCATCATCCTGGAATTCTGAGTAACCATTCTGATACAATATCTTTGTTATAGAAAGTTTTTCACCACACTTTTGTTGTGCATCGGAGGCTTTGCACCAAGTTGTTTGAAATCATACAAGATATTCTTCCATCTGCATATAAGAGTCTCTTTCTGGTATACCTCAAAACCTTGAGGTTTCTCTTCATATGCTTCTTCGTTCAATTACTTAGTTGGGGAGAATAGTCCGTACATTCTTCTAAAGTGAACTCCAACCCATGGATATTGTAGGGGATATAATGGCTCAGGTATGTCTGGTTATTGGAACAAGTTATCATCGTAGTCTTCTCCCTCCATCTGGGAGAACCTTTAGTTATGGATCTTGCAATGCTTCCATTCATAAGTCTTCCATACAATGTTCTTTATCACAACTTCTATTTATTCTTCTTGATTTCTTCTAGAGGGTTCATACCAAACTGGTAGTCTCGTGATTCTCGATATAATGACTAGTTGTTCTGAATTTTCTTTCTCTCTTAGAGTTTTCATGTTCTTCCTCATCTTTCTCTTTAGCTCTTGGGTCCATCGAGTTTTCTATAGATTCCATGCCATGAAGTTTCCAACTTTATTCCTTTCGTCATAGGATCATGGATGTGTATGGACAACCAATGATACTTTAAGGATTTTTTTTTAAGAAGACTTCTTCTAAAGTCAAACTGAACATGTGTTGTTTTTCATGGTTGCTACCATTGATGGGAACATGGATAGATACTTCATAATCTTCACTGGATCATATTATCTAGGATTAGCTCCCTCCTAATCCTTGATTCATGCATGAATGCATGCTCTTCTTTTGGAATTATATAATCGGCTCCCTCTATTTAAGAGAGTCCACTCTTCTTTTTGCATCCTTATTGCCTTATGAAAAGTGTCACAAATATTTTTCTTTTGATTGTTGACTTCTTTTAGTTTTTACTTCTTCTAGGTTTCTTCAAGTTTCATTCTTGTCTTAGAGTCATCGTGATATCAATCCTTATCTTGTTATTCTCCCATAGGTATTGTTTCTATTTGAACATCTTATCTTCTAAGAAATAGATAAGCAAGATATGTACAGAAAATATGTGAACATGGTATGTACAAGAGCTATGAAGAATATTGTTACCTTATCTTAGAAGAAGAAGTTTGTTTTATCCTGCTTGGTCTTATTCGAGGGTTTCCTTTCTTCGGCAACTAATGCTTCGTGTATTTCCTTCCTTTTCTTTAGCTCGGGACAATGATTCTTGTAGTGACCATATTTTCGACAGTTGAAGCATTGTATTTTTGACATATTTTTCTCTTGATTTGGCTTCTTCCTTGAGCTAAAAATCTTTTATTCCTGAAATTATTGAACCTTATTGTTAAGGCTTGATCATCGTTTTTCTTTTAGGGTTTCTCTTTTTCACTAATCCTCGATTCTTCTTATGGACATCAAGTCCAAAGCTCTTCAAATGTAGGATACTCCTTTCTTGTGTTCATGCTTGCAACAAATGCATCCCATGTCTTGGGAAGACCATTGAGTACTATACTTAACAGTTCCTTCTCTAAAATGATCTCTTCAATAGCTTTTAGTTGTTCTCTTAACTGAGATATCCTCACAAAGTATGATGTTATGTTGTAATCATCATTCATTTTCATGTCACGGAGCTCATTCTTCAGACTCATTACTTGTCCAATGTTTCTCACTGAGAAGAGGTTTGTTAGGGAATCATACATCTTCTTAGATGAGTCAAGATGGGAGATATAGGGTATCAAGTGGTCTTTTATAGAGTCCACTATGATACTCATGGCATTGATGTCACTATATTTGAACTTATCCAAAACTGCTGCGTTCTGAGGTTCCTTCTCTTTTCCTTCTTCGAACTATGGTTCCACGATCTTTCCTTTCACAATATCCAACACTTTATTCTTGGAAAGGATGAGGCCAATCCTTGTATTCCATGCTATGAAGTTAGAATCCCCTTATAACTTGTTTTCTCACTTCATAGAGTAAGTAATAATTTCTTTGACTTGGTCAACCCTTGATTTTGACCAAAAACTCAAACTTGATGCCTTAGCTTGTTGAGAGTACCAGGGGATGTGCTAGACTAGGGTGCACTAAACTATCTAGAAATTAGGTCAATCTCTTCACTTAAGGTACCTCCACAAGAGGGTTAGGGTTTCGTTGTTGCAACAAAAATTGGCTGCAACTGCAATTGTAACTGAGCAAATCCTCCCAATCTATCTTCCAGTAGTTAGACTATTCAAAGATAGTGTGGGCCCATAACATGTTAGAAAGTAATGGATTTGCTCATTTAACCATAGACAATATAGAAATATTGTCACCCAACCATAGGTCGAAGCCACCCCCGAGCACCTTAACCTTGATAGAGAATGATTCTGGAAGAAAACCAATAGCCAACCAAGGCTAATGCATAAAGGCAACCAATATCGATCATAAAGTCCAACCATAACCAACAGAATGTCCGAGCCTAAACCAGGAAACCAGATTGCGGAAAATGTCGGTTGTAGATGCTCCCCAAACTTGCGCACTATCCCAGTTCCTACAGTGCACACTTCTTCCCAGCTGAAATTATGAGTAGTGTGTACAAAATGAGGTATGGCTACTTGTGTTTATATTGTTTCCTAAGCTATCTGGGCCAACTTCTCATTCTGGAGACTAAATACTTAATATTAATTATTTCTTTGAGATGACTTGTCTTCTAGGGTTATTTCAACGCTTTAGGGTTACTTCTTGATTCTTGGAATATTCCATTCTCATCAGGGTTACACATGGAGGTAAATGCCTCCCACAGCTACCATAATATCAATAGTTCCAAGTGTGTGAATGAGGACCAAACTTTCAAAATTTATTGTTTTAAATATAAAATAAAATCAATAATGTCATTGGACTTGTATGTGCATATTTAAAGGACTTGAAATAAGAAAAAAAGGAAGAATTTTAGGATAATTTATCTTACATGTTGGGCTTACAACCATTTAATTCCACTTCTCACATCCATATATTTTTATCTTACATGTATCAGATGCTATCATAGAAATTTCATGGTTGGTTAAACATGTTTAAGTGTGTTAAAGATTAATTATTGTTAACTAAAAGTGACTATGGTTGAGTATGATGGTTGAATTTGGTTGAGTAGAGATCATAATGGTTAACTATGGTTGATTGTAGGTTGACTTTGGTCAACTTTGGGTAACAATGGTTGACTATAGTTGACCATGTTTGACTATGGGTGATGATGGTTGAATATAGTAGACCTTCTGGATAGGGCTAATGATGGTTGACTATTTTTTACAATAATTAACTTAGGTTCATTACAATTCTTAGTGGTTCAACATGTGTTAAGAACCAAATATCAATATAGCATAGAAAAACCTCAGAATAAGTACTCAACACCTTGAAGAAGAGATAATTTCAGATAATAAACCTCTTCGAGGGGGAAACCTCCTTTTACGCCACATAAATGTTCAAGTACAAGATGATTCCAAATGAAAAGTCTCATTGGTATATATAGGAGACTAGGAGGTATAATTACAACTAATGGAATAAAACCGACAGAAATAAAATAACATTACTAATGTAATATGCCCCAATTAAGGGGTAATGAGCCAATATTAGGGCTTAACAGGCCCCTCCCCTTGAGACAAGTGTTATCCAAAATGCTTGAGTAACTCTGGATGATTCTATATAAAAGACTCATCTTCCCAAGTGGAATCTTCAACTGGTATTTTCCTCCATTTAATGAGATACTCTGAAATGGATCTATTCCTCAACTGGCAAATTCTTGTGTCAGTGATGGCTTCAGGCTCCAATATGATTTTTCCTTCCTCGTCAAGTTTTGGAAATATATTTTGAACTGGGATGTTGTCGCCTATAACCTTTTTTAAGCATGAAACATGGAAAACCGGGTGTACTCGTCAAGATGCAGGCAACTCCAATTTGTATGCCATAGTACCAATCTTTTGCAACACCTTATAAGGGTCGTAGTACTTTGGTGATAATTTAGTATCCTTCTTGGCTTGCTTGAGGTACATCTGTTTGTATGGTTGTAATCTTAAAAAAAACCAATCCCCTACTTCAAAACTTCTTTCACTACGATGTTGATCTTCTTTTTGTTTCATGTGATTATGTGCCATGGTCAGGTTGTCCTTTAATATTTGGAGAACTTGTTGTTGATGCTCGATGTGATCTTCCACTACTTGAACCTTAGATTTTTTTTTTAGAAGAGAAGTGATGGAAGGAGGGTGGTATCCATAGAGTGCCATAAATGGTGTCATTTTTGTTGTAGTATGAAAGGAAGTGTTATACCACCATTCTTTCAAGGGTAACCATTTGAGCCATTGTGTTTGTTTATGAGAGACAAAGCAACGAAGGTAGACTTCTAGACATTTGTTCACTATCTTGGTTTGTCCATCAAATTGAGGATGATAGGATGAGCTATGAGCTAATTGAGTACCCAAACAAGAAAATAATTATGTCCAAAAATGTCTAGTGAAGATGGGATCTCTGTCACTTACAATAATCTTTGGGCTGCCATGTAGCTTTTGAACTGTCTCCATGAATGTGGTGGAAATTGTACTAGCTTTCAAGGGATGAAAGAGTGCACAAAAGTGTGCGTAATTGGTCAGTCTATCAACAATCACCATGATGGCACTCTTTCCTTCAGACTTCAGTAACCCTGTGATGAAATCCATGGAAACCTCCTCCCAATGTTGACTTGGGATGGCTAATGGTTGTAAAAGACTTGGGGTCTTAATTGTTTCCACCTTATTTTGTTGGAAAACCAAACATTCTGCCACAAACCTTTGAACACCAGTTTTAAGGCCATCCCCAAAAAAATGCTTCTTGACTATATGGTAGGTTTTCAAGAATCCCGAGTGCCCTCCTACTGGAGGGGTGTGCAATTCCAATAGTACCTTCGGTTTGAGTTGGGAGTTCTTACATAAATATAAGTGATATGTGTACCATAGTGAATCATTTTTTCATGTAAATGTATCTGATGCACTGGAATCTTGTTGCAACCTTTGAATGAGAGTCCACACTTTTTCATCATTCTTCCATTCACCAATTCCTTCTATTATCCAATCGGGTTGGATGATCAAGATAGCACAGAGAAAGGCCTCAACATCTTCATCCTTTCTTGAGAGTTCATCTGCCACAACATTTTGCTTCCCCTTTTTATAGACGATTTCAAAATCATAACCCAATACCTTGGTTACCCATTTTTTTTGTTCTTATGAAGATAGTCTTTGTTCCAAGAAGTATTTAAGACTATCATGATCTGTTTTGACCTTGAAGTGCCTACCTATTAGGTAAGGACGCAATTTCTTCAATGCATGTAGTATTGACATCATTTCCTTCTCATAAATGGGTGTGTGTAAGTATTTTCCCTTGAGTAGTCGAATTTCAAAATTAAGGGGTCTTCCTTCTTGCATTAGGACAACACCAATTCCATTTCCCGAGGCATCACATTCTACAATAAAGGTTTTTGTGAAGTCCAGAGTGGTCAAGATAGGAGCTTTGCACATCACATATTTAAGTTGTTCAAAAGATTTAGTTGCCTCTGGAGTCCATGAAAATGCATCATTCTTAGTTAATGTCGTTAAATGTGTTGTTATTCTTCCATAGTGTCGAACAAACTTGCGGTAGTAACCTGTCAAACCCAAAAATCCTCTAAGATTCTTCAATGTTTTGGGAATTGGCCAGTCCATCATGGCCTTAATCTTGTTAGGGTCTATCTTGACACCTTCATGAGATACAATATGACCCAAATAC
>ML781485.1:99378-114398 GCA_009831015.1 Picea engelmannii | reverse complement strand
AACCCCTAGCTGGGCTTTTACAGCACCTGATTTGGTCAAAAACTCAAAAAGTTATGGCCTCTGCCATTTTTGCCCTTCAAGCCTGCTGTAACCTGTTCGCCATTCTGCACTCTGGAAAACTAAACTTGGCTTCTGAGCGTTTTTGCCTCCAAAACCTAGCACACCTGCGCGTCCCGCAATTGGGGCCAAAATGTAGAACCGTTAACGAAACTCCAGCCCCCAAGCTCGGAGACTGTTGGGCGCATGGGGGGGACCATATGACCACGTCCCCCGCGCATAATGGGCTAGGTTCCCAAGTGAAATCGGGATTGAAACAAGTGGCAGGTGCGTGGTTTGTTGTGACCGTTTTAAAACCCATAACAAAAACCAAATTCCCGCTCAAATACACCAAAACCCACGGGTTATACTTATACCACACGTTGTGGGTTCAACCCCGCGCATAATTCAATACAAAGCCAACATATATAAATATGTGCAATGTATTACATATAACGCGCGCACATTATAATATGTGGTTATTTGTGTTATGTTAATACAAACGGGTTTTAAAACACAAATTTATAACCGTGCTTTTAAATAAATGAAACCATATATACCATAACCCGCGCGCCAATTTATATGTAATGGTCATATCACTGAAACCATGTGACCGGGCTCCAATCTATTTGTAACCCTCCTGCGCAATTGACAACGGTCATATGTATTATAACACGACCGTGGGTTTAACTCCGTGTAACCCAAACTCCCGCGCTGTTGTAAATAGGTATCGGTCATATAAACGGGTAATAGAACCTCGGGCCGGGGCTTAGCCCTAGCCCGACCACCCGACAATACAATACAACAACCAATTTAAAACCATAAATGTTCGCACACATAACAAGTCCCGTAGCATTGGTCAATTGGTCGGAGGCCTGTTGTGAAAACTTTGCCGTGGAGGGAGGTCGCCGGTTCGAATCAGGCAGACCCCAAACATTTTGAAACTTAAACCAATTAGACAAAATAGGGGTGCCACGTGGCAGCCCTTCATTGGGCCACGTGGCACCTTTCAACTCGCCATCAATATGCCACGTGTCACCACATAACTCGTCCATCTGTCATCCAATCAACGCGTGCCACATCATCGTCGTACGGTCCAGTCACAGGCTGCGTCAGCCTGCCACGTCAGCCTGCCATGCAGGATGCTGACGTCACCCTGGTGCCACGTGTCACCCATCCAGTGGTGACACGTGTCACCTCAAGATTGGTCAAATTGCATGCCAAAAAGTCCAAAACCGCATGACATGTGGCATCACCTGGAGCTGCCACATGTCCTGTACGGACATGCCACGTGTGTTGTACGGCCTGCCACGTGTCCTGTACGGACTGTACGGACAAGTACAGTCAGCATAAAAATTTTCCCTGTTTGGCTCGGCGAACAGACCTCAATAACTTCTCCATACAGACTCCGTTTGCGAAAAGAAATATACCACCGGAATCAGGAGAACGAGACAGACGCAATGACACCGTTTTCGTCGCATTCCGAGCTTTTTGAAAATTGAGCATTTTTTAGACCCCTGGTCCAGATTCTGATCATTGAACTAATACGGTACTTGTCATATCAAATTTTTCTAACATATTAGAGTTTAAAACTACTCAGAACAAAAGTGAAATATGATTGTTTTACAAGTCCATATTAATTTTATCCTAAGAGGCTTCTTCCTTTGTAACGGAAAAAGTAATTGTCAAAAACTTTATCTTTTATACATGCCTTAATACTTCCCACTAAATCCAACAGGTGGGTACATAACTAGTCCAATACCATAAGTTCCCTTAACCAAACTCTTATCGCCCATGTATCGATTAGAGTTGGAGTTGTTGTTGGGTCCATAAAACCCTTACCCTATGTCTATGAAGATATATAAGTACAGTCTAATATATTTATAACCATACTAGGTAGCAAATTTTTCCTTGCACTTATAATATATAAGTCGTTATATATTTTCCTGAAGTAAATAACAATACACCCATATATTAGGATGTATATGTATCTACTTATACCACTTTTCCCTTACTGTATCCGCATTCAAATAATATTCATACGCTGGTCATGTTGGTCAGGTTCCCAATACTTTAATTACATTAGTTATACGACTTACTTCATCTTAGATGTAACATAAGGGGTTTTTCTTGCGTGTCAGTTTCAAACGTTTAAGGGGGGTGGTGCTTAGCTTCATGGCAACTTAAATTGACCCCTAAAAAAATATCAACCATTCTTCACGCAAATCAGCCAACTACTTTCTTTCCACTATTTACACTTACCAAGTCCTCTATCAATGTTGATTACGGGATTTTATCTAAAACCTAAACTCAATGGAGATGGATATATTTAAATACATACACAATAGGCTATTTGTAATATATATATTTATATATATCCTTACCATAGTCTATCCTTATGACTTAAACAAATGTTTTGTAATATGTATATACACCATCATAAATTACGATTCCGTTCTCGCAAGTAAGGCATACTATGGAAAGGGTAACAACGTATGAACAACCTTAAATTCTAAAGTGACAAATCAATTCCCTTGGTACAGGTAGCAGATACTTAAAGGACAAAATAATATCTATATGTATGACAAAGATAAGGCTTAACATAAATGCACCGACGAATGGAAACATGTTACCTACTCTTGGTTATTTACCATACCGTCTAGAATTAGACCTCAATCCAACCCCTAACTCAAGATTGACATGTCCAAGATGAGGCGTTGAAGCCCAACTACAATTTGGATCAAAGGAATTGACATGAAACTAGAGTTGAAAAAGCAACAATGTTACAGTTGTGTTGGGTTGAGATAAATACGACTGTCATCACATAAAATCCCTACCACCAACATTCATGGCGTCTATAACTCGCCCCCCTTGGGGCCAACGTTTGCATTAAAAGACCCAATCGAAATCTTGCCACATTGTCCTGATCACGTGGGAAATGTACAACACTGCACTAACCCACTAAGCTTGCCCTACAGAGAAATGTTTTCCAAATCTATTGCTTCACCCGCCTTTTTGGCGTTGGATAATTCTTTTCTCTTTGGTTGTGGTGATAACCCTATGTCTCAGTTTTTCTTACAACAGTATGATTAACATCTTCTCGCAATCATGTTCGCTTTGGTAGGGTAAATCATGGCGGACCGTATCCACCGAATACAACTACTAGCTTGGTAAGAATCCTTTGATCATTTAAATAAATCCCTGATTCCTTTAAGACAAAACTCACGGTAAATTATTCTTCATGACTAGTTATCCTCCATGGATCGATTACAGTGTTTTTGTAACGGTGTTCCATCTGGAGCCATCTTAGGGTTTATTTGGTTTCAATCCAGTTTTTGCATCATTGCTTTAGGACTTTGTATTCTACAAACTCTTGTGTTTTATTAGTTGCTTACACGAATTCCTCAAAATTTTATGGTTCTAGTAAAATATCATCAGTTATATCCTTAAACCTGAAAGCTTCCTGGTGACCTTTGCCAAGATTTCTATTGAGGGAGGGTTTGACTCAGGAAAACGCCTTGTGGTTACATGGTTCCCTATCCATTCGAAAATGGGTTTCCACTGGTGTGAGGAAGGTCTTCGCGCCTTTCAATGTAGTTCTGGTATCCCTGTATCGGTGACTCTGTAAGCAACTTAAAGAAGTCTCTAGTCTATCAATTTTTTTTTCTCTCTCTCTATTGAATTCTTACTCTTAGAAGCCAAAATTATCTTATTTCCTGAGTATGCCGATACGTTCGGTCTTTGCTACGGTTCCCATGTCCAAACAAAAGTATAATAAAGAAAATTAAGGAGTGTGTGAGACAAAACCTCTATTACACAGTGAGTCCTAAATCCTTGGCATGACTATTTGCATTTGTCTCTTCCCAAGTTGTGACAATACCCCTGAAATTTGTCATTCTTATTTTCCCTATTCTGTTAAGCAGTTGTAACAGTATGAACCCCGTTTATGTTTCTCATGGTTTAGTTTTCTTCAACGGGGTCCGATTAAAATCTAGAAAGAACTCGTAAACTTAATCTATAGTCAAGTGTATATATTTTGTTATTTTGTTTGTTTACTGTATGATTGTTTTCTTTATGCCTATTTACTAAAAGTTTGGTTTCCAACACTAATGATGGGCCCTTTTTACTGTGAGGGTACCCATCAGGCAGCTTTTGTTTCTTCCACCCTCTTCGGGTTCGTGGATGGTGTTCATGAATGCATAGAGAAAGGCGGCATGTCCATAGACAGAGTTAAGTACAACCCAAACTTTCCTGTATTTGTTTCATTTAAATCTAATTTGTTTCGGTAAATTAGTTTTATGTTCCATGTAAGAATTTATCTTACTCTTCGATAAAATACTAATGGAGAACTTTCTCGATTGCCTTGCAAGGTTAGTGCATCTAAAAGATTCGGATTCTAGACATCCCCTCGTTCAAAAGGTACCCGGGTTCCTTTTTAGTAATATTAGGGATATCATCCCAGGTTATAACAATGAAGACCAAGGTTCCAAATTTTTAGTCTATCGTTATGGAATAAAGTTCCATTATGATTTATGTAGTAGCTCGTTAATAAGTAATTCCAATTTTTGTTATGACCTTTCACTGTTGGAAGACTAAAACGTAGTACTTGCATAAGGTTATGTGCACCTTTAATTTCTTATCTGATCTGGGATATGTAATAATTTTGAACTCGAGAGTCACATGATTCTTCTCCTATCTACTTGTAATGAAGAAATGATTATTAATGATTTATTCTAGGCTCGTCATTACGTCGGTCTCCTTTTTACTAAGTTTGTTTATAAGTTTAGTTCATATTGTTGAGAAAAGAAAACAGACTCTCGTTGTGATTGAGGTGGCATTTGGCTTAACATAATTCTTTTTTGTTCATCATCAGAATTTGATTCACATGCAGTAGGATTTTTAGATGGATCTGGGTTACTTATACAGACAACTATGTACCTACATGCATATATATAAATATATCAATATATATATATATATATATATATATATATATATAGTAGCTTCCTATTTTGTATACTCATTCTATCTGCAACTTCATCTGCATAGTTTATTCTGCAAGAATGTTTGGAACAGATTGTATATTTTAATTTATAATACCTACACATATGTATATATTAGTCAAGACTACAGTAGGTACTCAATGCATGAGTCCAAAAAACTTTTGTACAATCTGATTATTTTTCCTTGTTGCATGAACAACCCATTTATTCAATCCATGGCAATCATATATGTATTATAATTCTAAAAAATCTCGCACTTTACTCCCAGAGTTATTCCCACACAATGAGTCCAAAATAATTGTAAGGAATTACACTATCTATTACTTCTTTTCAACAGTATACTAATAATTAATAGAACCATCTGCCCAAAAATAAGGAATGGCCCATAGGAATGTGTTTGATCACATATGTATGTATTTGATTTCTAGATTTATTTCATAATTACTTTAGCATTCACACAATCCATAATTCACTATACAAATAGAATATCTAATTATATAAAAATCACACAACTGGTAGGAAATTCTATCTCGGCCAATGAAATGTCTTTCAATTTAGCACCGATATCTTTCCTGATATTTTCCTATTTAAATTCATTTCCAGCCAAGATATATTGAAGGTTCTTTTCTCGATGTCTAAAAACTGAAGAGATTTATCCTACAACTAACCCTTTCACAGAATTTAACAAAAAAAGCAATTCATCCAGATTTAACATATGCATCCTATCTCTAGAGAAAACATATACATACTATCAGTCAAAAATTTAAATAGCATTTGCCCATAGGAAAGAGTAGATAGCCTATCTGAAATGGTTTGTCGAACAACAAATGGAACAACCACATTCCTCCCAACCTTAGAACAGGGCAACCAAATCACTTGTCATGTTCACCCCCTAGCCTAACCATGAATCCATGAGGGTTAACTCAAAACTCCTCCTCAGCAAATGCCTTTCTGTTAAAACAGTCTTCTTCTTACCTCACACTCAGCAAGTAGTGTTCATAACAACAAGAGGTAATTCCCCTTCCCAGCATACTTGGCAGTGTCCTACCTCCTCTCATATGCTATATATGCTAAGTCATTTCTGCCTAGGTCTTTTTCCCCTTTGGGAATTTTCGCAGCTTTCCAAATCCCTAATTTTTAGGGGCTGCCAATGGCCAAATTATAGATTTTCCACTTGTAACAATCATCCCTAAGTTAGTTCCAACATGTTCCCCACTCATGGAGTCATGGTCAACTGATTGCAACATGGCTGTTCCATTTATCCTCCAGTAATAAATATAAAATATTCTATTTCATATAAGTGTCATAGTCAAATATTTAGTTGGTTCAAATCAAATCTATGCCCAATAGTCATAATCATTAATTACATTTAACCAAATTTGAAATTTGGAATTGCCATAAATGGCAAAAAAATTCCAACTTTGAATTTACCAGAAATGGAAATAATTTTCCTAACAAATTTCATATTCAAAAGTAATTTATTTTGGGGATGTTACATCCTTTCCCCCTTCAATAAAACACTATCCTCAATGTTCATTCCTTTCTTGGAAAAGGATTGGATGAGATTTCTGCAAATCTCCCTCCAACTCCCAAGTGGCCTCCCCAGGGCTAAAGTGATTCTATTGCACTTTACCTGGGTGACGACTTTTGTCCCGAATTATTGTTTCTCTCTGGTCCAGAATGCACAAAGGTTCTGCTTGGAACTCGCCTTCTGGTTCCATCTGCACCAAATTCCAATCGATTATATGAGTCGGGTTATGAGCATAATTATTTAACAAAGAACATGAAATACATTATGAAAATTTAGATTAGCAGGACGTGCAAGTTGATATGTCATGGGTCCAATTTGAGCTAAGATCTCGAAGGACCCAAAAACCTGGGTGCCAACTTGGCACAGTTCCCTAGATTTAGCGTACTTCTTCTGGTCTTGACTTTTGAAATAGATGTGATCTCTCATCTTAGTTGAAGTTGGTGACCATTGTTGTATGAAAAGTCCACCATGTGTAGGGAGTCTTCCCACTTGCTTGGTTTGTTCTCGCGTACATGCATATGATTTGGTTTGTTCGTTCAGTTTTCCCACCCGTTTGTGGATGATAACTTGTGTAAGTTTATCGATTACCACCATAATAGAATCATTATGTTTCTGAGTTTTTTGGCCAACCTGTAATAAAGTCCGGCAATGTAGTTTCCCATTTCCATTCCGGTACTGGTAAGGTTTGTAATAGGCCGGCTAGATGTTGGTGTTCGGCTTTTACCTGCTGAAAATCTTGACACTTAGCTAAGTAGTCTGTTGTTCTGCCCTTCCTATTAGGTAAACAAAATAATTTCCTAAGTGTTGTTACCATTTTCTGGTACCCTAGCTCACTAGGATATGGTTTCTTATGCACTTCATCAAAACTATTAATTTTAATTCTATCAAAGTTGGTAAGTAAAGTCTTTTTTTTTTTAAATCATAGTAGACCATTTTTGTCAATACTCAGATCTATTTTGTATGAGTTTCCTGTAGTGTTTTGTAATTTTTCCACTGCTTGAGTGTGATTTTCGTCATTATTGCTTGCATTCTTTATCCTCTATTCAAGATCTCTTTCTTCCCTGCTGATGTTTATTTCAAAGAACCCAGTAATTCTTCTGCTCAAAGCGTCAGCTACTTTATTTTCCTTTCCCTTGGTATGTATTACCTCAAAGTCAAATTTGTAGTGTCCATATCTGGTTCAAAAAGTTGTTTTTCTTATGTCCTTATCTTTTATCCTAACTTGGTGATACTTAGATCGTAAATCCAACTTCAAAAGATCTTTGCCCCACCTACTTGATTGAACAGATCATTTACCTGAGGTAAGGGGTACTTGTTATTAATAGTCATTTTGTTTAATTGTTCATAATCAATACAAAGTCTTAGAATGTCATCTTTCCTTTCACAAAGAGGGTTGGTGTTCCTCATGGTGAAACACTTGGTCTAATATAGTCTTTTTCCAATAACTCTTGTAGTTGAATTTTTATTTTTTTTTGTTCTGTCGATTTTGACAACTCATTCGGTAAGGTGCTTTAGAGATAGGGGTTGAACCAGGTAGCGGTCGATAGAAAAGTCTATCTCCCTTCTAGGGGGGTAATTCAGGTATTTCATTAAAAACACATCCTTGAAATCATGTGGGACACCAAGGTCCTCCAAATTGGGTTTATCTTATTTTTCTAATAGGTTTGTTACTTGATTGTCGTAAACTTGACAACCCTTTCTCATGCATTTACTTGAATTGCATTGTTGAAACTTGTTTAACTAATATTGTTTTTTGTATACCTTGGGTTGTCCTAGTAGTGTCTTTTTCATCTTTATACTTAAGTGTCTTGTGCATAAAAATCTAGTGCTACTTTGTTCCTTTCTAACCAATCCATTCTGAAAATCACATCATAAGATCCTAGTAGTAGAATGTTCAAATTTGTTCTTATGTCTTGACCATCTAAGGTGAACTCATAATCAGAAATAAAGTCAACCACTTTTCGTTTCATTCCTTTTTCTAGTTGTACCAGCCATGATTTTATGTGTCCCATTTTCTTAAGTTTATTTGACTCTACCACACTAGGAGTGATATAACTTAACGTAACTTTGGGATCAATTAAAACATAAATTCGAGTGTTATTGATTTTACCTTCAATTTCCACCACAGGGGACTGATGGTCAACTTGTCGACTATCCTAAATTTACCATCTCCTTGTGTGTTTGGATTGTTGGATTGAAAGTCTTTCCTTGGAAGGATTTTTGCTACATTCCGATAAGGATTTGGCTACTATCCCTTATTTCATTGGTTCATTCGTTCTTGTTTCTTGTCTTTCCAAGCCTTGGGGAATTATGTCTATTGTTCATATTGGTCGTAACACATACGAGCTTCACTCAAGGACTTGGGATTACCAAATTCAATTTTGTCCTTGCAGGATTGTGGTAAGAAGCTTAGGAACCGTTGAATTTTCACTTTATCCTCCCAGATACAAGGTACAAATCTTAGTAATTCCAAGAATTTTTTTATCAGATCTTCCATAGCTATTTGACCCAGTCGTAACTCATAAAATTCTTTCATTTTTTATTTATTTATTTATTTATATTTATTTTTTGTTTTTATCTTTAGATGATCTATCCCCTCTTTCTGCTTCAGGACCAAAATTCTTGGAGGCCCTTTTACTGACCTCTTCTTCCTGGTTATTTTCCTTTGGGGGTTTCTTTGTCACTATACTTCGCAACAAGACTTCATTTATTTCCTTCTATTCTTGTTGTGTCTTCTTCATTTTTCTCATTGTCTTCTTTGAGAACCTGCAGCTCAAAATGACATTCCTCATTGTTTCCAGAACTTTAGTAAGTGGACTTTTGTCACTATTCTATCTCATATATTCAGGAGGTATTTGTTCAGGATTACCATCCAGTTTGATTTCTACGTCATCCTGTGATGCCATGATTAATACAAAAGAGAAAATAATTTTTTGTTCGTAATAGTCAAGGTTTGTTAGTTTTATTTAGACAGAAATATGTGTTGACCAATTAATTTGGCCATGTTCAAGGTCCAAGTGTTGTAACCTTTTCTCTGATACCATATGTAATGAACCCCAAATTTTCCTATTATAAAAAAAATCGATAGGTGCATTAATACTTCTTTACTCCGCTATACTTAATCGTATAAAATTGTAATCGTTGCTATTGAAACATGAATCCTACTTAAACGTAGTTACAAGAGACTTTTCGCTTATCGAACTAATCTGGTACCTGTCATATCAATTTGTTCTAACATATTAGAGTTTAAAACTACTCAGAGGAGAAGTGGAATCTGATTGTTTTACAAGTCCATAGTAATTTTATCCTAACATGATTCTTCCTTTGTAATGGAAAAAGTAATTGTCAAAAACTTTATCTTTTATACAGGCCTTAATACTTCCCACTAAATCCAACATGTGGATACATAACTAGTCCCATACCATAAGTTCCCTTAACCAAACTCTTATCACCCTTGTATCGATTAGAGTTGGAGTTGTTGTTGGGTCCATACAACCCTTACCCTATGTCTATGAAGATATATAAGTAGAGTCTAATATATTTATAACCATACTAGGCAACAAATTTTTCCTTGCACTTATAATATATAAGTCGTTAAATATTTGCCCGAAGTAAATAACAATAAACCCATATATCAGGTTGTATATGTATCTACTTATACCACTTTTCCCTTACTGTATGTGCATTAAAATAATATTCATATGTTGGTCATGTTGATCAGGTTCTCAATACTTTAATTATATTAGTTATACGACTCAGTTCATCTTAGATGTAACAGAAGGGGTTGTTCTTGTGTGTCAGTTTCAAATGTTTAAGGGGGGTGGTGCTTATCTTCATGGCAACTTAAATCGACCCCTAAAAAAATATCAACCATTCTTCATGCAAATCATCCAACTACTTTCTTTCCACTATTTACACTTACCAAGTCCTCTATCAATGGCGATTAGAGGATTTTATCTAAAACCTAAACTCAAAGGAGATGGATATATTTAAATCCATACACAATAGGCTATTTGTAATATATATTTTTATATCTATCCTTACCATAGTCTATCCTTCTGACTTAAACAAACGTTTTGTAATATGTATATACACCATCATAAATTGCACTTCCGTTCTCGCAAGTAAGGCTTACTATGGAAAGGGTAACAACGTATGAACAACCTTAAATTCTAAAGTAACAAATCAATTCCCTCGATACAGGTAGCAGATACTTAAAGGATGAAATAATATCTGTATGTATGACAGAGATAAGGCTTAACTTAAATGCACCGATGGATGGAAACTTGTTACCTACTCTTGGTTATTTACCATACCACCTAGAACTAGCCCTCAATCCAACCCCTAACTCGAGGTTGACATGTCCGAGATGAGGCGTTGAATCCCAACTACGATTTGGATCAAAGGAATTGACATGCAACTAGAGTTAAAAAAGAAACGATGTTACAGTTGTCTTGGGTTGAGATAAATACAACTATCACCACATAAAATACCTGCCACCAATATTCATGGCGTCTGTAACTCGGCCCCCTTGGGGAAAACGTTTGCATTAAAAGACCCAATCGAAAGCTTGCCACATTGTCCTGGTCACGTGGGCAATGTACAACACTGCACTAACCCACTAAGCTTTCCCTACAAAGAAATTTTTTCCAAATCTATTGCTTCACCCGCCTTTTTGGCTTTGTATAATTTTTTTCTCTTTGGTTGTGGTGATAACCATATGTCTCAATTTTTCTCACAACAATATGATTAACATATTTCTAGAATCGTGTTCGCTCTAGTCTAGGAAATCATCGCAGACCATATCCACCAAATACAACTACCATCTTGGTAAGAATCCTTTGATCATTTAAATAAATCCCCGATTCCTTTCAGACAAAACTCACAGTAAATTATTCTTCACGACTGATTATCTTCCACGGATCAGGTATAGTGTTTTGGTAACGGTGTTCCATCCGGAGCCATCTTAGGGTTTATTTGGTTTCAATCCAGTTTTTGCATCTTTGCTTTAGGACTCTATATTCTGCAAACTCTTGTGTTTTATTATTTTCTTAACTGAATTCCTCGAAAGTTTATGGTTCTAGTAAAATATCATCAGTTTTATCCTTGAACCCAAAAATTTCTTGCTGACCTCAGCGAAGCTTTCTATCGAACGAGGGTTTGACTTGGGAAAAAGCCTTTTGGTTACATGGTTCCCTATCCATTAGAAAATGGGTTTCCACTGGTATGAGGAAGGTCTTTGCGCCTTTCAGTGTAGTTCAAGTATACCTGTATCGGTGACTCTGTAAGCAACTTAAAGAAGTCTATGGTCTGTCAGTTTTTTTTTTTTGTTTTTTTTCTCTCTCTGTTGAAGTCTTAATCTTAGAAGCCAAAATTATCTTATTGCCTGAGTATGTCGATACGTTCGGTATTTTCTACGGTTCCCATGTCCAAACAAAAGTATAATAAAGAAAATTAAGGAGTGTGTGAGACAAAACCTTCATTACAGAATGAGTCCTAAATCCCTGGCATGACTATTTGCATTTGTCTCTTCCCGAGTTGTGATAATACCCCTGAAATTTGTCATGCTTATTTTCCCTATTTTGTTAAGTGGTTGTAACGGTATGAACCCCGTTTCTGTTTCTCATGGTTTAGTTTTCTTCAACGGGGTCTGATTAAAAGCCAGAAAGAACTCCTAAACTTAATCTATAGTCAACTATATATATTTCATTATTTTGTTTGTTTACTATATGATTGTTTTCTTTATGCCTGTTTACTAAAAGTTTGGTTTCCAACACTAATGATGGTCCCTTTTTACTATGAGGGTACCCATCAGGTGGCCCTTGTTTCTTCCACCTCCTTTGGGTTCGTGGATGGTGTTCATGAATGCATAGAGAAAAGCGGCGTGTCCATAGACCGAGTTAAGTACAACCCAAACTTTCCTGTATTTGTTTCATTTAAATCTAATTTGTTTCGGTAAATTAGTTTTATGTTCCATGTAATAAATTATGTTACTCTTCGATAAAATACTAATGGAGAACTTTCTCGATTGCCTTGCAGGGCTAGTGCATCTGAAAGCTTCGGATTTTGGACATCCCCTCGCACAAAAGGTCTCGGGTTTCTTTTCAGTAATCTTAGGGATATCATCCCAGGTTCTAACAATGAAGACCAAGGTTCCAAATTTTTGGTCTATCATTATGGAATAAAGTTCCATTCTTATTTATGTAGTAGCTCGTTAATAAGTAATTCCAATTTTTGTTACGTCGGTTCACTGTTGGAAGACTAAAACGTAGTACTTGTGTAAGGTTATGTGGACCTTTATTTTCTAATCTGATCTAGGATATGTAATAATTTTGAACTCGGGAGTCACACGATTCTTTTCCTATCTACTTGTAATGAAGCAATGATTATTGATGATATATTCCAGGCTGGTCATTACGTTGGTCTCCTTTTTACTAAGTTTGTTTATAAGTGTAGTGCATATTGTTGAGAAAAGAGAACAGACTCCCATTGTGATTGAGGCGGCATTTGGCTGAACATAATTATTTTTTGTTCATCATTAGAATTTGATTCACATGCAATAGGATTTTTAGATGGATTTGGGTGACTTATACAAACAACTATGTACCTACAAGAATATATATATATATATATAGAAAGAGAGAGAGAGAGAGAGAGAGAGAGAGTAGCTTCCTATTTTGTATACTCATTCTATCTGCAACTTCATCTGCATAGTTTATTCTGCAAAAATGTTTGGAACAGATTGTATATTTTAATTTATAATACCTACACACATATATATTAGTCAAGACTATAGTAGGTACTCAATGCATGAGTCCAAAAAGTGTTTGTACAATGTGATTCTTTTTCCTTACTGCATGTACAGCCCATTTATTCAATCCATGGCAATCATATATGTATTATAATTCTAAAAAATCTCGCACTTTACTCCCAGAGTTATTCCCACTCAATGATTCCAAAAGAATTGTAAGGAATTACACTATCTGTTGCTTCTTTTCAACAGTATACTAATAATTAATAGAACCATCTACCCAAAAATCCACAGGAATGTGTTTGATCACATATGTATGTATTTGATTTTCAGATTTACTTCAAAATTACTTTAGTGTTCACACATTCTATAATTCACTATACAAACAGAATATCTAATTATATAAAAATCACACAACTGGTAGGAAATTCTAGCTCAGCCAATGAAATGTCTTTTGATTTAGCACAGATATCTTTCCTGATATTTTCTTGTTTAAATTCATTTCCAACCAAGATATACAAAAGGTTCTTTTCTCGATGTCTAAAAAATGAAGATATTTATCCTACAACTAACCCTATCACATAATTTAACAAACAATACAATTCATCCATATTAAACATATGTATCCTATCTCTAGAGCAAACATATACATACTATCAGTCAAAAATTTAAATAGAATTTTCCCATAGGAAAGAGTAGATAGCCTATCTGAAATGGTTTGTTGAACAACAAATGGAACAACCACGTTCCTCCCAACCTTAGAACGGGGCATCCAAATCACTTGTCCTGTTCAACCCCTAGCCGAACCATGAATCCATGAGGGCTAACTCGAAACTCCTCCTCAACAAATGCCTTTATGTTTCATCAGTCTTCTCCTTGCCTCACACTCAACAAGTAGCATTCACAACAACAAGAGGTAATTCCCCTTCCCAACATACTTGGCAGCATCCTACCTCCTCTCATATGCTATATATGCTAAGTCATTTTTGCCTAGGTCTTTTTCTCCTTCGGGAATTTTCGCAGCTTTCCAAATCCCTGATTTTCAGGGGCTGCCAATGGTCAAATTATGGATTTTCCACTTGTAACAATCAGCCCTGAGGTAGTTCCAACATGTTCCCCACTCATGGAGTCATGGTCAGTTGATTTCAACATGGTTGTTCCATTTGTCCTCCAACAATAAATGTAAAATATTCTATTTCATACAAGTGTCATAGTCAAATATTTAGTTTGTTCAAATCAGACATAATCATTATCATTAATAGTTCCAACGGTCATAATCATTAATTACATTTAACCAAATTTGAAATTCGGAACTGCCATAAATGGCAAAAAAATTCCAATTTCGAATTTACCAAAAATGGAAATAATTTTCTTAAGAAATTTCACATTCAAAAGTAATTTATTTTGGGGATGTTACAACTTCACTCAAATAGTTAAATAGTAATTAGGCCTTCCAAGTGCTTCAATGTATGGTGATGCAACCCACAATAGAAAACACATGAAGGCATGAGAGGAGCTATGATTCACTATAGGGGAAGATGAAAGGGGACCTATGCGAAAATAAATCCTCTATCTCCAAGGTCATTCTCAAAACTCATATTTTTCTACAATGTGCCTTAAATGAATCCATATACCTTCTTTGACTTATCAACCAATCCTTGAATCTATGTAAGAGGTTGGTGGGGAAAGTCTTTTCACA
>ML781485.1:63789-82705 GCA_009831015.1 Picea engelmannii | reverse complement strand
ATTAGTATATCATCAAAAAATACTAACACAAATTTTCGAAGGAAGGGCTTGAAAATGGAATTCATCAACCCTTGGAATGTGGAAGGTGCATTTGTAAGGCCAAAAGGCATGACCAAAAATTCATAATGGCCTTCATGAGTTTCGAATGTTTTTGTTGGGATATCTTCTTCCTTCTTTCTAATCTGATGATACCCTGAACGAAGATCCAATTTTTTGAAATAGATTGCTCCATGTAGTTCATATAACAATTCATCAATGATGGGAATGGGAAACTTATCTTTAATAGTGATCTTGTTGAGCTCTCGATAATATGGACACATACGCCATGATCTATCTTTCTTGAATACCATTACCACTGGTGCAGAGTAAGAACTTTGTCTAGGTCGAATAATGCCAGCCTCTAACATTTCTTCAATCATGCGCTCAATTTCACTCTTCTGGGCATAAGTGTATCTGTATGGCCTAATGTTAGGAGGAACACTCCCAGGAATTAGTTGAATTTTGTGATCATGATTTCGAGTGGGTGGAAGACCTTTGGGAATATCTTCAAATACTTTGGAATGCTTATCAATGATCCCTTCGATATCTTGAGGAATAGATGGCTTAGATGTTTGAACATATAGTGAGCATAGTTGTGCAATAACCCCTTGATGCCCATTTTTCAATAATTTTCTCATGCCATTAGAGCTTAACACCTTACCGAGTTCCCCGTGATACCTCTTAACTCAATTTATTTTCCTTCCAATGAAAATTTCACAAAAAGTTCTTGAAAATTAAAATCCACAGTTTCTAATGATTGTAACCATTGGATTCCTAGTAAACATCAACACCACTCATGGGTATAGCAATCATTGGACTATTCATTACATATTCCCCCATAGTAAGATTGATCTTATTGCATTTTCCTGAGCAATTGATATTTCCTCCATCTGCAATCATTACTTGAAGCTCTGGCGCTCGATATACAAAGCAATTGAGAGCTTTGGCTAATTTATAGTGAATGAAATTATGAGTACTTACAGAATCAATTAGGACTATTACCTTTTTATTTTTGATGTATCCTTCAATCTTGAGGGTTTGAGGAGTGTTAATTCCAGCCAATGAATTACACGATATCATGGGAGTCAACTCTTCAGATGAAATTGCTTCTACGTTTTCATCTTGAGATGGTTCTTCTTCTTCTTCTTCTTCCTCTTCACAATCTATTTAGAATAATTTCTTCTCACCACACATATGTCCCTTACTGTACTTGCTATCACAATTAAAGCATAAACCTTTTTTATTTTCTTTCATCCAATTGTTGAGGTGTCAACCTTGTAGGTTAAGGTGTTTTAGAAGAAGGAGAATTATTCTCTCTATAGATGTTAGGATTCATCCTTCTAGTAGCCATAGCCATATTTTTACTTTCAACATTTCTTACCACCTTAAATGCATTCTCCAATGATTTGGGTTCCCAAAGGAAAACCTTATGTTGAATGTTATCCTTTAAATTTCCTATGAATACATCAATCAAGTGCTCATCTGGAATATTTGTTACCTTTATATTCAATCTTTGGAAGTTCTCAATGTGCTCAATAACTGAACCCTTTTGCTTGATATTTATCAATTGGCTAAAGAAGGTATTTCTCCTTGTATCCTCATAGTGTGATATCATTTCTTCTGTGAAAATTGTCCAAGTGACAAGTGATTTGCAAGAAAAAAGCCATCGATACCATAAAAATCGATTAGGTTCTAAATATAAAGAAGCAATTTGTACCTTTTGTGTATGTGTCAAATTATGTAGATCAAATAATTGCTCCATCCGAAGTATCCATGTGATTGGGTCCTTGACATCAAACTTCCTCATATTGATCTTAGGAATGTGGTTGGTCTTCAACCCAAAGTTGAAGTTTCTCCATTCTTGATTCACCTTCCTTGTGTCCTCATCATGAATTTCATGGGATACATTTTCACTTTCAGGTTTCCTCTCTATTAGGAAAGTTTTCAATCCTTCCATGATCTCCTATTTTAAAGCGTTCATCTTAGTATTTATTGCCTCGAACTTAGCTTCTATTGAATCCATCATCTCTTGTAGTTCATCTTTTGTTACTGTCTTCTTTTGTAAATCATTTATGTCCCTACGCATTTCTTCATCTTCATCAAGAGTCCAAATAGGATTTTCTGGAGGCTTATTTGATGTAGAAGTACCATTTTTTGGTGGCATGTTGGCCAAGTATCACTTTAAACCTTGATTTTGAGGTGGTTCTGCTAGACAATCTTTCTTTTATTGTATCTCCAAAATTTCAGCCCTTCTCAGTATGAACTTTTATTTTTTATAGGTATCTAATATTTCTTCTCTTTAATGCCACAGGTCTGATAAAAATTGGATGTGCCAAGTGGAATTTATGGTAACTTCACCACAACTTGTTGTTTTTTGGCCTTTCCAAGAGATCTCACTTGTATAGCATGCCCCGCACAAAATAATTGATATAAAAAGAACTACTAAGGTCTGTCCACTATACAATGCAACTGGTCTCACACAATTTGGATACTCTAGAAATAATTTATGATTGTTTTACCCGGAACGCCTGCTTGAGATTAGTCAATAGGACTAGTCAGATACCCTATCTTCCACAGGGTGTATATATAAATTTACAATGACCTAGAAGCTGAAATTTCTATCACAGATACCTTACTAATTTCTGTGAATAGGCTCTGGATTTCAGGGTCTAAAACATTACAGAAAAAAAATTATAGCAAAAATTCTGCAATGACTCAATTCAGGATGATTCCAAAACCCTATCTTACAAAGGGTGTATCTCCCAAAGTATAAGGCCTCAGGAGCTAAATCTTTAATCCAACGTACCTTGATCCATCTACTAAATATCCTCCAAGACATTCCTCCTGAATCACTATATAAAAAAAGTTATAGTAAAAATTCCATAGTGTCCCAGATGTAGCAGCGAAACCCCAAGACCTTGAGCTCTGATACCATATGTTAAGAACCAAATATCAATATAGCATAGAAAAACCTAAAAATAAGTACTCAATGCCTTGAAGAAGAGAAAATTTCAAATAATAAGGCTCTTCGAGGGGGCAACCTTCTTTTACCCCACATAAATGTTCAAGTACAAGATGATTCCAAATGAAAATGTCTCCTTGGTATATATAGGAGACTAGGAGGTATAATTACAACTAATGCAATAAAGTCGACATAAATAAAATAACATTTCTAATGTAATATGCCCCAATTAAGGGGTAATGAGACAATATTAGGGCTTAACAACATGGTTGATTGTAGATTGAGTATGGTTATCTTAGGTTGATTGTGGTTAATTATAATTTATTATGCATGATAATGTTTAACTATGGTTAATTTTTTTTAGTGTGACAGAATTAATAATAAATACTTCCCCCACATGATCGATGTCATGTCCACACATTGATTTCTCTTATGATGTAACTAGCAATTGCTCCCAAAGGTGAAAAAAGTATGTCGTTATAAGATCAAAATGTCAAATTGTTTTATTTTATGAAATTAATTGAGTAAACTAAGAACACTTTAAAAATGAAATTGGTTGAGTAAACTATGGTTGAAGGTGGTTAGATATGGTTGACTATAGTGGACCATGTTGATAAGGTTGATCATTTTTTAGTATGGTTGACTATTATTTATCGTGTTTGACTATGGCTAATTATTATTGATAATAGTTAACTTTGGTACATTAAGGTTCTTAACAATTAAGTATGGTTGATTGTAGATTGAGTATCGTTATCCTTGGTTGATTGTGATTGACTATAAATGATTGTGGTTGATAGTGTTTGACTATGGTTAAACATGTTTGAGTGTGTCAAAGATTAACTATTGATATGTAAAAGTGACTATGATCGAGTATGATGGTTAAATTTGGTGGAGTAGAGATCATAATGGTTAACAAAGGTTGATTGTAGGTTGACTTTGGTAAAATTTGGTTAACAATGGCTGGCTATAGCATGTGATTGAATTTTATTTACGTTCGCTAACAATCATTGAGTATAGTATGTGGTTAATTTTGGTTCAGTTTTGTTTACATAACCTTTGATGAGTGTCATAATGGGACATAACCATCGATGAACAATGCAATGTGACATAATTCAACCAAGATGAACATTGCAATGTGACATAACCCTTGATGAATATCACAATGCAACATAACCATTGAGGAACATAGAAATTCAATATAAGTCAACAAAGAGGAATGTCACAATGCAACATAACCATTGAGGAATATTGCAATGTAGCATAACTCTTGAGGAATGTCAAAATGGGACATAATCCTTAATGAACATTGCAATGCAGCATAACCATTGAAGCACACAGTAATATGACATGAGTCAATGAAGATGAATTCTATAATGCAACATAACAGCTAAGGAATGTCACAATGAAACATAATAACTTTGCACAAAGTTTTCCTTAGCGGGACATCTCGCAGTTGCTCAAACTTTCTATCTTTGCAAAACATAAATGAAAACATGTATTTTTAAAGGGGGCACATAACTATTTGACAGCAGCCGTTAGATCGACGGGAGGAAGAAATCTGGACCGTTGAATATTTCACGTCTAGGAGAGGATAGGAGAAGCCTACAAAAGGGGGAGATCGTGAGCCATTGGATCTCGTTCGAAAATCCCGTCATCCGTTGGACCGGACAGGAGGTGCATAGGGTTTAACCCTCCTCATGCCAGGAAGAAGTCTCGATAGGTATCGAGATATCGGCGTTCATCATATCGGGGATTTTGTGGACAGGAAGTCCATGCGGTTCGGAATTGCAAGGTCTGAAACCCTGAAAGGAGGGAAGTGCCATTTGCGGGGCTAGCTGTCGTCATAGCGGAGAATCGCCACTTGGGATATCAGAGTTCTCGAGGTCGAGTAAGTCGGGACACTTCAAGTCTCAAAACAACGAGATTGGATCAGGGTCGTCCATCAGTTGGGGATATGTGGCGGAGATCCAGACTATCGGGGGAAGTCCCGATAGAAGGTCAAATCAGGGCATCAGAGATCGGCATTTCGCGAGTCCTGGAGACGAGACACACGGGACATTTGGAACCGCGAAATCATGAGAGGCGATCATAAGCATCCATCTGTAGGGGACGTGTGGTAGCGATCGAAGCCTTCGGGAAAGGTCCCGATAGGAGAGTCACATCGAGAAATTAGGATTCGGAGGATCGCGAATCCTGAGGATATATGCGTTTTGGCATTGAAAAGTCCGAACCCCCGATAGGTGGTATGACTGCGGTCATATAAGGGGATGTCGCGTGGACCAAAGGTCTAACCCAGAGGGCTAACGGGAGTTGGAACACATCAGGATTTTGAAGCCCAAAACCCCGAAAGAAGGATAAGGCTGCGGTCTTATGAGGACTAGTCACATGGACTAGGAGCCTAGCCAGGAGGGCTAACGCGTAAAGAGTGCATCAGCAAATTGGAGATCAGGAGTCCGTGAGGACAGGGAACTCTCGACATTGGGGATCATGAAACCCTGAAACCTGAAACTGAGTCGGGGGAAAGTCACAGACGCATGCAGAGGCCGTGACAGGGAAAAGAGAAGGACCTGTGGATCGGGTTGTCATCAAAGATTCCAGCAGGGAATCGAATGAGCTAATTTGGATCAAAGGGGACTTTGAACGATCCTGTGAGCAGGAGAGCACGAGGTGGTGGACGCGTGTTTTCTTACTGGATCAAGTGGTATCAGAGCTAGAAATTTGTTTGTATATTTCAAGCAGAGGGAGAAGGCAAGGGAAGCCAGAGGAGGAAAGCACTCTGATATGCATCAAGTGGTATCAGAGCAGGGAATTCACTTTTATATTTCAGGTGAAGCGAGAAGGTAAAGGAAGACAGAGTGCTGGAAACTTTGTAAGGATTGTTTGCAAGTAGGCAATCATCCATAGACAGTCAGTATGACTGTAGGATGAAGCTAGAAACACTCTTAGTGTGGAGTGACAGTGGCAGGTTTGCTAGGAAAGTAGACAGAGACAGCACCATGGTTACTGAAGACCATAGGCATGCTGGGAGGAAGAGAAAGGAAGAAAAGCTTGCAGAAATGGATAAAGACCTTGTTGAAATAAGGGCAGACATAGAAAAGCTTGAACTGCGGATGCAGCAGAAAGCCAAGCCGAGATGGGTGTGTGAATGGCCCATGAAGAAGGCAAAGGCAAAATGGCCAGTCAAGGAATTGATGGTCAGAGGGAATCGTAGGCTATTAAGAAGATGGTTGAGGCATGTTGAAACCCTCAATGGACCAGAAGAAGAAATGGTTTAGGTGCGTGAACCGAAGACTGGGGACATTCTTGGTGAGGAAAATGAATTGGGATCGACTGAAGATCTCAAGAACTACTAGGAGGGCAGAGAGGAAATTCCAATTTTCCAGGTGGGCAAGGAGTTGATATCAGTTGAAGATCTTAGAGACTATCAGGAGGACAGCCGGGGAACTTCACATTGCCAGTTGGGCAATGAAATGAGGTCTCTACGGGATCTCAAAGACTGCCAAGAGGGCAGCAAAAGGCTTCCAGTTTTCCAGGTGGGCAAAGGAACAGAGATGGAATCAGTTGATTCCATGGACTGCCAGGAGGGCAGTGGGAGCATCTCAAATCACCAGGTGGGTAGAGATGAGAATACGGGATTGTCTGAAAGTCTCATGGACTTGGAGGTGAGTTCAATTCAGCAAGGGGTGCTGATGAAGATGGGATCGGTTGATCTCATAATCTGCCAGGAGGGCAGTGAACAGATCCCATATTGCCAGGTGGGAAGGGATGAGCAAATGAGTTGGAATCAGCCAGAAGAGCTGACAGAGCAGGTAAGCTCAAGGGTGGATTTAGATCAGTATATGCAGCTGACAGAAGAGGAAGATCGGAGAAATCTTCTAATGATTGGGGGAATAGAGGTACTCCTACCACTTTCCCAAGGAGAGGCAGAAATCTGTGTTGCAGATGCAACAACAATGGGAGGACAGCTAGCTGAGACTGTTAGGGGAGAAAAATTGGAGCAAGTGGTTGAGACTGCCCAAGCAGAAGCAGAAGCAGGAGAAGAAGATGAGCATTCTAAGGAATGGCTCAACATATTCATCCAGGAAGCTGAGGAAGCTGTAGCACTGAAGCTGACAATAGTAGAAGCAGAAGAGGATAATGAGCATTCTGAGAAATGGCTCAATATTTTCAGCCAGCAAGCTGAAAAGACTACAACATGGGAGTTTGCAGTAGCAGAAGAAGAAGAGGCAGACAACATTTGTTTTGTTGATCTGTGGGAACATGTAGATGCCCTGGAGAGAAGGGTGAAGGTGCAGAGCATGCACATCCAATAGGTGAGGTTGGAAGTAGATAATGAACAAGGCATGGGGGAGCACAGTGATCTGCCCATATGCCAAAAAAATTTGCAGCTGAGGAGACTGCATGAACAGAGCCAGCCATTGGAGCAGTTGGATGGAGTGATCGACATGATCAGGGAGCTGATGATCCGGTCAGCAAAAACTGCCAGCCAAGAGAGGTTGGGCAGAAGGAAGGAAGCAGCAGCAGCAGCGGGAAGATGGAGCAGATGAACAACTCCAGAGAATGATTTGGGATCCAGGAGGATTTCAACAGCTAAAATGGGAAGCTCATGAGCAGAAGCTCATGAATTTTGCAGCTGAGGAGTATGATGCAGGAACATCTCTCCACGTCGACCAGCCAGCCATCCAGTCACGTCAGCGAATTCAAATCGCGTGGTGAAGAGAGGCACAGCCTCATTTAAAATTTGAATTTAATGTAATTAAATGTTTATGCTGGTGAGCTGTGAAGTTGTGTCTTTGTGCAGGCATTAAGTAGATAGGCCTTAAATTTTTGTAAGGCTGAGATCTAGATCCAGATGTTGGACTAGACAGCCCATTCAATGTAATTGAACAGGGTAGGTAGATTGGAGGGAAGAGCTCAAAGAGCCCCCTCAGGTTAAAGAGATCTATTGTATCTCTTTGGTAGTTAGAGTGAAGTCAGCAAGGATAGAGGAGAATCTGCGAGAAGAGAGCAGAAGAGAGAAGGAGTCGAGACCTTGTTACACGCCGTGCTTAGGAACACCTTGTACAAACAGGAATTTTCCATTTTAATATAAATAGAAGCAGTTTTTCCTGCATGTATTATGTATGTTGAATGAATGTCTGTGAGTGTTCTTATATGCTGTAGATGTATATTGTAGGTTTGCATTTGCAGGAGTGTGTTTTATTTCAGGTGAAGTTCTTTGAGGCTTCATACCAGGAGGGTGTGATAGAACGCTACGGGTTCTGATAGCCGTAAACAGAGGTTGCACCTCTAAATTTTGCGGGTTCAGACAAAGAGGTGTTGCGCCACAAAAACTGGAATCAACAACTCAGGGAAGACCTCAAGGTTACTGAATACCTTGGAGGCAAGGCTGTGTAGGAGAGACACAGTTGCATACATAACCTCTGAGGAGTTCTGTGAAGCTCTGCCAAGTGGGCATCGAGCCAGTGAAAGGAGTGCATAAAGATAGAACTCTGCAGTGAGTTCGGGAAGAAGAATCAGAATCGTTGAGGATTCTGTGAAGCTCTGCCAGGTGGGCATTGAGCAGGTGCAACGAGTGCACAACAGAAGACTTATGTTGAGAAGTTCAAGAAGAAACAGAATCACTAAGGATTCTGAGAGCTCTGCTAGGTGGGCATTGAGCGAGTGCATAGGTGCACAGGGAGGACAGAACTGCTAAATGTTCTGTGAAAAGATACTCTGCCAGGAGGGCATTGAGTAAGTGTGTAGGCACAAGAAGAAGAGAACTTTTTGAGTTCTGTAATTTGAAGAAGAGTCCACTGAGAGATCTTCACAAGGTTGTTGAACACCCTACAGACTCAGTAAGGGGTTGCTTGAGCAAAGGGACAGCCAGGAGGGCATCCAAACATTCTCCATTTGTGGGAGAAGGTAGAAGGATAAAATCCCTTAGGGGTATGAGCATGTGAGAAGCTCAAGAGAGACAACACTGCGTGTGCGTAAAGACTCTGCAAGGGTGCAGAAGTCCAAGAATCCCTTGGGGATTCGGAAGAGAAAACTCAGGAGGAACAACGTTATCAAGAGCACAGGCGAGGACTCAAATTCGTGGAGCTCACAGAGGAAAAAGAGGACAAAGGTTGAGGCCTTTGAGGGATTGGAAATTCTTCCAAGTCTGGGAAAAAGTGCGCAAGCTCAGGAGGGAGCACAACGGCCGTCAGATCGATGGGAGGAAGAAATCTGGACCGTTGAAGATTTCACGTCCAGGAGAGGATAGGAGAAGCCTACAGAAGGGGGAGATCGTGAGCCATTGGATCTCATTCAGAAATCCCGTCAGCCGTTGGACCAGACAGGAGGTGAATGAGGTTTAACCCTCCTCACGCCAGGCAGAAGTCCCGACAGGTATTGGGATATCGGCGATCGTCATATCGGGGATTACGTGGACAGGAAGTCCATGCGGTTTAGAATTGCGAGGTCTGAAACCCCAAAAGGAGGGAAGTTCCATTTGCAGGGCCAGCTGTTGTCTTAGCGGAGAATCGACACTCGGGATATCAGAGTTCTCGAGGTCGAGTAAGTCCAGACACTTCAAGTCTTGAAACAACGATATTGGATCAGGGGCGTCCATCAGTTGGGGATACGTGGCGGAGATCCAGACTATCGGGAAGTCTCGATAGAAGGTCAAATCAGTGCATCGGAGATCAGCATTTCACGAGTCCTGGAGACGAGACGCCCGGGACATTTGGAACCGTGAAATCGCGAGAGGCGATCAGAAGCGTCCATCTGTAGGGGACGCATGGCAATGATCGAAGCCTTCGGGAAAGGTCCCGATAGGAGAGTCACATCAGGAAATCAGGATTCGGAGGATCATGAATCCTGAGGACATATGCGTTTTAGCATTGGAAAGTCCAAACCCCCGATAGGTGGTATGACTGCGGTCATATAAGGGGAGGTCGTGTGGACCAAAGGTCTAACCCGGAGGGCTAACGAGAGTTGGAACACATCGGGATTTTGAAGCCCAAAACCCCGAAAGAAGGATAAGGCTGCGGTCTTATGAGGACTAGTCACATGGACTAGGAGCCTAGCCAGGAGGGCTAACGCGTAAAGAGCGCATTGACAAATCGGAGATCAGGAGTCCGTAAGGACAGGGAACTCTCGACATTGGGGATCACGAAACCCCGAAACCCGAAACTGAGTCGGGGAAAAGTCAAAGGCGCGTGCAGAGGTCGTGACAAGGAAAAGAGAAGGACCTATGGATCGAGTTGTCATCAGAGATTCCAGCAAGGAATCGAATGAGCTAATTCGACTCAAAGAGGACTTTGAACGATCCTGTGAGCAGGAGAGCGCAAGGTGGCGGATGTGTTTTTTCTTACTGCATCATCATCCCCCACCAATAGGCCCCAAGTCCTTGACTACAAAGCTTTCTTATCGCAATAGAAACATTTTTCATCAGTGGTATGTTGCTCTCTTGAAGATTTTCTATCCTACATCGAGGTGTATCAAAATGTTGAAAAGTTTGTCTTTGATGACATATAGTGTGAAGTTGTTTTCACGTGGAATATCGTAACCTTTAGATTTTTATTTTTTTTGTCGCGACACATCCTTTTCTCTTTACCTTCTTGCCGGTATCACTTATTGAGAATTGCTTTTTGTAGATACCATACAAGGTTTTCATCTCAAAACTGAGTTCGAGATCACATCATTCTTCTCGTTGAGAGATTTCCATTGACTGTACTTTTGCGCAAATCTAACTACTCAGCACAAAGTTATGAACTTTTGAAGTAATAACTTAATTAATCAGATTTAATTAAAAATTGCAATTTCTTAATTCAAAATTACTACCCTAGAGAGGAAGACAAATAAATCTGATTAAAATATTAATTACAACTAGACCAATAACAGAGATTGATGTGGGGTGTGAATTTGTTCTATATTTATATTGATGTGTGAATTTGTTCTATATTGATGTGGGGTGTAAATATAAATATATTTATATTTATAGTGACAACCAGATTAATGATAATATATTTTAATTTATAGTGACAACCAGATTAATGATAGAGACTGATGTATTTTCTTTTAAAGTTGCACCAAGCAAAAGTGTATAAGGTCAGATAACACGATTAGCTTAAAAAATACAAATATAAGGTATTCAGTACTACTAGGCATCCGAAATATAGAAATTACAGAAAATAATGTGTCGCCCATTGGATGGACAAAATGATTTCTCACGCATTTATTTAGGATAGTCTTTACCATTCAAATATTATTCTAATACCTATGGAGAATTTTCTGTCACATGCCTCATTCTTTTATTCAAAAGATGCGATAAAGCGATCAGCTAGCTGAAAGTACTTCCTCCCCAGCCGCCTACTGAGAGCTAATGCTCCGATCACACTTCCAAAACCTGTCACCCAACCAAAAACCATTCCAATTTCCCACGATTCCCACCAATGCACAGTCTTGTCACTGTCGTCACCCTCCCCTCCACTGTATTCGCTGCAGTTTGTTGCAAGGGGAAGCCCACACAGCTCTGGATTACCCGAGAATGAATTTGCCTCAAATGTGTCAAAGTGACGCCCATTTGGAATCCTCCCTGATAGCTTATTATTCGATACGTTTAACCAGCTCAGGGAGTTCAGATATGCAAGTGTTATAGGTATTTTCCCCTCTAACTGGTATGTTTTGCCATTTTCCAATGAGAATCTTTGGGTGATTCCATGAATCTGGAAACAAGGTTGGTTGCATACATAATGTCAGGCCTAGTTGTTGTAAGATACAACAAACTGCCTACTGAACTTTTGTACAAAGTAGAGTCCACTATAGAACCTTCATCATTCTTGCTCAATTTTGTGCCTAGTGGTATGGGGGTGGTATGGGGGTTTCTGCTGGATTGCATCCTTCCATGCAAAATCTTTTGATGATGTCTGCTGCATACTTTTGCTGACAGACAAAAATTCCTTTGGCTAATTGATGAACCTCAATTCCTAAAAAATATTTCATTATGCCAAGATCTGTCATCTCAAACTCAGATTGCATGGCATGTTTAAAATATGTTAACTCAAGATTTCCTGTATAGATCATGTCATCAACATATAAACATACAATCAAAATTTTACCGTGCTGATTTGATTTGGTATAAAGAGTTGGCTCATTTTGGCTTCTGTTGAAACCACTTTTGATCAAATAAGTGTCAATTATGTTGTACCAAGCTCTTGGAGCTTGCTTTAAGACATACAAGGCTTTCTTCAACCGATATACTTTGGTTGGGTGCTTTTGGACTACAAATCCAGGTGGTTGATCGACATAAACTTATTCTTCTAAGAAACCATTCAGGAATGCTGAGTTGACATCCATCTGGTATACTTGCCATTTGTGTTGTGCTGCTATGGCCAATAGAGTCCTTACAGTGTCTAATCTTGCTACTGGAGCAAAAGTTTCACCATAATCAGTATCTAGTTGTTGTGAGAATCCTTTGGCAACAAGTCTTGCCTTGTGTTTTTCAATCTGCCCTTTTTCATTGAGTTTAGTTTTGTAAACCCACTTGACACCAATACTTTTCTTGTGACTTGGCAAAACAACAAGATCCCATGTCTTGTTCTTCTCAATGAAGTCAATTTCTTGGTTCATGGCTTGAACCCAATGTGGCTCCTTAGCTGCTTCCGTAAAAGATGCAGGTTGACATGACATTAAAGAAAAAAGATTATGTTGTTCAAAGTCATCCAACTGCTGATGGATTTCTCTCAAACTTCGAGTTCTCTGATTCTGTGGTTTAGAGAATGATTCTCTGCTGGAAGTTGAGTTATCCTGAGAATTTTCAGGTTTTCTTTGTACCTGCAATCTTGGAAGAATAGTTTGAGGTACTTGTTGTTCTAAATTTTCTGTGTTTTCATAACTTGGTAGTAATGGATGTTGACTGTCCATCTGCGGATTTTCTGAATCATTCCAGAATTGATTTTCCATAAATTTTACATCTCTGCTGAGAATTAATTTCTTTGAGATTGGATTATAAAGCCTGTATGCTTTAGATGTTTCACTATATCCAGTGAAAATACATTTCTCACTTTTGTCATCAAGTTTCTTCCTTAATTCAGAGGGTATGTGAGCATATGTTATGCATCCAAATGTCCTTAGATGCGCTACATTGAACTTTGTCCCACTCCATGCTTCTTGGGGGACTTTCAGCTTTAGACTTGTTTTTGGTGATCTATTCAAGAGATAAACTGAGCATGCTACCGCTTCAGCCCAAAAAGTATTTGACATACTTTTGTCTTTGAGAAGTGTTCTTGCCATATTCATTATTGTCTGATTTTTCCTTTCAGCCACTCCATTCTGTTGTGGAGTATATCTGGCTGTTGTTTTCATGATGATGCCTTGAGATTTGCAGAAATTTGAAAATTCTCTGGAGTTGTATTCTCCTCCTCCATCTGACCTGAGTGCTTTGATATATTTGCCACTCTGTTTTTCAGCTTCTGCCTTGAATTCTTTGAATTTTGCGAATGTTTCAGACTTGTGTCTGAGAAAATAGATCCATATTTTTCTGCTGAAATCATCAATAAATGTTAGAACGTAAAAACTACCACCTATTGACTCTGTTTTCATTGGTCCACATAGGTCAGTGTGAACAAGTTCAAGATTTTGTTTGGCTTGATTGGAAGACTATGGAAAACTAGTTCTCTTATGTTTTCCAAGTATGCAAGACTCACATGGGGGAATTTTCTCTTTAAATATAGGTAGACCTTTGACCATGGAGTTTTTCTGAAGAAGACTTAGACTCTGAAATGGTAGATGTCCAAATCTTGTATGCCAAACCATTGTTTCATTCAGGGTTGATACACTTTGTGCATATGGTTGACTCAGATTTGCAGTTCTGAGGGTAAGGGGAAACATCCTATTTGGAGTCATATGGATTTCAGAAATCAATTTTCTACTGGGGTATTTGTCATATATTTTGCAAGATGCTCCCTCATAAATTACCTTATAGCCATGTTCAATGAGTTGTCCTACACTTAGCAAATTATGTTTCAAATCTGGTACATGATAAACATTGTTTATGTCTTTCTGGACATTTTGTTTAGTAAGAATAGGAACAGTTCCTTTTCCTTGAACCTTGACTAAGTAATCATTTCCAAGTGTAATATAAGATGAGATTGAAGAATCAATGCATGAAAGTAAATCTTTGTTACCTGTCACGTGATTGCTACATCCACTGTCCAGTAACCAGAGATCTTTAGGTTGTTCTTCAGTGTTGAGGCATGAGAGAAACATACCTCCTGAGGTTTATCCCTTGTGATTTGACACATGTGCTCTACCTGAGAGCCGATCTTCTTTCTTCTTCCTGCATTCTGATTCATAGTGCCCATACTTTTTGCAGTAATAGAACTATATGCTTGATTTGTCATTTGACCTTCTCCCTCTGCCTCTTTGAGGCTGGAAATTCTGATGTTGATTTTGTTGTTGATGTCTTTGACCTTGGAAATTTTGATTCGGATACTGTTGTCTATTACCTCCACTGGAGTGAGTGTTATTTTGATTGCTCCCTCTTCCTTGGTAACCTATGCTTCTTCCTCTGCCTCTCCCTCTGCTGAAGGAGAATTGAGTTTTGAAAGCATTGGAGATTGCTCATCTATGAGATGCAGTCTAGTCTCATGTGTCACCAGAGAACCAATTAATTCTTCTGTTGAAAATCTTGACAAATCCTTGGATTCAAGGATTGTTGTTACAACCATTTCGAATTTCTTGGGTAAACTTCTGAGAATTTTCTCAACAATGCGTTGATCAGTGATGTCTTCGCCAGTCAGTCTAATCTAGTTCACGATTCCCATGACTCTGGTCATGAACTGATCCACATTTTTGGACTCTGTCATCCTTAGAGTCTCAAATTGTGTCCTCAAGGTATGCAGTTTAACTATTTTGACCTTGTCATTTCCTTGGTAGGAAGATTTAAGAATGTCCCATGCCTATTTTGAAGTACCAGCGCCTGTGATTTTCGAAAAAATTGAGCCATCCACAGAATTTTGAATCCAAAACTTAGCTTTGTTTTCTTTGGTCCTCAGTGTTGCCTGAGCAATTCGCTGTGGATTTGTCATGGCAGCAAGGTTTGTTGGATCTAGCTCCATATATCCAAGATCCACTGGCTCCCAACACTCTTGTGCTTGCAAGAACGACCTCATTCGAAGAGACCAAAACTCGTAATTCTTTCCCAGAAGAATCGGACCCTGAGTTGGTCCTAAACTGCTAGACGACGCCATAAAAAAAAAATTGCAGAAAAAACAGAGGGAAATTTCGTATTTACCTTCGATCGTCGAAATGTCGATTTGTCGATGACCGAAGGGAGCTTATCGGCCTTGAATTGGCCTTAGTCACCGTGCAATGTGACCACGCGCCTTGTGTTAAAGCGCTACGGGATTTTCCCATTTTTTGTCTTTCAAATCGCCGAAATGTGAAAAATTGCCTTTAGACAATTCAACGGTCCAGATCTTCTGATGATCTGATGGTACAGATCTTGTCAGGATATCGCGAATCGGTATTTCATGATTTCTGATGACGAGCTCTTCTGACTCCTCGATTCCCCAATCTTCGATTTGTCGATGGCGCTTTCCTTTCAGGACTTTCCCCGAATGCTTTGATCTTCGCCACGCGTCCTTCTATATTGGACGGTCCTAAATTCTCCTCGTGATATCGCGATTTGATCTATTCCAGACTTCTCATCTTTAGGATTCCTGATTTTTCGAATCCCGTAATACCGATGGACTCAATTCCTGCCACGTGTCCCAACAGATGAACGGCTCAAATCTCCTTCGTGCTTTCCTCTTGTCAGGATTTCGGACTTCGCAGATCCGAAATGCTCGAGTTTCTTGTCCTCAGGATTCGCGATTTTCCGAATCCCAATGTGCCGATGGCCCTTACCTTTCTCGAGACTTTGTCGGGTCCTTGGATTTACGCCATGCGTCCCCGAAATATGGACGGTCCTCGTCGTTTCACGATTTCGTGACTTGCGACTCCAAATTTCTCTGACGACTTAGGACCTCGATTGCCGAAACGCCGACATTTTCCTTGATGTCTGCCACGTGTCCAAACAAACGGACGGCTGTGATCTTATCGTTATTTCATGAATCGTGATTTCACGAGTTCAGAACTCGTGTTGCGATGGTCTTTCAAAATCGCAAACTTCGATATGTCGATTTGACGGCACTTGGATTTGCTGCCACATGTCCTCTGAGATAGACATCTGAGATCTGATTGCTATATCATGAATTGGGATTTCACAACTTTCATTGTGGAGTGTCTTTTGTCAATGAGACCTCCAATATCCCGAACTCCAAAATGGAAATGGAGTGATGGCTTGGATTTGCTGCCACCTGTCCTCTGAGATGGACGACTCACAAGTCCTCTCAGGATTTCGCGTATCAGAATTTTGGAGTGAAAATAACCTTTGCTCGTCCAACTCACGATTCCCGATTTTGCAATGGGATAAGATCGATGGCTCATGATCTTTCTTGATCCAACGGTCCTGAATGGACGGTCCAGATGATGTCGTGACTTCACAAGTCAAAAATTTCTCCTATGTGCTCCAGAGGATTAAACCTCGTGCACCTTCTCGTTGATCTAACGGCCGACGGTCCTCTGAGAAAGATCTAATGGATGAAATGCTTTCGCCTTTTCCGCACTCTCTACGTCCCTTCTGAACTGGTTTCCCGCTTCAGATGTGTTCGTAGGATGAATCTTACAGCCTCAGTGGCTGTTCTTTGCACAGTAGATGCGATCTTTACTCATGTGGAAGAAAGATTCGTGAATCTTTCAAGGATTTGAAAGAAATACACGAATTCTTCATTCTCTACTGTAATCTTTGACAGATTTGTGCGAATTTCAAAAATCTTTAAACGATTGTGTCTTCTGCAACAATCTTTAACGATTTTGAGCGAATTCTTCAAGAGTTCTCACCCCCTGCAGCGCTTCTTCGTCAATCTTTGACGATTCTTGAAAAGATTACAAGAATCTTTAAAGTTTCTTCTTTCTCAATCTCTTCTTCCTCAATCTTCCGAGTGTTGTACACTCTGCTTCCTCTGCAAGCTTCCTACACTGATCTTTGAGCGTATGACGGTCTGCTTCCTCGTGGAATTTTCCTGCGAGGATGTTTCGAGAGTATGATGAACAACTCTCCAATCCTTGTGAAAAAGACTGTGTCAAATTCTTCTCGAGATCCATGTAAGCTCTGCGCTGTGAGGATCGTGTTTCTCTCCGGACTGTGTGAAGAGGCTTACTGCTGAAGCTCTGATACCATGATAAATGGTGAGGCAAGAAATGCAGAGAGAAAGATAGAACAGAAAACAGTATATTATAATGTAAGAAGAACTGAAGATAATGAAGAAGTTACAATGCAATGGGAAGTAGCTGAGCTAAATAGGCTCAAGCAAGACAAAAATAGAAAGTACAGCTGTCTAGTACAGCTGGCAGTGTACAGTCAGACTATTGAGGTTACAATATGTTTAACAATATTCCCTATCCAATTAGGGAATTCAGTGTGAAATGTGTTTTCATCAAGATGGAAGACTTGTAGGGAGGCAAGGTTCTGCAGGGAAGGGGGAATAGAACCCATCAGTCCGCAGTTTGACATTGAAAGATTTCTGAGCTGAGAAAGATGACTTACTGATTGTCCCCACGAGGACGACGCTGTCGAAAGATCGACTCTATCGAGAGAAAGATTTGTCAAGGCCGTGAAATTTGCAAGCTATGAGAGGTCAAGACTTGTCAACATAGAAGTTGAGGAAGAGAGATCGAGTCCTGTCAAGTTAGATAGATTTTTGAGCTACCATGGAATGGTACCTGCAAATCTTGCTGTGGACAGGTTGAGGTATTTCATGTTTTTCAAAAAACCCATCTTTGCAGGAATTGGTAAGCCAGTAAAACTATTGAAGCTAACATCCAAATGATCCAAAGTCGTCAAGTGAAACAGCGCAGCAGGACGGAAGGCACCAGTCAAACTGCAATTATGCAAATACACCGCAACAATATGGCTAGTTCGTCTATCCCAAGAGACACCTTTCCATTGGTAACAGCTGAATGAAACATTCCAAGAAACCAGACATCCGGCAGGATCATGCAAACCACTTTTAAAGTCCAAGAGAGATTCCATTTCTTTATCTAAACAACCCATCTCAGAAGACACAGACATGAATGTATCCGAAAAAACTATGCAACATATGAATACGCGTATAGAAAAACTCAATAATCTCTTTCGCATCAGCAACCCTTCCTGTTTCAAGGATTGCATTCCACCTGTTTTCGTCATCGGAGTCTTATGCATATTATTGGGTTGGATGGTAGAGAGAGAAAGAACATTAGAATTTAGAGGTGTTGGATTTAGAATTGCGTCTCCACATGGACCTTCATAAAACATTGGTCCTGACTCTAATTCTAACTCGAACCTCAGTTACCAACAAAATCCAAACAAAATCCAAAATCCAAACCGACATTTGAGGGAAGTTCCATGCGTCACTTCATACGAAAAGTGGACATTAATGTAATCTTCCACTTGCGTCATTGCTTACCAAGTATGTCGGTTGATGTGAATTCCGTCCATAGATGGAGATATCTTATGTCAGTTTTAGTGGTATTAAGGACATCCTATCCCAAAGGGAAAGTTGTTGGTTGTGGAGTCTGATTATCTTCCTGATGCAGAGGTTCTTTTCTTGCAGTCGTGTCTACACCCCATGAAGTATTTACACCCCAGAAGTATGTACACTCTTCCACGTGGGGGAGTGCAGAGGGGGGGTACCCCCTCTGCGAGGTCCGGGGGGTCCATCCCCCCAGCTGGGGGGTCTGGGGGCAAGGGGGTCCCTAGCGGGGGTTCGGGGGCAAAGCCCCCGAAGAAAAAATTGCCTTATAAAAGTATATTGTAATTTCATTGTAAATCTGGACTGTTCATTATAAGGTCGCAGATCT
>ML781485.1:30168-63739 GCA_009831015.1 Picea engelmannii | reverse complement strand
GCGGGTTTTGTTGTAGGTTGTATCCCTTCATTTGCTGGATAATAATAAAGGAAGGACCTGGCAATTTCTCTGGTGGACGTAGCCCACGCTGGGTGAACCACGTAAATCTGTGTCTCTCTTGTATTGTGTGTCTTCTGTGTTTTTTGTTTCTGCATTTGTTTTATTTTATTACTCTGCGGTCCTGTTTTTCTAACAAAAGCATTATGCACCATGCACTAAGCCAATATTATTGTCTTAGTGCATGGTTCCCCAAGTAAATATGAAGTACACAGGTAAGTACCCAGATCACTTGATGCAGGTTTTCATGGAGAATGATGGTCCATTAACTTGCATCCATCCATTATCTTTTCCGAAGAACTATTTTTCGGCGAACCATGCATTGATTTCATCCTTCACGTGACTGCAGTTCTTTAAATGTGGTTGCGTGCTTCTCAATTTAGAGTACCAGCGAGTGAGAGGCACCTTAATTAATTGGTAAATGCTCGGATTCGAAGTGATTGGGATTGGGTAAATGATCGGATTCGAAGTGATTGGGATCGGACGACACCGTCTTGCTTTAATTTGTTTTACCTACTTATTACCAACCAATTTTAATGGGTTTTACCAACCCGCAATCCTGGTTCTGTGTAATTCGTGGTTACCATATGACCAACCATTTTTACTCACTGGTTTCGTTTTACTAACATACTTTTTCAATCCGAATTTATGCCCCGAATTAACCAGAGAATTTACCAAGATCTTAGCGACTCAAGGCAATAGCAGTCCACGTCTATCTCTGCCAAAAGCAGGAGCCGAGCTTGATCTCCCACCTAAGCACGCAGGAGCAAGCACTAACACGAAAACCGGTATGCATATGCATCTCGTGGAAGCCCTAACAAGTCATACAGTGTGCAATTCTATAATCCACCATTGGTCACAAAATGTTTGTCCTCCACCTGTTCGCAAGCATTAAGCTAATTCATGAGAATGTGATAGTGTAATGTCAGCATTTGAGTTTAATTTTTTTTATGAACAAGGTGCTTGTTTGTTCGTCCTTTGAAACTCAAACAGTTCTAAATAAAATAAGTATGGCCTAAAATCTGTACAATTAGGTTTAATTTTGTTAGAAATCATAACCTGCTATCCCACACATATCCAAACACTTTAACTCGATTTCGATGCCTAATACGAGACATGGTATAGAGCTCCCTTTTAAAACATCATTCCACATCCTTGGAGTTTTCTATCTTCATTGTTTTCACAGCCACTACATTGCCATTGCTCAGAACGCCTTTGTACACAGTGTTGATGTTGTTGCTTCTGATTATGTTATCGGCACTGAATGAGTCCGTCACATTCTCTAAATCTCTTCTAGTAAACCTCGTCAATATCTCTTTAGGCATATTGATTTCCTCCGATTCCATAATATTCTTTCTGCTTCTGCTTCGATAACAACGAATAAATACAAAGAAAAAGAGTAAAAGGACTATTGCACTTGTTGCAATAACTGTAGAAACCACAAGAATGGTATGCCGACAAGAATGGAGAGCTCCCTTTGTGGTACAGGGCCGCTTTGGGAAGACCACACCACAAAGCTTATTGTTCCCCAAGAAACTAGTTGAATTAAAACTTGTCAAAATCCCAACTTGAGGAATGAGACCTTGAAGTTCATTGTTCGAAAGATTGAGAGATTTCAAGCTTGTCAAGTTTCCCAATTCAGATGGTATGTTCCCGTGAGAATATTTGAAGATAAATCCAGACTTATCAATAACATAAGTTCTCCTAATTCTGTCGGGATCTCTCCTTCTAAGAGATTGTTTGACAGATTTAGAAATAGGTCCAAGTTCCACAGACGTGATAGAGCCACAAGCATCTGACCTTGCAGAGCATTTCTCGATAAATCGAGACCCCAAAGAAGAGGGGATTGCTCCCAGCAAATTATTATTAGACAGATCTAGCAACTGCACCATTTTGATTCCTCCTAGCTCAGATGGTATTGGACCACTTAATAGGTTATGAGACAAATTGAAGTTTATCTGTAATCCCTTCAATTTGGACACTAATCTGGGAATGGAACCTGTAATCTTGTTACGAGAAATGTCCATATTTTGGAGTCTCGTGCACTTTCCCAGGCTCGAAGGGATCGTGTCGCTGAGCATATTGTAGGACAAGTTGAGAAAAGTCATGCATTCAAGTTTTGATATTGCATCTGGAATGGCGCCTGAGAGTTGAGAGTTTATTCGAGTCAAGCCTCAACTCCGCAAGCTCTCTACAACTAGAAATCTCGATTGGAATTGTTCCAGTTAAGGAATTTCTGTGCAGGTAGAGTCCTGTAAGGTGAGTGAGGAGACCCACTTCACAGAAGATAATTCACATGATTTTTTTATGAACATACTTCATAGTTCTATGTATAAGTATTGGCCACAAAGGTTAATGACTTAAGCTATAAATATTGATTACTAAGGTTAATGATATTAGCCATAAAAATTTATTGGAAATTTACATAATAAACTTAGAAAGTTAACGATATAAATCATAAAAATCTATTAGAAATTTGCACAATAAACTTAAAAAGTTAATAACATAAACCATAGAAATCTATTGAAAATTTACATAATAAACTTAAAAATCATATTAAACATATAATTAAAATAAAAATATTTTAATCTTTTTCTTTTTCTTTTTTCTTATTATGACTAATTTATGACATGATGTGGTGATTGTTTTTAACTCTGAATCTTGGTATTAACATGAAAATCATTATAAGGCATAGAGGAGACATCACAACCTATGTTGTATGTATAAATGTCTTTATTAGCACACATAAGCGTAGATCTAATTTATAGAATATATAGGCATATAGAATAGTTGTTTCTTATTTAAAGGTGTTTTTATAGTCATTTTAACATCATTGTTGTTTACATATTCATTTATAGGGAATTGAGAAAATGGCGGAAAATAGAAATGAATGGGATGTAGTTATCAAAGGCACCAAATAAGTATTTTATTGTTTGGTTGGTGATTGTGTCAGTATCTTCACCAGATCAAAACTATCTGGCCTTAATCACCATCGTGCCATAAAACACAATCTCTCTCCAATTCCCCCACGCCCAAGAGGTCGAGTAAGACACGAAAATGTTAAACGTGCAACGAAATCACCAAGTAAGGTTAAAAGACAGAATGAAAAAATTCAATATGATGTAGATGCAAGGTTGTGTCGTGCACGAAAGCAGGCATATAAAAGATTTGTCAATGAAGAAATTATTTCCACTGTAAGTATTTATTGACATTTGTAATTGTGTGTTTTGTTAATAATATAAATTAATTTTTATTGACTAAATTCATTGAAACTCATTTTCGCAGTCAGTTGCTACATTTGATCAGCTCAATGATGATTCAAAGAAAAAAATTCATGAAAAAATGAATTGTTGGGATCAAAGTTTACCTCGTAGATGTATGGACACATCTAAACACATAGATATTGCTTTACAACAAAAATAAAGAACAAAGCCTTCTAATGATGTAGGGGAAGAAGAGTTCAATGAGCATACCCATATATTAAACTCTGGGGAAACTAGTAATAACAATGAGTACAGAGTTGAGTCAATTTTTTTGCATGCATTGTTTTCAAGACATTTGAACATTAGATGGTATTTATTTTTATTATCAATTGTATATTGATTCTCCATTGTTATTGATATGCCTAGCCTGAGCAACAAAATTCCCCAGAGAGATCACTGCATAGTTTTGTTGTTGAATATAGTTCAACTAACTTGGATATCCAACGAGCATCGAGTTGTCAACCATTACGACACTCACCTATATTTAAAGGGATTTTCAGGAAAGTAAGTTTTGCTTCAATACAACCTATTTCATAAAAACACTAAAATCAATATTCTATTTTTTTTATTTTATTTTTTTATGATTTGTGATTGATTATATAGATTAATTTTTTTTTAATCTATACATTAATGTGCATTTATGGTGCAGGTGTTTTCCAATGAACCATTACAATCATTACAAACCCCAAAAGATGGTCAAAATATTGAAAAGAATGTAAACGAAACAAACCAAATGCTACAACCATCTTTACATTCATTGTGGAAATGCAAAGTAAGTTTTCATGTATTTATACTTTTATATAATCATTAACAAAATTTTACATTTAATTATGTTTGAGTTGCATACTTATATCTTCTTTTAATTTTATGTTTAGAATAAAACATATACATCTCCAAAATCCCCTGTGCACACAAATGATGGTGGGAATGCAACACCTTTTTTTAAAATCCACCATAAACCACATTATCTTCAACCAGTACAACATTCACCTCCACTTGAAGAAAAATTAGGAGAGGTAAGTTCTATACCCTATACTCGTGTTTTTATTATAGCAATATCAATTTGGATATTTATTAATAGTGTTGTAACTTTTACAGCAAACAAAAAAGGTGAATGATTATGCTATGGTTAAGAGGACAAGAATCACACCAAAGGACTTGAAAGCACGTGGGTTCAAGTCTCGCAAACAATACATAGAGCATATATGTTCAACTAGTATTGCTCTCACAAAACCCACTAGGTTGGCTACTTTGAAGTTTAAACAATGCACCAAGTTTAAGTAACTTGGGCTACAAATTTAGAGATTTGATAAGTATTTTTGTATAAATAGGTGCTACTTACAAAGACATGAACATATTTAAGCCTACAAGAAATGGATTTTGATATACTTTCAATAGATGAACTTTCTAGTACTTTGTTTTATGTTTTTAATATCAATTTTTTTTTGGCACTTAAAGCACAAAAAAAAATTTGGTTTTATGGAAGTTAGTTTTATTTAAATATACAAAGTTTTGCAGTCTAGCCTCTTCAATATAGAGATGAGTTTCATTTTTTACACATTTTATATTCCCTACTTTATATATTCTAATTTCTACAAGAAATTAATATATCTTTGTTACTAATTGTGCAATATTATAATATAAAAAACTTATATTCTAAATATACAAGTTTAAACATTAATGTTTCAGGCTTATGGAAAACTCAATGAATAGAAACATATCCTTTTATTTGTGCATGTAATCCAATTTTAATTAATTTTTTTATAAAACATAATATAATAAAACAAATATTTTACAATGGAAAAAAAGTTACAGGATTATCTAAAAATTAAAACATTTTGTTTTTGTATGGATTGCTAAAGCACATAAAATTTAACATTTCTTCCAAACATATAAAGAAAAAATCAACAAAATTTTAGAAAATTATAAAGAAGGACCACAACAAAACCATGGTAAAGAAATAATGAATGCATTCAAACCATAAACTTAACTTATAATCAATATCAATTATCCCAAAGGCATAAGGCTTATCAAAACCTCTAATATTATGATAAAAAAGTAGTAAAGGATAATAGTTTTTATATTTAAAAAGATATTAATAAATATTTATAAATAATAATAATATAATCAAACACACAAGCAAAGGGATAAGGCTTATCTTTTATTCAAAGCAAGGAAAGGCAAATTAATGAGATTTGATCAATTTTAAATAAATGAATCATGATTATGTGAATTCTTAAAACCATGACAACTTTAAATTCCAACCTCTAAAATTATGAAAAATTTGTAGTGAAGGCTAATAGTTTTTATATTTAAAAAAGTATTTATAAATATTTATAAATAATAACAATATAATCAAATGTACATTTACGGACAACAACTTCCTTAAATCCTCATATATGAAAGCACACATATACGGAAGATGCATTTGGATTACAGTAAATTCCTTTTGTATATGGACCTTTCGTATATGCGTCGTTCGTATATGCACCTTTCGTAAATTTGGATTACCGTAAATTTCTTCTGTATATGCGTTGTCCATATGTGCACCTTCCGTATATGCTCGCTTCCGTATATGTGCATATACAGACGATGCATATATGGAAGTTGGCCACTTCCATAATGGTGTCTTCCGTATATGCGCATATACTGATGATGCATATAAATGCACATATAAATGTGCATATACAGACGACAACTTCCTTAAATCCTCATATATGAAAGCACACATATACGGAAGATGCATTTGGATTATAGTAAATTTCTTTCGTATATGCGTCGTTCGTATATGCACCTTTTGTATATGCACCTTCCGTATATGCGTCGTCCGTATATGCACCTTCCATATATGATCGTTTCCGTATATGTGCATATACGAACGATGCATATATAGAAGTTAGCCACTTCCATAATGGCGTCTTCCGTATATGCACACTTCCGTATATGCGCATATACGGATGACGCATAAATGTGCATATACGGACGACAACTTYCTTAAATCCTYATAKAWGWWAGCACACWTCCATACGGAWGRYGYMTTYSGWWTATAGYAMATTTCTTCCGTATATGCGTCGTTCRTATAYGSACCTKMYGYATATGCAMYKTSCATATAYGGACGWCAACTTYCKTAWATGCACCTYWTGTATATGWRMGCTTCCGTAYATGTGCATATACGGAMGATGCATWTRSAKTATAGTWRRTYWCTTCCRTAWWKGCGTCKTYYGTATATGCRCGCTTCYRTATATGCACCTTCCATATATGSRTSMYSCRTATAAATGCACSTWTAAATGTGCATATRYGGACGACAACTTCCKTAWATSYKCATATAYGRAMGCAYRCATATACAGAAGATGCATTTGGATTACAATAAATTTCTTTCGTATATGCATCGCTCGTATATGCACCTTTTGTATATGCACCTTCTGTATATGCGTTGTCCGTATATGCACCTTTCATATATGCATGCTTCCGTATATGTGCATATACAGATGATGCATATACGGAAGTTGGCCACTTCCATAATGGTGCCTTCCGTATATGCGCATATACGGATGCCGCATATAACTGTGCGTATAAATGTGCATATACAGACGACAACTTTCTTAAATCCTCATATATGAAAGCACACATATACAGAAGATGCATTTGGATTACAGTAAATTTCTTTCGTATATGCGTCGTTCGTATATGCACCTTTTGTATATGTGTTACAAGGGAAAAATTCTCTATGGCCAAGGTTAAACCACAACAGACAGGTATGACTGCAGAAATCAACTCAATTCCAACATATGTTATATAGACTAATGTGCAATATAAAAAAGAGGCCTACCTCGATCCAACGTTCGATGATGTTCCACCGTTGAGTACTTTGACCCAAAGCTTTATACCTGCAAGAAGTTCTCAACAAACAAGCAACGCAAGCATATAGTGATGATAACAACGGGTTAGCACATCAGATAACATAATCCATTAATAAACATTACAAACACGCCCATGGATAGTAATCATGTATTTGCAAGATACCAATAGGATGGGAAAGGAGTATTTCTATTAATAATTGATCAACAGAGGTGACAACATTATAGACTTCTGTGTCAGCGCGGTTCGAAACCAAGAAACCAATTTCCTTCTAGCTGGGTCTCCACCACTTCAATCCTCCACCAAAGGCAAGCTCATAGGAAAGAGGCAATGAGATCCTCTCAACAATAAGGGAAGATCTTGGGGGCTAAACACTATGTTCAGACTTGAGGGATAAAGGGATGCAAACTCAATATGAATTAATTTCTCGAGAGCAACTTTTCTCTCAAAGTTGAATGCTTTCTCCTCTTTTCCATAGATCGAAATTGTGCTTTTATATAGCCTTTAGAATGCAACTGAAGGGTCGATTCAGAACATTTCCAGTATATGGAAGGCCAAGGATCAGAGATCTCTTGTCGTGAAATGGGAACCCGACTTCATTTTGTATTTTTTGGCACAAATCTCGATATACGCGAGCTATAGTGGAGCAACAAGCGTATACGCATCTTGCATAGAAGTTAGGGAGTGTATATGTGGAAAAATGTATATTTTTAGCTCTGGATTCATCAAAAGGGAATGATAGGTCTACATAGGGAAATGGAAAAAGGCCCTATGTGCAAGATAGCAATGGTGAGGCAAATCTTTCTATAACAATATGCACCTTCCGTATATGCGTCGTCCGTATATGCACCTTCTGTATATGTGTGCTTCCGTATATGTGCATATACGAACGATGCATATATGGAAGTTGGCCACTTCCATAATGGCAAGCATTATTCACCATGCACTAAGCCAATCATTGGATTAGTGCATGGTTCATATATCATTTGAAGTACTCCATGCCCAAAGGTGCAGGTCGAATGGGCATAAGCCATGTGCATAGCTTCCCGTGGATGGACTCAAGTTTTTTCGGCACACTTCTCACATCGCGAGACTGTTGCACCGTGCACCTCTCTTCCGTCGTAGCCACATCATTTGGACCGTATTGGAGACTGTGGATGGACATACTGTAGCTGAGCTGGAATTCGTGTGAGGGGACAGTGGTTTCAAATTCCGCTTTATTTCAAATTCAAATTCAAAAATTAAAACTTGAACCTGCTTCGTTTCCCTCCTTAAAAACAGCTCTGTCCCTGTTGTAGTCACACGTTCTATATTATAATGGCTAGTGCGGCAGGGGAAAATGTTGTTTCTATCAATTATGGGCTTGCTCCCAAACATGGTCTCCCGGTTGCCTACTACAACTCCCTCACTTCCCTCTCGCTCCGCATTGAAGCGACGAACAAAGACAATGATCGATCATATCTTATCAATCCTACTCTCTTCATCTCCTCATTTTTTAATTGCAACCATGCAATCCTTTTCTCTTTATTTTCGGTTTTTTAATTCGCAAGCATGGAAATCAATGGTCTGTTTCTTGTATTGGTGTATGGAAATCAATGGTTTGTTTCTTGTATTAGTGTATTGCAGGTGAAGGGTTTTTTTGGAGGAAGAATCTCCATTGGAGCCACTCTTCATCACGTTGTGGGAGACGAGAGTTCCTTTTGGCATTTCATGACTATATGGGAGGAATGTAGCAGGGGATCTCCTATTTCCAAGAAACCTGAGCACGTGAGAACAATTTTTTATTTTATCCAATTTCTTTCTTTAAGAGAACACAATCCATCTCCAAACTATCCTACCATCCCTTCATGAACCTCAAGGTTGGTGGGTTGCTCCCATAATAGCCCTGCAACACAATATATGGATTCAATGGTTGTTTCCCACTTTCCAACTCAAATGGGTTGTAACCCATCACATAACTCTTTTGCATGTTATAGTTGAACTAAAATTCATCCAACAACTCAGGCCAATTTGTTTGATCTACCGACACAAAGTGTCTCAAGTGGTCCTTCAGGAGATTGTTGACACACTCAGTATGCCCATCATTATCTGGATGGTATCTTGAACTCATCAATAGTTTGGTGGCAAAAACCTTGAACATCTCTAGGATGGTATCTTGAACTCATCACTAGTCACACATGGTAGCACTTAAACTTTGATAATGCATAACAGTTATATTTATCACTATGGTGATCATTTGTTTCACACGACTCATTATATTTACATGCCTCTAGTTATGGTTCAACATTGCACATCTAATAGACATGCATTCAAAATCGACCCCTTGTTTAGAAATTGCAATGTGCCTCACTAACAAAACCATAGATCCAAATATCCTCCAAAAAATGGTTTTCATGGAAATCAAATCACATTGGAGGGTAACCCTAGTTGTAATATAATGCCTCAATTCTAGTGCAACTAACGGTTCATCTATCGAAGGCTTGGTTAGAGTTTTATGGTAATTTGCAACTTGCCTCCTGAATCCATTTAGGGACATGTTGACAATTTGGTCTAGTGGCATAAAATCCAAACTAAGTGGTATAATTTAGTTTCTTAATCTCTCGCATGTGTGTTTGGCCAATTCCCACGTCACCACACTAGCCACAATTCCCTGACACATTGTTCTTCAAAATTGACCCCTTATTAAGAAATTGCATTATGCCTCACAAAGAAAAAACCTAGATCCAAAGATCCTCCAACAAATGATTTTCAGAGGCATGATTAGAGTTTTATGGTGAGTTGCAACTCGTCTCCTCAATCCATTCAGGGACATGTTGACAATTTGGTGTATGGGCATAAAATACAAATCGAGCAGCATAGATAAGTTTCATAAGCTCCTAAATGTGTGTTTGGACAAGGCCCACACGACCAAACTACCCACAATTGTCTAGCACAATGGTGTTCAAAATCAACCCCTTGTTCAAAAATTGTATAGTGCGACACTGAGAAAAACCCTAGATCCAGAGATCCTCCAAAAAATACTTTTGTAAGCAACAAAACCACAGTGGAGGGGTACCCCTAGTTGTAATATGGTGTCATGAGTCTAATGCAACTGACGATTCATCTATTGAAGTCTCGGCTAGAGTTTTATGGTGAGTTGCAACTCGCCTCCTCAAGCCATTCAGGGACAAGTTTAAAATTTGGTCGGAGGGAATAAAATCCAAATCGAGTAGCATAACTAAATTCCATAATATTCTGCACATGTGTTTGTCCAAGTTCCACATGACCACGCTACCCACAATTTCCTAACACAAATTTCTTCAAAATCAACCCCTTGTGCAAAAATTGCACTATGCCTCATTGAGCAAAACCCTACATCTGGAGATCCTCCAACAAACTATTTTTTGAGAAATGGAATCATAACAGAGGGGTACCCCTAGATACAATCCGGTACCTCAAGTCCAATGTAACTAGAGTTTCGTCTTTTGTAGGCCTAGTTAGATTTTTATGGCAAGTTGCAATTTGCCCCCTCAATCCATTCAAGGACATGTTGACAATTGGGTCCAATGGCATAAAATCCAAATCGAGTGGCATAAATGATTTTTGTAAGCTCCTGCACATGTGTTTTTCCAAGGCCCACGTGACCATGCTATCCAAAATTTCTCAACACATTGCTCCTCAAAATCAACCCCTTGTTTAGAAATTGCATTATGCCTTGCTGAGCAAAACCATAGGTACAAAGATCCTCCAACAGACAGTTTCTAGGAAACGAGATCACAGTGGAGGGGTACCCCTAGTTGTAATCTAGTGTCAAGAGTCTAATGAAACTGACAATTAGTCCATCGGAGGCCCGATTAGAGTTTTATGTCAAGTTACGACTCCCCTCCTCAATCCATTCAAGGACATGTTGACAATTTGGTTCGTGGGCATAAAATCCAAACCAAGCAGCATAACTGAGTTCTGTAAGCTCCCTCATGTGTTTCTTTCCAAGGCCAATGTGACCATGCTACCCACAATGTCTCGACACAATGTTCTTCAAAATCGACCCCTTGTTCGAAAATTACATTGTTCCCCACTAAGATACTTCATCCAGGGTATGCGTCTTCACCTAGAGCATACCCATACTCTATTCTAGGCTACAGGTGAGTCACACTCCTACTCTAGTGCAACTATATTATATACTTAAACAATTTTTTAATAGTATTAACACTTAGTCATTTAAGCATACATCCATGAAACAAAGAGAACACTTATGAAACAAAAACAGACACACAAATATAGTGAAATCCACACAAAACATTCTTGAAACCTGCTAAGTCTTATTATTATGAAAAAGGTACAATATGAGCACTATCGGCTCAATTTACAAATTGGGCAGAGTCACATGACTCACCTCACCTCACCAAGACACCCATACACAGACTCATCACACCAAGATTCGTTCATCGCAATAAATTTTGCAACTCCTATGACCCATCCCAATCATGCCTCCATCAGAGACTCACCATCTTTTTTCTATCACAAGACTTCTCATAGACTTGCAGTTCTGTCTCATAGCTTCCTCACTCAAACCTGTGATAAGACTTGCCCAATTCATCCCAAAAGGAGGTTGCCCCAAATCTATCTAAAAAATCACCTCAATGTAGCACAATTCCTCCCATGTGGAGCAACATGGATCCTTGAGGGAGCTCTTCCCTCTTCGTCCAAGTCTACCTCAGAATCACAGAGACAATCTTTCTCTCCTTGTTGTGCCAATATGCCTTCCTTGGTTCTGTGTCCTTGTTCTCTTGTATGGAATCCGAAGGTCACCATCGTGAATCATCATGATCTTTCGGTGTGTCTCATCCCTTCCTGAAACATCACACCCAAATTAATAGTCATGCCCCTTCATAGACTCTATTCACCAAAATGAACCTCTTTGCCCATCATTCAAAACACCCCAACCTTGGTGCACTCTTGATGTCGATGTGCCCCAACCTCTTTGGTGCGCCCCTTCTCTTGTTCACTTCCACCCCATGCTTGGGAAATCCCCTTGGCACATTCCCATGCCCAAGACGCCCACTTTCCCAACTAGTGTGACTCTTGGGTTGCGGAGAAACCCCAAATTCAATCTCCTTGAGGACTTGGGCGAGTGTCTCCGCACCCTTCTAGCAAAAGACCTTACAGATATCAATAAAAAACAAATTGGATGCATGCTACAATAATTTGAAAAAAAACTCCTTTTCTGTAATGTGGAGATCCCTATAAAAGAAAGGTTTTCTTCTAAGCAAATTATTTCCATATAAATCTTCAATGAAACAATCTAAAATTTAACCTAATAGAAAAATCTCTGAATAGATGGTGAAGAATACTCTAGAACACTCATCAATTCTAAAAACTAATATGCAAACATATATAGTACTATCAATTATCCTACGTTTTTAGAAATATGTCCTAATCTATAATATTTACAGTAACTTGGAACCTTAACTTAAATATTCATGTCCCTTTATGCTATGAATTGAATATATTATAATTTGATCTCATTAGGATCTTTTGAAATAGTCATAGGGAGAGCATAGATGGATGAAGTTTTAGTATCAAATTTTGAGTTTGATAAGGTTTTGGTTAGAACTTATAGTTGTTAAAAATTATGAAAAAAAAATAGATGTTGTATTCTTTTTGTAATTATTTTTCACTTATCACATAAATGAGATTCATAATTTACTTGAAATTACATTTCCATGGTACATACATTGCCAATAGAATCTTGTAAGTGGAGTATGTACTTACTTTTATTTGTATTGTTCCTTCAACACCTAAAGAATTTAAATTTCATTTTAAATATAATAAAAAATGTAAATTTTTTTATTATTTTTTCTTTTACATTGTTTACAAAATGAAATAAATTTTCATAATATAATAAAAACTACTTCTCATCTTAACTTGAAATCTTAAATTGGAAAACTACCAATCTTAACCTGGAATCTTAAATTGGAAATCTATGAGGAAACCTATGACAAAGACAAATATAAAACTTTGTGAAGAAATTCAAGGAAGCATTTCATGCTTTGGAGTAAATTTAAAACAACAGAAAAATGACTAATTAAATATCATGTGACCTCAAGATGACCAAAACTAAGGACGAAAGAAATCTCAATCCTAAGCATTGACGTTATCAATCATTTAATAGTAGAAGTAAACTCAAACATAACTAAATGACTAATTGATCACAAGTACAAACTGAACCAACAGATCATGGATGACATTTAAATATTTAACGATATGAAATATCATTATGAAAACAAGACTAAAGCTAAATCAACAATAATAACATCTCATAACATAGAAGTAATTGGAGAATAAAATGAAACAAGCATTGCACAATTCATACAGGTCTAAAGCCAATAACAAATTGCTTTCCCATATCACGTCAAAATTATATGTCCATACTGTAATCCAGAAAAAGTTGTCCTTCACACCAAACAACAACTACTATTTAAAAATGTCTTGGATCAGTAACCTCTTATCATACAAGATAGTGGATGATACCTGAATATAAGTTTGCTTTACAAAAATAGAATAACAAAGGAACACTTTTGTAGGAGTCCTTACATAAAAAAAAATTACATAAATGACATTGTTTTATAAAAATGAGAAATTACTAAGCTATGGAGTACATAAATCCATTATTTATTCTCCTTGAAAATATCATCATAAACTGTTGTTTTCCTGAAAATTATAAAACAAAATAGAATTTTAGATAACAATACAAACTAATACTTTCAAATAGACTGGCTACAAAATCTTATGATTCTATAGCTAGTCTTAAATTAAAAAATAAAATCAAAAAATAAATCTATATGTTTTATTTTTCCAACATAATCAAATAAAAAAGAATCAAAACAACTTATTACCCTTTCAGAGATTAGACAAAGAAGCATCTGACAAGTCTGAATTTATGACAACATTGAAGTTCGTTGAGTTCTTAATAACCACATTACCATCCCATTTAATCTGTTTGTTTGCCTTGTGAGTATTGGATTGAACGCATGCTTTCAATTTATCATTATCCCTCTCGAGCAAGGAGTTTCGTTCTATCATTTTGTTTAACTGTGCTTGGAGATAGGGAATATCCCTGTACTATCACTCAACTAAATCCATACATTTTTCACAGTGAACTGGTTGTATGGTAGGTAGAGGTTGAGTCTGTTTTGCAGAGGGCGCTTTGGTATGTTCTATAATTTGCTCCAGATCGTGTCGTATACCAGATAATCCTTCTTGTTTATATAGGAATGGTGGGAGATTAACAACGAAATCGTATTGTATAGCATCAATATCGATTTTTTTTCCCAATAACTGGGCATCTACATCTTCTTGGGCAAGAAATTTATCGATATCATCATCGGACAAGTGATCATCGACCTCGATCACTGGGATCAAGCTCAGATGATCTCGTTGACAATTTCTTAAACTTCTAGATAAAAGCCTGCCTGGTCTCTTGTTTGAAAAAATCAAATATAAATTGCTTTGTTCCTTATGTCTGTGATTTTTCTTGACAACCGATTCGTTTGGGACAACCTGAATAGGCTCATAAGTAGGAACAAAATAAACCCTATCCTTTAACACATCTAAAACCTCCTCTAATGATTTTTTGGGTGAAATCACATCGTGGATTTTTGACAAATGGGTTCTGAATAGCAACATAGGTTCAATCTGTGGCCGCATGGTCTTCTTGTGGATCAACACATAGGTTTTCGATAACAGGGTTAGATAAACATGGGTTGGGTTTTTTATTTAGGTGGAGAGACGATTCTACTACATTCTCGGGTAGAGTGAAATTATTTCTAAACAAGAAATATTCCCAAGTATCCCCATTCTTGGATAGATGTGAAAACACAAGGATTTGAATAAGACCATGGTGAAAAAGGCTTGACAGTGGGTTAAAATTTTGTCTCTGATAAATCTTAGACATCTTCTGCAGACTCATAAACAGATAGAAAGGCATATTTAACTTGAAACCCAGAAAAACCATCAGCAAGAGGACGTGGTACAAGAAAACCAAGCCATATCTACCTTCGTAAGTTATGAATTGCTTAAGAATTAGAAGATGGTCGTTCCATTGAGGTATGGAGCGAGTAATCAGTGTACCTTTTGGGAAGCACCTCGATTTCTTAGATACCATGAGAAAATTCCAAGGCACGCGTTCGATTTTGCCATTTTTGAACCATCGTTTTCCCTCCTGGGATAATCCTGTAGCTTGTGTTATGGAATCCTCGGTCACTTCGAGTTGCAGATCTCCAATCTTAGCCTTGAAGCCATCAAAATACTAAGCAAAATCCTGGGCCACAACGAGGTTATAACCCTCAAACCTTCTGATGAAAATGTCCCAGCCATGTGCCACAATATCACCTACGACATCATCATGAGCGAGGAGGGCTTGCAAACCATTAGGTTCAATTATTACCAAGGGATCCATGAGTACTATCACATAGACACAACAAGGGCAACGAGAGGTAGGTTGTTTTCTCCAACACACAAACAACAATAAGAGGTCTGTAAAATCAGGAGAGGCCCGATACCTAAGGACTCGAGAGGATACCATAACTGACAATTTGAGCTCTGAGTGGGTAAGAACCAGAGGACGCGCATGATACTAAACCATTTTGTGAAATGAATACTAAACTCAAAAACCACTACTTACCTCCTCCAACAATGAATGTGAGTCTGATTTATGCAAGACAAAAGGGTGATGTGGAATGTAAGTACGTCAGTCATGTACTAGAGTGATAAGATCGTGATACGACTAGTAAGAGCAAGATTCATATTTCGAATTTAGCCAAAGGTTCTACGCAATGAAGCATATATCAAATGTAAAAATCACATAATCAAAAATAAAATCGACTGAGTCATGTCTCCAAAAGTGTATGAATCAAATGTTATGATAATGGATCAACGAATGAAAAAGATAGGCTTACAAGATTTTAAGTTTATAAAAATATAGATTCCCTTCAGGTGTAATCCCTTTTGCAAAAAGAACCAAAGAAATCACAAATTGTATAATGATTACTCAAGCCAAACTTTTGCTCTAATTTCATGCTTTCAGTCATGAAATTAAACAAAACAAACGATAGATTAAAAACGAAAAACTCTTATACTCGGCTAGGCCAAATGAATCTCTCCAAAGCCAAAAGACAGAAAAGTTTGTAAGGAGAAGGAGGAAGCTACAAAAAAAATCTATCCCTTGGCGACATAATAAAAATTGACAAGAGTTGTTGGCTGCCAACACAATGGTAAGAGATTGATGTGGCAAGATCTAAACGAAGCAATGTTCGTCGAACAGATATGAACGCTAGAGAGGGTTCCATACATCCACTTCTATAAGAGGTTATCTATAGGAAATCAACAATTCAGATCACCGCAATGGTCCTTACATGTCACATCAAGACATGGATTTTTGTAGGGAAACGCCTTACGACGTAATTAATAAATTAATTAATTGTTTTAATTTTCTTAAATTCAACACCGTTGGATTAAATGCAAAGGTATGCAAATGGATATTGGTTTTGGTCTATTGATTCGTGATAGAATATTAGCTCATGGAATGTTTTAAAACACTCATCCATCAAATTTAATTTAAAAGAATATTTAATTTTTAGATGTTTATCCTAAAACCCTCACTGAATTATTTAATTTTTGTATGTACATCATAAAATGATTACTAAATTAATAAAAATCTAATTGATATGTTGATGTAAATTGCAATTTCTTAATTCAAAATTACACCTTAGAGAGGAAGACAAACAAAACGTAATTAAAAAATTAATTAAACATCCCATTGATAGGTGGATGTAAATTGCAACTTCTTAATTCAAAATTGCTACCTTGGAGAGGAAGACAAACTAAATCTAATTAAAATATTAATTACAACCAGACTAATAACAGAGATTGATGTGAGGTGTGAATTTGTTCTTTTATGTAAATATATTTATATTTATCGTGACAACTAGATTAATGATAGAGATTGATCTTTTAAAGTTGCACTAAGAAAAAGTGAATCAAGTCAGCTAACATGATTAGATTTAAAATATATATATAAGATATTTAGTATTACTAGGCATCCAAAATAAACTTGAGGGAGGGACCCCGGGAGGAAGATGGCTTTCGAATTCTGGTATTGGCGGGATACCTGTTTTAGCAGTTTTTTACTGTAACGATTGTCAAACATGGTGGATTTCCGATTTTAGAAACTGGATAGCCTAGGTATTGGAGTGTTGATCCTTGTATTGACATTGCTAGCATCTGATTCTCATTCTTCTGGTAGATGTTTCTTCCATCTTTTTCATATTTTTGGTTCTTTAGGTAGGTGTTTGTGTGTCCACTATCTAGTACCTCTATTTTAGCGATCCTTGTGACAGTAATGGACTTTAGACTTGCTTATTGTTACATGCTAACCCTGGATTTATTGTTTACTCTGTGGGTGAGTTACCCTTTTGGGTAACTGTTCCGAAGTCTTGTCTTATTATTATTTTTGTCGTAGCATCAGGAACTTGTGTTTCAGGTGGTTAACTGTAAAGTCCTCTCCGATTATTGACATTTACTCCTCCGAGTATTGACATTACTGCCCTTATCTCCTTGGAAACTGGGGTTACCCTTATCTGTTGATCTCGGTCTTTGGATTCGGGTGATCATTAGTGAAGTCCATATGGCACTTAGTCAATTGGAGATGATTAATAAGGAAGTAAATGCATTATTAAATGAGCCAGAGGAAACATTTTGGCAGGCGGCTAGTGATACTTCTAGATTTATTAGAGATACCTCTCTTAGTACTCTTCCTGGTAGAAAATTTTTCTCTGCGACGCCTTCTGAACCTAGCCCTGATAGTGGTAAACTCTCAGGTTTTTCACCTACTTTGGATACGTTTTTACCTTCTGGTGGTGATTCTTTGAGAGGGGTAAGAAACCTGGTGTCAGGGTGTAACTCTCAGAAAGGGGAGGGAACCTCGGCTTTTTTACCTTTGAGTCTCAAAGCTAAGAGTGTGGCTACTATCCACAAGGGACGTAGACAATGGGTGGCAAAAAAATTGGCAAAACGAATGGTCCTAGGCTTCGATATTGGCCTGGAGGACACTTGCCGGTTGGCCCTTTGTGGGATGGTGGGTAGATTTGCCTACAGTAATTTGAGTGTAGAGAATTTTTCTGCCTGGTTAGAGCGGACTTGGATACGTGTCATTGGTTATGTTCCAGAAGTGTTTTTCCTAACTAAAGGATGGTTAGGGTTTATGTGCAACTTTGTTGAGGATGTAGCTATTTTGTTAGAGGGGACATGGGTAAATGGCACAAATAGTCTCATGCTCAAAATGTGGAGGGTTGATTTCAACCCAGAAAATGAATACTTCTCCTTCTGCCATTTCTGGGTTTTGTTACCAGGACTCGTTTTTCTTATGGAATGAGGGAGCACTGTTGGAGATAGGAAATGCACTAGGCAAATTCTCAATGGTGGATAGAGTCAATCTTGGATCTTCTGCCTGCAAAGTGTGTAAGGTTTTAAGAGAATTAGACATTCACCAGGGATTGCCAGAGACTTTAGATATTCAATGGAGGGGTTTACACTTTCGTCAAAGTTTGGATTACCTTGGTATCCCTTTTCGGTGCATCTACTGTCGGAGTACATCACACCTCAGGAGAAATTGAAAAGGTATAATTGTTGATGATTTGACACAGGATGATACGTTTCAGTATTTAAGTGAGCCTGACTTATCATTGGAGACGGACTTTACTGGCTTCGCAGCGCCATAACCTGTTGGTGAAGACAATAGTCACAAGGAATTTCAAAATTCAGTGTCGAGTAAGCTTCTAACTCATTGCCCTGTCTTTTTCAATTCCTTATCTGTTTGGGAAAGAGAAGTTGTAAACTCATCAGATTGGCTTCAGAAGGTAACCACGAAGGTCTCTCCTTATCTCTCAAGAGTTAAGGACTATAATGGATTACCGGTCCGGTCTTCGGCTAGCATTTCTTCCACAGGAGATAAGGTAAATTGTTGTAGTCCTTCTATTGATCTGGTAACACAAACTACTGTACCTAACTCCTTGCAGTCTTCTCCAATATTTTCGAACAATCCTATTTGTCCTCCTGGCTATAGGGAACCCGAGGAGGGGGAGTCCACACTTTCAGTTGTTCTAGATTCCTTACTTCCTTTTATTGTTGACGATTATTCTTCTGTGAAGCTACCAGTGTCTCAGGGGAAGTCAGTCCTTTTTGAAAATTCTGGGAGTGGGGAAGTCGGCTATTTGAAGATTTCCTCTGAAAAGGCGAGGAAAGAATACGCTTGGTCAAGGGGATTGGGTGTTGAGACTTCCCTAATCAAAACAAGAATTTCCTGTAAGAAGTCGTCACTTGCTACAGTTGTTCCTTCTAGTCAGATTACTTCCACCGATGGTGGGACCCTTAGATATTTGAAGGCCCTGGCTCTCACTAAATCTAAGAGGGACAGGTGGCACCCTAAAGCTTCCTTAGTTCGATGTGTTCTAGATAAGACCCGTCTGAATATCATGTTTTTTTAGGAGACACTTGTTCATTCAGAAAAAGTTTGTTTCTTCTTTCATTCAGTTAGACCAACTTGGTTATGTTGTGCAGTTAACTCAATTGGCACTTCAGAGGGATTATTGGTCTCGTTGGATCCCAATTTTTTCAATTTAGTTTCGTTTCTTACTTGTGGTGGAATCTTATTGTCGAGTTTCTATTTAGAAATTATAAGAGAGATAAATTTCTTGAATGTTTACAATCCTTGCTTGGAGCGCAAGCAATTCTGGGAGAAGCTGGCTACATCAGGATTATTAAACATTAAGAGTCTTATCCTTGTTGGTGACCTTAACTTGACCTTATCCTTTGATGAAATCTGGGGAGGTAATGTATTATTGGGTTAGTTGGCTCTATATTTCAAGAATCTTTTTCTTACTAAAAAGTTGATTGACATGGTACCAGGGAGAAGAATGTCTAACTGGCGGAATGGACGTTCGGGGAATCATTTCTTAGCCAAAAGGTTGGATAGATCTTTCATGTTTGAATATCTTATTGAGTTGGTTGGTATTTATAGAGCCTGGGTGGAGTACCCATTCATATTCGATCATGCACCAATCCTTCTTCAATTAGATCTCCCGTCGGTGTACAAAGTTTACCCTTTTAAGTTCAATCCGCAATGGTCTCAGGAGATAGATTTCACATTACTATTACAAAAGTTGTGGAAAGATCCTAAGTATCTTACTGAGTCAGGGAAACAAAAGTGTTTGGTCTGGAAACTTAAAGAATTGATTATTATTACTAAATGCTGGCAAAAGTCCCAACAGAAGAACAAAAATGCTTGACTTAACAGTCTGGAGCATGAGATCTCCTTCAGAATTGAGAATTTTGCGAAGGGTTTGAGTACTTCTCTGTTGGAAATGTCACTAGAAGATATGGATAAAGAGAGAAATACACTACTAAAGGAATCAGAGGAGATTTTGCGTCAGTGCAGTGATCTAGATCAAGAGCGGTGACCAAAATACAAAAATTTTCCACAAATTTGCGATCTTCAGAAGAAAGTCAAAATATCTGTGGGAAATACTTGGTGATCAGGACCAAGTTTACAGGGGTCAAGAGAAGATAAAATTAGCAGCATTGAATCATTTTAAATATTTTTACAAGGAGCAACAAGGATCCTCGATTACAGAACAAGTCAGGGTGGCGACACTTTTTCCTAGAATGCTTGATGAAACTGAAGCTGAGGGACTTTTCAAGCTGGTGGATAAAGAAGAATTACTGAAGGTCTTAAAAAACTTTAAAGTGGACAAGAGTCCGGGACCAAATGGTTGGACAATGGAGTTCTTCAAGCATCATTTTGAAACTGTTGGGGATGATCTGTTGGATATGGTGGAAGAGTCTAGGAAAAAAGGTTTTATTCCAGGTACCTTAAACTCTACTTTCATTACACTGATTCCTAAAGTTAATAAACCCAACCAGTTTGGAGACTTTAGACCGATCTCTCTATGTAACTTAAGCTATAAAATTATTTCAAAGATAATAGAAGACCAGATAAAACATTGTTTTATCAAGATCTTTATCTGAGGAACAGTTGGGTTTCCTTCAAGGAAGATAGATTCAAGATGCTATAGGTATTGTGCATGAATGTATCCATAGTATTAAAAAGAAAAAAATGAAATCCCTGGTTTTAAAATTGGATTTACAAAAAGATTATGATTGTATTAATTGGGATATGTTGCAAATGATTCTCCTGCAGATAGGTTTGAAATAGAATATGACTCATTGGATTATGAGCTGTGTGATTTCTTCTACTTTATCAATGTTGATTAATAGGGAGGCTACCAACTACTTTAAGAGTGGTCGAGGTCTTAGACAAGTTTGTGCCTTATCTCCTCTTTTAATTATTCTAGTTATGGAAGGTTTGAGTTTGATGCTGAAAGAAAGACAAAATGTTGGAAGATTGGCCGAAATAAAAGTTTCAAGGACTTTAAAGATTTTACATATTCTCTTTGTTGATGATGTAGGCATTATGACTAACGCAAATATGCAAGAATGGTGGGAAATCGATAAGATTCTTAAAAGTTTTTGTTTGTCTTCTGGAATTTCTATTAATGCATCTAAATCTACTTTTCATCAAGTGGGATTAACGGATCAAGAGATGTTACTGTATAAAGCTCTATTCCCTTATAATTTTTTAGAGATGGATCAGGGATTCAAGTATTTGGGGTTCTATATTAAAGTTGGATATCAACATAAAGAAGAATGGAGATGGTTGATCAAAAAGGTGGAAAAAAAGATTAGTAATTGGTGTTACAGGTGGTTATCCATAGGAGGCATATTCACACTATTGAAAGTTGTTTTAGAGAGTCAACCTATTTATTGGTTGTCACTAGCGGTGGTCCCTATTTCTGTACTAAACTTGTTGAGAAAGTTGATGTATAATTTCCTTTGGCATAGAAATAATGAGTCTAATCATTTTCATTTGTGTCATTGGGATCAAATCGCACTTCCTAAATCCTTTGGAGGATGGGGCATTGTAATGTCCCCACTTTGGGACATCATCACAGTGCAGAGGTTTATAATGACCAGAGTAGTCGGATGGATGTTATAGCGAGTACAGGGATTATTGAGAGGCATTGTGGGGTCCAACTTGCATTTCTCATCATATTCCATCATTATGAGCCATTCAGCACAGGTTGGCTTTGTTTCCATTGCATTCTGACAGTTTCCATGATTTTGACTATTTTGAGCTATAAGCTAATTGAATTCACTGAAGAGGTCATTTTGAGCACATTACTTGGAGGAACCTCTCAGTGTAATAGCTAATTGGAATCGTGAGTAGAAACACTACAGGATGGGATGGTGAGAAGTGACTTTTAGTGGCCAGGGAAGCCACAAGGAGAGATAAGGTGTTTTTCAGAGGTAAAAAGGTTAATTAATTAATTAAAGTGATTTAATTAATTAATTAAATATTAATAAAATGAAAGTCACTTTGGAGGGACAAGGAGAGCAAAATGTTTAAAGGTAAGGCAAGGGCCTCTACTCAATTCATTCATGTATGATCATATTTTCATATCTGGCTTCTAGCTAGTGAGCCCAACATTGGGGGTTTTGAGGTTTTGACTTAACAAACCCTAGAGGACGATTCGGTGGTGAAATATTCCACCTAGCTTGTCCCAAGCTTGGTCTCAGAGATGCAATACACTACCATACCATTCTAGTTCCATATCTACTCAGTTGCAGGAGGATTCCACATCAATTACTTGTGCAGATAGAGAGAGGGCGCACCAGTTGGGGGTTTTCAATAAGGGGGGGCGCACCATTCTTGGAGAGAGATTCATTGCAGGTGATTGGCATGGATTTTGGAGATTCTATCACCTAGGTATTCATTGTAGGGCTTTGGACATCAGATCTAGTCCATTCTTGAGGAGTTACCATGGCTACATCATCATCTACAGGTTGGGATGGCTTTGGGAGAGAAAGGACTATTTGGTGATTCGGTGATTTGCAGATCTAGGAGGCTATACCTCATACCTGACCTTGAAATTTCTTCCAGGGGTTTGTGATTGCCCGATCTATCATTTTGGAGAGTTTCAGGAGGTTTGGAGGTCTCATTCACCCAAGCTGAATTATCTAGGGTTTTAGGCATCCAGGGGGGGGCACACCATTCAGTGGAGGAGTTCGGATCCACAGGGTTTGAGAGTAACTTTGGAGATTTGGGCACCTGGGTTGTCCTTACAGTTGCCCGATCTATCAGTTGGCATATTTCTTGGGGTGATTGGACACTTTTGGAAGCAGGGCCGAATTGTTGAGGAGGTTCAGCTATCCAATAGGGCGTGGCACCTTCCAGCTTGGGGGTTTAGCATTCGTATGGCCCAGATATACTTGTATTCAATATTTATTGTATATCCAGCCTTTGGAGTCTTATTTTGTATTATTGGGATCATTTTGTAGTAGCTCTATTGTCTATCTTCTTGGCCATCTGTTGAGCATTCCAGATCGGCATCTTCATTGTAGCAGGTTCCTCTATTTCATGAATAAAATCATATTTGGGATGTTTTGGCTTGTCTATCATATTGCATATGGTTGAGGTATGTTCCATGATTGTATATTCTTGTTATTTGTTGCAACACACATATAAACACATCAGTAAACCCTAAGGCCGAAATCAAGAGGTCATTCAACAAGTAAACACATGTAAAAAAATATATTAGCAAAGTGTTTGACGAAATACCTCACTCAAAAAAAGTTTTAAAAGACACCAAAACCATGATGATCCTGGCCTAATGGATTGGGATCATTACATTGGTATCAGAGCTTAGATTCATGCCAGCCATGGGAATTAGCACATGTATGCAAAGCCATAGAGGGGTCTTTCATAAGATGAAATGGATATTGTGGATTTTACTAGAGAGGTTGTACGTAGTAGATGGGAATACTACTACGACCTTAGTGTAGAAACTAGGGCCTTAATAACCTTCCGACAATATTTATCCTTGAAATATCCTAGGTGGAGCATAGAAGATATTACATTCCAGGTCAAACAAGCAGAGGAATACATGGCCACAACATCCAGATGGAGGGAAGCACGGAGAAACCCCACACCCATTAGGAGCACACAGCTTTGCTACAGTTGAAAGGTGCCTTAAGAACTAGATCATAGGTGTAGGGGTAAGGATAAGAAGCATATAGTTGAGGTACAAGAGGACAATGATGATGAGGCATGTGAGGATGGATCGATTGAGGCTTACCTAGAGAAGTCTGATGATAAGAGTGACTCTAGCATAGAGGCTAGTGATAGTGACTCTCATACAGAGGACGATGCTACTAGCACGCTTGAGGAGGAGGATGACCCTTGTGTAGTGGATAGGCAGCTAGATGGACAGGACGATAGCACCAGTGTCTTAGCAGAAATATCACATACCATTGATGACCTTACACCTCAGCAGAGTGGTGACACTAGTGAGGATTCACACGTGTTAGCACCTAGAGATGATAAGCTTCCTATGATGGTCATGACACATGATAGCCACGTCACATGAGGAGGTCAGTGGCATGTCAGTTAGGGTTGATGAGCCTTGTGTGAGGGATGCACACCACAGACATGTAGACCCACCGATCCAGGAGGAGATACAGGGAGTACAAACAGGGGACCTTACACATACAGATCAGCCTGAGGATATTGAGTCACAGCTATTGGTGACTCCATTAGTTGAGTAGATTGCAGAGGCTGACAGGTTGATGGAGCACTTACTTCCAGGATCAGACTGCATTGATGAGGATTCACTCTTTAGAAGTTAGAATGACCATAGCACGTGTCTGGATACATCTCTATGGGATCCAGGCGCAAATGATAGTAGCAGGTTGAGTGCACAGGAGGATACGACTGCTCATACAGGATACAATGTTATTCAGGAGGAAATAGAATCTAATGATGGGGTGCATTGGCATACAGGAGTACCCAGCAACACAGTAGATAGTGGGCAGTTCAACACATTATCTTATGCAGAGAGTGTATTTGGGGACTCTAGAATTGACATTAGCAGGACTGACAGTGGCAGTGATGGATATGAGGTGGCACCTCAGCATGACCAAGATCAGGAGTCACACCACTTAGCAGCACAGTTGAGAGTCAGTGAGGATATGATCATGGCAGCCACCAGGTGCAGCGATGACATGCATGCATTGATGGAAGATTACTTTTAGAGAGAATCAGTGGCACATGGTAGTGCAGATGAGGGATTTGACATGGATGACTTTCATACTCTCAGGGAGAGAGTATCTATGATGAGGATCGATTACCAGTAGTTGTTGACTGATAGGGACTACCTATTGAGGATTGGTGAGATGTATCATGAGGCTCTGAGGGAGAAAGAGTTGGAGATGGACCGACTCACTCAAGAGTTGGAGAGCACTCGAGGATTCTTGAGAGGCACACAGACAACCCTTCAAGAATCAGGGTCTAGATCAGATGAGTCTCTTGAGGAGATTCGTCAGAGATCCACTTCATCTGTCTTAGTGGACACTCATATGTATCAGTCAGTCACGTTGATAAAGGATGTTGGTGATCTAGCAGAGGAGCACCCGTTGATGGAGGACACTTCCATGTGTGTTCTGAGAGAAGTTGACCTCTATGTAGAGGTTGATCCAACAGTATGCCGAGGATCTATGATGCAACATGAGTCTATGGGAGACGACATGAGTATGTCGGAGCATACAGTGATGAGTGACAGCTCAAAGGTACCTGTCGAGATGTATGGTGGGATTTAGAGGGGTGTACTACCTTGCAGGGAGGAGACACACTTAGGGGAGCATGCAGATCCCAATCCTTCGCAGGAACATATGGTTATGAGATCTCACCTTCAACATTTCAGCAGTTGCATGGGTGATGGGAGATGGAGATTGGTTTACCAGCAATTGGAGGAGTTACTTCTGGTTGTGCCTGATGATTGGAGTTTAGTGATGGCTACAGGTGAGCATTTATCAGGGGTACAGGTAGATGTGATCTTGGTCGAGTCCTTGGGATTGACCGAGGCAGGTGGTATTTTTCATCCCTACAGTCAGCTACAAATATCTCTGTTACCTTTTCCCGACACATTTATCATTGACAACAACATGATAAGAGATAGACAATGGCAAAGGACATGGAGAGTGATTAGGCCGAGACCACTTGACAGGAGTACTTTTACGACATACAGCAGGTCAGAGGTGGATCATCATGAGCAATCAACTGAGATTTGGTGCGTTATGGTGAGCACCATAGGCCAGGTGACAGCAGATGAGCACAAAGGACTTCCGACAGTGGTCAGTCTGGAACAAGAGCAGCTAGCGGAGACTGGAAGTGATAAACTTTCAGGGTTTCCATGGGATCCGGGAGTTCACTTGGTTAGTAGGATGTTTTGCTGCATGATGACCCAGGTTGCGCCAGAGAGCCACATACTCTACCAGGGGTTGATTTGGAGAGGGCCTGCAGGTTTTTGTCTGATAGAGCGAGGCAGCTTCTCACTCTTGAGGTGGGTGGACATGTACTACTTCTATAAGGACATTTTTACAGGTACAGTTTTTGGACAGTGGGTCCAATGGTCACAGGTATTTCAGCATGAGGATCCAGGAGAGGAGGATCCAGTATGTATGCAAGGGCCAGACAGTCATAGTCAGAGTAGTGCAGAGCCAGCATGGTGATCTTCGACAGAGATTAGCATGGGACCCAGGGATTGCAGGACTGAGCATTCCACTGACTGACAGGGGACAGTGGACCATTGCAGGGGAAAGTTATTCTAACTTTCCATTGAGTTTCAGTGTTGAGAGGAGCCCATCGCTTGCGGGTGTCTCATGGAGGTCTGGTAGCACCTCATTCTAGCATCATCATGTGCATTTGATGGAGGCCGTATGGATCTTGGAAGAGACTTGGAGGATGGATTCATTTCGATATGAGGCCATGTGTCATATGCAGGAGACTCCCGGAGTTCTTATATTTCAGGGTTATACTTCCCAGGGGCTAGCAGTTCATGACTTGATATGGGACCCTGGGGGCAAAGTGTATGAGAGTTCATCTTTGGATGGGTTCTACTATGTACCCCACAGGTGGACATGGGACCATGGTATTATACTTGAGGGAATTCGGTTATTTCTTGAGGACAAGCAATTTTCTAGCAGGGAGGATTGTAATGTCCCCACTTTGGGACATCATCACAGTGCAGAGGTTTATGATGACCAGAGTAGCCAAATGGATGTTATAGCGAGCACAGGGGTTATTGAGAGGCATTGTGGGGTCCATCTTGCATTGCTCATCATATTCCATCATTATGAGCCATTCCGCACAGGTTGGCTTTGGTTCCATTGCATTTCAACGATTTCCATGATTTTGACTATTTTGAGCTATAAGCTAACTGAATTCACTGAAGAGTTCATTTTGGGCACATTACTTGGAGGAACCTCTCAGTGTAATATCTCATTGGAATCAGGAGAAGAAACACTACAGGATGGGATGGTGAGAAGTGAATTTCAGTGGCCAGGGAAGCCACAAGGAGAGATAAGGTGTTTTTCATAGGTAAAAAGGTTAATTAATTAATTAAAGTGATTTAATTAATTAATTAAATATTAATAAAATGAAAGTCACTTTGGAGGGACAAGGAGAGAAAAAAGTATAAAGAAAAGGCAAGGGCCTCTACTCAATTCATTCATGTATGATCATATTTTCATATCTGACTTCTAGCTAGTGAGCCCAACATTGGGGGTTTTGAGGGTTTTGACTTAACAAACCCTAGAGGAAGATTCAGTGGTGAAAGATTCCACCTAACTTGTCCCAAGATTGGTCTCGGAGATGCAATACACTCCCACACCATTCTAGTTCCAGACCTACTCAGTTGCAGGAGAATTCCACATCAGTTACTTGTGCAAATAGAGAGAGGGCGCACCAATTGGGGGTTTCCAGCAAGGGGGGGGGGGCGCACCATTCTTGGAGAGAGATTCATTGCAGGTGATTGGAAGGGATTTTGGAGATTATATCACCTGGGTATTCATTACAGGGATTTGGACATCATACCTAGTCCATTCTTGAGGATTTACCACGGCTAGATCATCATCTACAGGTTGGGACAACTTTGGGAGAGAGAGGACGATTTGGTGATTCAATGATTTGCAGATCTAGGAGGCTATACGTCATACCTGACCTTGAAACTTCTTCCAGGGATTTGTGATTTCCTGATCTATCATTTTGGAGATTTTCAGGAGGTTTGGAGGTCTCATTCACCCAGGACGAATTATCTACGGTTTGAGGCATCTAGGGGGGGCACACCATTCAGTGGAGGAGTTCATATCCACAGGGTTTGAGAGTGACTTTGGAGATTTGGGCACCTGGGTTGTCCTTACAGTTGCCCAATCTATCAGTTGACATATTTCATGGGGTGATTGGACACTTTTCGCAGTAGGGCCGAATTGTTGAGGAGCTTCAGCTATCCAGCAGGGCATGTCACCTTCCAACTTGGGGGTTTAGCATTTGTATGGCCCAGATCTACTTGTATTCAGTCTTCATTGTATATCCAGCCTTTGGAGGCTTATTTTGTATTATCGGGAGCATTTTGTAGCAGCTCTATTGTATATCTTCTTGGCCATCTGTTGAGCATTCCAGATTGGCATCTTCATTGTAGCAGGTTCCTCTATTTCATGAATAAAATCATATTTGGCTTGTCTATCATATTGCATATGGTTGAGGTATGTTCCATGATTGTATCTTCTCATTATTTGTTGCATACACACATATAAACACATCAGTAAACCCTAAGGCCGAAATCAAGAGGCCATTCAGCGAGTAAACACATGTAAACAAATATATTAGCAAAGTGTTTAACGAAATACCTCACTCAGAAAAAAAATTAAAAGACACCAAAACCATGATGATCTTGGCCTAATGGCTTGGGATCATTACAGGCATCAAAAATATTTTCGACTTCAGTATATCATTGACAGCTAATACTCTTTGGAGAGTCTTATCTGGGCAAGGAATCTGGCATAGAGTCATCTGTGATAAGTATCTCCATGGAATTTCAGTGACAAACTGGCTCAGATCTTCCACTTTTCAGAATATTGGGTTCTTTAGAATTTGGAGTGGATTGATAAAATTGATCCATCTTATCACTCATGGTATGTTCTAGATTCCGGACAGAGGCACACAAATTGTCTTAGGAAAGGACCGTATCTTAGGTATGGGCATTTCCTCTTTCCTATCAGCTAGTTTATTAAATGCCTTACATCTCCGAAATGTGAAGACACTAGCACAAGTTAGTTCTCCTTCAGTAGATTGGGCGTTCTCCTTTGATTGGAAATGTATCAAAGAACTAGGGCTCATAGGTGATTTGAACAGGGAATGGGAACTCTTTAGATCTGCTCTTATTGATTCGGGAGCTATCGTCATTGACAAAGAAGATAGTTTAAGTTGGGCGGGAGGGGAGGAATCGAGCGGCCCGACAGTAAAGAATTTTTATATGACTATCATTTGGTCCAAAAATTTAAACAAGGTGGAGGTATGGAGAACTTCTATCTGGAAATGGAATGTGCCATTAAAGATAAAATTGTTCATGTGGCTTGCCATGGAGGGAAAAATACTTACCTGAGAATCACTACAAATGAGAGGCTGGGAGGGTCCTAGGAGATGCCCACTTTGTAGGATGGATTTGGAAACAATTTCACATCTCTTTATTTTATGTACCTTCGCTAGACAGGTATGAGATACTTTGGTTGTAGAGTTTAAGCTTAAGGGTGACTGGATTGGCACCAACCTGTTGGAAGGTATTAAATCATGGACTGAGTACTTTTCGACCTCCCCACAATTTCCAGCTTATGTCTGTTGGAATATTTGGCATGAGAGAAATAAAGCTCTTTTCGAAGATTCATGTCCCTCTATATTGACTATGATCTACAAGACGAAGGCTCTTCTTAGATTTAAGTCCATCGTTAAAAAAGATAAGATTCATCAGGATATATTGATTACACACAACAGTGCAGATGCATTCGCATGGTTTGATGGGGCAACTCAGAAGGATGGAAACAAGTGTGCAGCTGGTGGAGTTATTAAAACCACAGATGTTGAAGTTTATAAGTGGACTTATAATTGTGGCAGTGGAACAAACACCAAAGCGGAGCTTCTCGGTGCTTCGGCAACTTTCATGCTTGCAAAAAAGCTGTCTATTTCTAGTATTCAATTGATGGGGGATTCGAAAGTTATTATAGAATGGTTGATGAACAAAGGCACACTCAAGGTAGCAGCATTGGAAGGATGGAAAATTAGGATCAAAGAATTAACAAAATTGTTCAGAGCTATAAAATATCAACATATTTATAGGGATTTCAATATGGAAGATGATAAACAATCTAAGTTGGCACTGAAAGTAAGTGAAGGCTATATATATTATCATCAATGGATCAGTGGAGCCGAGGGCCTTAGAAAACAAATCAGGATTCACTAGAACTATTGAGAGTTCAGCTATGTTTTATTTTTGACAAGATATGAATGAATCCCTTGGAGGATTGATATGTTTTGCTCTTCAGTTTATTAGAAATATGGTATTTCATATTTCAGTTTGGTACAATCTTGGCCAGAATAGCTTTATTGTAAGAATTACTTGTATTGGGACTATAATATTTTTCTAATATTTTTAGAAAAAGATATTGTATAAAGAATTATATGATAATATAATTGGGCAAATTTTTTCGTGGAAACAAAGGCATCCGAAATATAGAAATTACAGAAAATAATGCGTTGCCCATTGTATGCACAATATGATTTCTCACGCGTTTCTTTAGCTATGCGCATAACTATTTATGCAATGCAGTGGTGGAAATTGAATATGGTCCATTCATTAAATTTGGAAAAGATGGTCTTTACCGTTCAAATATTATTTATATACATATGGAGAATTTTCTGTCACATACCTCATTCTTTTATTCAAAAGATGCAATAAAGCGATCAGCTAGCTGAAAGTACTTCCTCCCCAGCCGCCTGCTGAGAGCTAATGCTCCGATCACACTTCCAAAACCTGTCACCCAACCAAAAACCATTTGGAATGAATTTGCCTCAAATGTGTCAAAGTGACGCCCATTTGGAATCCTCCCTGATAGCTTATTATTCGATAGGTTTAACCAGCTCAGGGAGTTCAGATCTGCAAGTGCTATAGGTATTTTCCCCTCTAACTGGTTGCATGACATATCTAAAGTTTCTAAATCGACCATGTTGCCAAATTCTTGGGGAATATGTCGAGTAAAATGGTTATGTGATAGATTCAACATCCTCAGACCCTTCAGATATCTGTTAAATATATTGTACCCTCAACAGTATGATCGTACACTGCCAGCTGTACTGGACAGTTGTACTTTCTATTTTTGTCTTTCTTGAGCATATATAGCTCAACCATCTTACATTGTAATCATCTCTTCAGTTCTGTTCTGTACTTCTTCATACATTTGAATATACTATTCTTTTCTCTCTGCTTTTCTCTGTCCTTCACAATTTATCATGGTATCAGAGCTTCAGGTGTAAGCCTCTTCACACAGTCGGGAGAGAAACTCGATCCTCACAGCGCAGAGCCTCACAGATCTTGAGAGCACGCGTCACAGACTTTTCACAAGGTTTGGAAAGATGTCTGCAATACTCTTTAAAGATCGTCGTGAGAAGCTAGCGGAGGAAGCAGAGAATGCAGAAGAAGAAACCTACACAATTTTCTCAAAGAACCGTCAAAGATTGACGCAGAAGAGCTGTAGAACGAAAGAAGTTTAAAGTACTTGAAGATTTCTCTTCAATTCGTTAAAGATTCAAGCAGAAGGCTGAATCGTTTAAAGATTTTTGAAAATAGCTCAAATCTGTCAAAGATTGTAGCAGATCATGAAGAAACCGTGAAATTCTTTCAAATCTTTGAAAGATTCACAAATCTTTTCTTCCGCAGGAGAAAATTCCGTTAAATTCAGGAAAGATCGCGTCAAACACGCAAAGAACAACCATTAAGACTGCAAGAGTCATCTTGCGATCAGATCTGAGGCGGGAAACCGGTCCAGAAGGGACGAGGAGAGCGCGGAAAAGGAAAAAGAATTCCAGCCGTCAAATCTTGAACACAGGCCCGACAGCCGTTAGATCAGCAAGAAGTTGCACGACGATTAGTCGTGTGGAGCGCACAAGAGGTTTTTTCACTTGAGAAATCCCGACGTCATCTTGACCGTTCATCAAGAGACAGGTGGCGAGATCCTATTCCATCGCAAAATCGGGAATCGGGAGTTGGAGGAGCAAAAGAATCCACTCTCCAAAAACTCCGATACGCGAAATCGCGAAATCCCGAAATGATCAAAGCCATCCATTTTAGAGGACAAGTGGCAGCAGATCAACGCATCGTCATATCGGCATTTCGGAGTTCGGGGTTTCAAGCTGTCAAAGAAATTTGACATCGCAACTCGTGAAATCCCGATACGCGATATAGCGATACGGTCTTAGGCGTCCGTTTGTCAGGACATGTGGCGAACATCGTAGCGCCCGTCGGCAAATCGGCATTCGGGATTTCAAGCTGTCAAAGAAATTTGACATCGCAACTCGCGAAATCACGATACGCGAAATCCCGATAAGATCTCAGCCGTCCATTTTGGCCGGACACGTGGCAGACATCGAGGCCACTATCGACATTCAGCATTTCCACTTGACAGACACATTGTGTCAATGGAGCATCGCAAGTCACGATATCCCGAGGAGGCATCAGGACCATCCATCTCTCTCGGACGCATGGCGCAAATCCGGCGACTCGGAAAAAGTCCCGAAGAGGAAAGCGCCATCGACAAATCGGGATTCGGGAAATCGCGAAACCTGAGAACAAGTGATCGGGTTTCTTTCCAGCAAATCCCCGATGCAAATCTAGCCATCCATCTATTCAAGACGCGTGGCAGAGATCGAAGCTCTCGGGAAAAGTCCCGATAAGCGAGTTCATCGGCTTTTCGGTATTCGGCATTTCGCGGATCCTGGAGACAAGAGGTCCGGGACACATCATATCGCGAAATCGCGAGGAGAGATCACGACCGTCCGTCTGCTGGGACATGTGGCAGCAATCAACGAAATCGGGAAAAGTCCCGAAACGAAGCACGCCATCGGAAAATCGACGATCGCGAAATCGAGGAGGCAAAGAACCTCGACATCAAAAATCATGAAATCCCGATTCGCGATATCCCGATATGATCTGGACCGTCCGATCATCAGCAGATCTAGACTGTTGAAAAGTCCAAAGGCAAATTTTTCACGTTTCAACATTTTGAAAGGAAAAGAACGGGAAAATCCCGTAATGCCTTAACATTCACGCGCGTGGTCACATGTGAAGGAGACCAAAGGCCAAAATTCAAGCCCGATAAGCTCCTATCGGCCATCGGCAAATCGGCGTTTCTGAGATCGG
>ML781484.1:361239-391968 GCA_009831015.1 Picea engelmannii | reverse complement strand
TGGTTTGTAAAGGGTATGCACAAGTAGAAGGAATAGATTTTGGAGAAAATTTTGCTCCTGTTGCAAGAATGGAATCCATTAGACTGATTCTAGCTTATGCTAGTTCTAAACACATTAAAGTTTACCAAATGGATGTAAAGTCTGGATTTTTTAATGGTGATTTAGAGGAAGAAGTATATATGGAACAACCAGATGGTTTTCAGGTACAAGAATGTAGCACCCTGTTTCCCCCAGTCTGTAAAAATAACTATACTGGCCAAGAACTATGGCAAACTCAAAGATTGTGAATGTTTGAATTAACGGACCTTAGTATAAAAGGTCCAAGGAATGTAAATGATGTATGAATATATGTTGCATGACTGCTAAGAGGGATGTGTGCTAAAAAGAGACCATGATGGCTGATCAGAGATGGTGGAAGAGGCCAGGAGTGGCTGCGTTAACTTCCACTAAACCAAACCGTACTAGTTTGTACATGCTCAGGAAAATCAAAGCTCACTCTTTGACCCTGAAATGAATTACCCACCCAGACGGTAGGTGGGGAGGCTCCTCAAGAGTAAATGAGGGGATGGGGTGAACCACCCATCCATAGAAGCTCTCAGACCTGACCATTAGACAGGGAATTTCATGCCACACAAAACCTCGTAGGAGGAAATAAGTGTGCAAGGAGGGGGAGAGTGGAGCACATAGATACAGACACACACACACCTAAGGAACCACGAGGAGGAGAACCAGAGGAACTCCAGGAAATACAGAGAGAGATGAGTAGAGGAGAAGGAGAGTAACCTTCATCCTGGACTTTCGACGAGCAGGAAGTAAGAGACTGAGTCTCAAAGCATCGTGGTCTACCTCAGGGGTGGCTAGTGGTAAATCCTTTTGGAGTCACTGGGCCTATGGTTGGGTGGAAACGAGCACCCCTCATAGCAGTTGTCTTACACCTAGTGTTTTCTTGTAAGTGTTCATGTCCTGTATATTCAAATTTGAATGTTTCTGAAATGCATGCTCATGTTTGTACACTCATAGATGATTGATTTCTGCATAGAAGTGTTTGCCTGGTGTTTTGATCAGCAACAATGAATGCGTGCTTATACTTATATAACAATAATTGATTTACGTATAGAACGAATAAGTTCCGATTTTGAGCTCATTCCCTGGAGAGTTGTCCCCTGTACTTGACCCTAGCCATGCCCTTGGTTGTTTTTCCCCAAAGGTACCTCCTTCTGAGAGGCTCCATCATACTCTAGAGTCGGAGTGAGTTCCTTGAAAGGACCACCATTTTTAAAAAAATACTTAAGCTTACCTCACCCTTGTCACAGAGTTCATAGCTCGATAATTTAAGAAGGCCTCTAAGTTAGGTCACCCAGCCCGGTGATAATTACCCAAGAATCCATTGAAGGATTTTATGGCCTAGGTTTGGAAACCTTGCACCAGAAAGAATGGTTCCCTTTGAGTTTGGTATTTCGGTGTTTCGACACCTGGGATACCCGAGGACAAGTGTCCTTGTCCTCACATGTGACAAAATCCCAATTCGCGAAACCCCAAAAGGATATAGCGTGGTTGGAGTTTGGTATTTCAGCGTTTCGACACTCGGGATACCCAAGGATAAGTGTCCTTGTCCTCATATGTCACAAAATCCTGATTCGTGAAACCCCAAAAGGATATAGTGTGGTTGGAGTTTAGTATTTAGGTGTTTCAGCACATGGGATACCCAAGGACAAGTGTCCTTGTCCTCACATGTCATGAATTCCTGATTCACGAAACCCCGAAAGGATATAGTGTGGTTGGAGTTTGGTATTTCAATGTTTCGGCACCTGGGATACCCAAGGACAAGTGTCCTTGTCCTCACATGTCACGAAATCCTGATTCGCAAAACAACGAAATGATATAGCATGAATGGACTTTGATATTTCAGTGTTTCGGCACCTGGGACTCCCAAGGGCAAGTTTCCTTGTCTTCGCATGTCACGAAATCCCAATGTGAGAAGCCCCAAAATAGTCTAGCGTGGATAAGTTTCGGTGTTTTAGAGTTTCAGCAACTCGAAAACACAAGGGTAAGTTTCCTTGTCTTCGCATGTCACGAAATCCCATTGTGAGAAACCCCGAAATGATAGAGCATGAGAAGATTTTAATGTTTCAGCATTTTGGCACCCAGGACTCCCGAGGGTAAGTTCCCTTGCACTCGCCAGTCCCAAAATCTAGATTAACGAACCCCGAAATGGACTAGCATGGATGAGTTGTGATGTTTTGGCATTTCGGTATCTAGGAAACCCAAGGGTAAGTTCCCTTGTACTCACCATTCCTGAAATCCCAATTAGAGAAATCCCAAAATGAGCTTAGCAATGAATACAGGCTTAGGAGTTTTGACTTCTAGGAAACCTAGGTGCAAGACCTCCTGTCTTCGCATAGCCCAAAATCCTAACATACAAAACCCTAAAATGAGCATGGTGGATATAAGGTTTTTGGTGTTTCGACACTCGGGATGCCTAGGGGCGAATCCCTTGTAATCACCAGTCCTAAAACCCTGACTTGAGAAACCCCAAAATAATAATAGTGTTGATGAGATATGGTGTTTCGATGTTTCGACACCTGGGATACCTAAAGGCCAGTCTCTTGTACTCGCCAGTCCCGAAACCTCGACTTGCGAAACCCTGAAATGATAAGAGCGTGGAAAAGTTATGATGTTTCAGAGTTTCGGCTCCCGGGAAACCCAGGTGCGATACCTCCCATCCTCGCATATCATGAAATCTTGACAAGCAAACTCCTAAAATGGATAACACATATAGTTTTGGTGTTCCAGCGTTTCGGTACCAGGGATTTCCAAAGGTCAGTTTTCCTCATATTTGCCAGACATGAAACTCCAATGGAGGAAACCCCGAAATGAGTTTGGTGGATATAGGGTTTTTGGTGTTTCGGCACTCGTGAAACCAAAGGAAAGGAACCCCTCATCCTCTTATACTGTGAAAACCCAGTATGTAAAAACCTAAAAGGTGGAGTGCCATGTTCTAATCCAAGGCATTATTAAATGTGGCTATCTGTTGGTTTCTTTCAGAGTTTGGCTCCTCGAAAGATAGAGAGTAGGGGAACACTTGCATCATGATTCCCCGAATCAAAAAAGCCAGGAGCACCTCTCCGGTAAAGCCTATGGTCATAGTCGACGATCACATGGTTAAGGACAAGGAAAGGTAGGGTTTGCACTAGGCCCCATAGAAATTTGGGGACTCTATTCCTCGGACAGAAGAATAAAAAGCCAAAAATTTTAATTCCCATAGTGGGTGTGTTACAAATTGGTATTAGAGCATGGTTACAACACTTGGCCTGCTTGGGCTCATGAACGGGTTGCGCAAAGACTCCATTCGAAGCACTCTTAACAGGAGTAACCCTCTATCTTAACCCCCATTAATCAAAAGTCGAAGTTGAGAATGATAAACCCCTATTGTGTGTATGGATGTGAAAAATATGAATTATGTACTGGTTATAAATGAATATAAATATTGACTAACAACCAGCATTTTTCCTTTGCACACAAGCGGAAGATCAACTGCGGGGAATTACAGACGTATAGAATGGTGAATGACCATGAAGTGGGGGAGGGCTCCCACAATAGAGATGAAGATTCTGATAAAAGGAGGGTAGAAGGGACCCCTCCAGATCTAGCTAAGACTGTGAGGAGCCTCATGGTCGAATTGCAGAGCTGCAAGGCCGACAATGAAAGGATGATAAAAGAGCAAGAGAAGCAAACATAAATTAATGTAGTTTTACTGCAAAGCTTATCCGACATACAAAGGAAATTGCAACATGAACCTGAGACACAGAAACATGTTCATGTCAGTGGCCACACTGAGAGGAGAAACTCGAGAAAGGTCCACCCCAGAGATAAGGGACAAGCGTCGGATGATTCTTCTGGAAAGGAAGCTGGCGACTCGGAGGGATCTTCTAGCAGCAGAACTAGTTCTCATTCCTGAAGAAAATGAAAGAAGTAGAAAATTTCCAAGAGTCATAATCTCAAAGAGTTCAAGAAGGCCAAACCACCCTCCTTCGATGGTGAAATGAAGAAGGGAGAGGAAGCGGAGGCCTGGCTGCTTGGACTAAAGAAGTATCTCAAAGTCCATGATTTTTCAGAAAACTTGAAGGCCCGAGTATCCACCTTCAACTTGAATGGAAAGGCTTCCATTTGGTGGGAAGACATTAAGAATGTAAAATGGATTCATGAAGAAGACATATCTTGGGAACGGTTTGAGAAATACTTTAGGAAGAAGTATCTGTTGAAAAAATATTTCGATGAAAAGACTAAAGAATTCTATGAACTTAAGCTGGGGAAACTCACCATAGAGGAATATGTCAGTAGATTCCTCGAGTTGCTAAGGTATGTACCCTACATAAAAGCAGAAAAGGCAAAGGTGCAACGATTCATCAGTGGACTACCTAAGGACTATCAGAACATGATTGAATTTGATGAACCAAACACCCTAGAAGATGTTATCCAAAAGGCAAGATATTGTTATGAACAGCTTGGGCATCAGATAGGACCTCATGAAGGCTGGAAGAAAAAGAATAGTTTGGGATTCCAGAAAAAGGGGTTTAAGTCCCCAAGATTTAAGGACGATAAAAAGAACTCCAAGATGAGCTTCCCAACCTGAAGTGTACACCAACAAAAATTTCCCTCCGTGAGCAGAAATAAACTTTATGGATCTGCCCAAGTAAATACTGATAACCCAAAGATAGAACCTTTGAAGTGTTGGGGTTGTGGAGAAGAACATCTACTGAGGGACTTCCTGCAACGACAACAGAATAGCCGAAGAATTTACAATGTTCAAGAAGCTACCACCGTCAATGATGTGGCCAGGAGTGTGCCACAAATTTATGCAGCCTTGGATAATAACCACGCTGACCACCAAGCTTCAGTGGTGGAAATCAAAGGTATGATCACCAACCATCTGGTGTCTATTCTGATTGACCCTGGTTCAAATTTGAGTTATATATCCCCTAAGGTTGTTGATAAATGTAAACTACAACCACATAAAAATGCCAAGCCATGGTTGGTACAGTTAGCCACTGGCAAAAAAAGAGGGGTAGTGATGGTCATATCATCCTGCCAATTCATTATGGGCGAATTCCCAACCCAAGCAACCCTTAACATATTACCCCTGGGATCGTATGATCTGTTGATTGGTATGGACTGGCTAGACACCCATAAAGCCAAACTGGACTGTTACCATAAAAACTTGGAATGTGTAAGTGAAGAAGGAAGGAGAATAACCCTTCAAGGGATCCAAAAACCTGTCTCGGTGAGAAAAATATCAACTCTTCAAATGAGAAAGTATTGCAGAAAAGGATGTCCCCTATATGCAATACAGGTGTTGAAAACAACTGAAGGGGACAAACCAAGCCTCGAAGACCACCCCACACTAAGAGAATATAGAGATGTATTTCCGGAAGAGGCACCAGGTTTACCTCTGAGAAGGGACATCGACTTCTCAATAGAACTTGCACCAGGAGCGGTGCCAGTGTCTAGGACACCCTACAGGATGAGAACACCTGAGCTAGTTGAACTTAAATTACAACTGAAAGAAATGATGGACAGAGGCTATATCTAGCCCAGTGTGTCTCCATGGGGAGCACCAGTCCTATTTGTGAAAAAGAAAGATGGTACCCTCTGACTGTGTATAGATTATAGACAACTCAATAAGGTAACCATAAAGAACAAGTACCCATTACCCAGGATCGATGACTTGTTTGATCAATTGGGAGGTGCCTCTATATTCTCAAAGATTGACTTGAGATCTGGGTACCATCAAGTCCGAATCAAGGGTAAAGACGTCCACAAAATTGCCTTCAGGACGAGATATGGTCACTATGAGTTTGTGGTAGTACCATTCGGATTGACCAATGCCCCTACCACTTTTATGTGCTTGATGAACAATGTGCTCAGCAAATTCCTAGACAAATTTGTGCTGGCTTTTATTGACGACATATTAATTTACTCCAAGAATAGAGAGGAACATGAGGAACACCTTAGGCTTGTGATTCAAGTGCTAAGAGAACATCATCTCTTTGCCAAATTTAGCAAGTGTGACTTTTTCTAGAAGAAAATACATTACTTGGTGCATGTCCTATCTGAAGAAGGGGTAGTAGTAGACCCTGATAAGATCAGGTCTATCAGGGAATGGCCTACCCCGAAGGACGTTTCAAATATCAGATCCTTTATGGGCTTGGTAGGATACTATAGGAGATTTATAAAAGGATTCTCCAAGATTGGGAGTCCAATCACTACCCTCTAGAAGAAGGGGAAAAAATTCACGTGGACACAAAAATGTGAAGAAAGATTTCAAACCCTGAAACATCTATTGACCCACGCACCCGTGTTGAAGATTACTAATTCCGAAACTGACTTCCTCGTGTGCACAGATTTCTATAAGGAAAGGCTCGAAGGAGTCCTTATACAAGGAGGAAGTGTGGTATACTATGAATCCCAAAAATTGAATGAGCACGAAGTCAACTATGTGACCCATGATTTAGAGCTGGCAGCCATAGTGCACGCCTTGAAAATGTGGAGGCATTATCTCCTGGGGAGAAAGTTTGTACTTATGATAGACCATTGTCGATTGCGATATATGTTTGACCAACCAAATCTCAATGCCAGACAAGCTAGGTTGATGGCCCTCCTCAGAGAGTTTGATTTTGAAATCAAATATATTAAGGGAAAGGAAAATAGGGTGGCTGATGCCCTTAGCAGAAGCATGAAAACACTTCACTTGGAAATGGTAAGCACCTATGAGACGGATGTTAAGAAAAGAGTCAGAAATGCACAAGAGATAGACACATTCTTCCAGACCATGACCTCGTACCTGTAGCAAGACCCCAAAGGGATAAAGTATGGAGGCTATTAGATGATGGAAAGAGGTCTTCTCACTTACAGAAATAGATTGTATATCCCAGATTGTGACGACTTGAAGAGGTTCATAATGGATGAACTGCACAAAAGACCCTACACTGGTCATCCAGGATACCGGAAGATGAATTTGGAAACTAGGAAACAATTATATTGGCTTGGATTGAAGAAAGATATAGTTGAGTACTTAGCCAAATGCATAGAATGCCAACAGGTAAAAGCAGAACACCAACACCCAGCAGGATTATTACAACCTCTACCAATCCCGGAATGGAAATGGGAAACCATCTCCATGGATTTCATCACCGTATTACCAGCCTCTACCAAACACAATGATGCCATCGTGGTAGTGGTGGATAAATTGAGCAAGTCTACTCATTTTATCCCCATCAAGTCGACTTGTAAGGCAATAGACATTGCCAACGTATTCATGAAGGAGATATTCAGACTGCATGGTATGCCGAGAGAGATCATTTATGACAGAGACACAAAATTTACTTCCAACTTTTGGAAATCATTGATGGTTGGTTTGGAGACCAAGTTACTATTTAGCACAGCCTATCACCCTCAAACCGATGGATAGATGAAAAGGGTGAATCAAATATTAGAAGACATGCTTAGGATGCATGTAATGCATCAACCCAAAAAGTGGGAAGATTTCCTACCACTGGTGGAATTTGCCTACAACAACGACTACCAAGAATCCCTGAAGGCGAGCCCTTTCGAAGTCCTCTATGGTAGGCCATGAAATACTCTATTTATTTGGAGTAATCTCGTAAATAGAGTTACTATTGGACCCAACATGTTGAAAGAAATGGAACAACAAGTGATTCAGATAAAAAAAATCTAAAGGTCGCTCAAAACCGACAGAAAAGTTATGCCGACCAAAAGAGAACTCCAAGAGAGTTCAAAGAGGGAGACCACGTATACCTCAGAGTTAGGCCCAGGAAGAGTTCCTTGAGGATGGGAGCCTATGCCAAGTTGGCACCTCGGTATTGTGGACCCTTTGAAGTTCTATATAGAGTGGGACCTATAGCCTATAGGCTAGCACTTCCTCCCACAATAAAAGCACATAATGTTTTCCATGTTTCATTATTGAAGAAATATGTACATGATTCTAATCATATAATTAACTAGTCTATGATCCAGGTGGAACCGGAGTGAGAATTCCTACCAGAACCTCAATGCATACTGGACAGAAAGGAAACCCCACTCAGGAACCGAACCATTGCATAGGTCAAGGTGTAGTGGAAACATTTTGGCCCAGATGAGGCTACCTGGGAAATGGAAGATGTCATGAAATAGGCATATTCGATTTTGTTTACTTCTATACTTACACGTTCTATTGATAGATAGAACATCGAGGATGATCTTCCTTTAACGGGGAGGGAATTGTAACGCCCTGTTTCCCCCAATCTGTAAAAATAACTATACTGGCCAAGAACTATGGAAAACTCAAATATTGTGAATGTTTGAATTAATTGACCTTAGTATAAAAGGTCCGAGGAATGTAAATGGTGTATGAATATATGTTGCATGACTGCTGAGAGAGGGATGTGCTGAAAAGAGACCATGATGGTTGATGAGAGATGGCGGAAGGGGCTAGGAGTGGTTGCATTAACTTCCACTAAACCAAACCATACTGGTTTGTACATTCTTGAGAAAATCAAAGCTCACTCTCTGAGCCCGAAATGAATTACCCGCCCGGACGGTAGGTGGGGAGGCTCCTCAAGAGTAAATGAGGGGATGGGGTGAACTACCCATCTGTAGAAGCTCTTAGACCTGACCATCAGACAGGGAATTTCATGCTAGATGCAACTTCGTAGGATGAAAGAAGTGTGGAAGGAGGGGGAGAGTGGAGCACAAAGATACAGACACACACACGCGACAGGAATCGCGAGGAGGAGAACCAGAGGAACTCTGGGAAGTACAAAGAGTGATGAGTAGAGGAGAAGGAGAGTAACCTTCATCCTGGACTTCCGACGAGTGGGAAGTAAGAGACTGAGTCTCAAAGCATCGTGGTCTAGCTCGGGGGTGGCTAGTGGTAAATCCTTTTGGAGTCACTGAGCCTACGGTTGGGTGGAAATGAGCACTGCTCGCAATAGTTGTTTTACACCTAGTGTTTTCTGATAAGTGTTCATGTCCTGTATATTCAAGTTTGAATGTTCTTGAAATGCATGCTCATGTTTGTACACTTATAGATGATTGATTTCTGCATAGAAGTGTTTTCCTAGTGTTTTGATCAACAACAATGAATGTTTGCTTATACTTATATAACTATAATCGATATACGTATAAAACGAATAAGTTTCGATTTTGAGCTCGTTCCCTAGAGAGTTGTCCCCTGTACTTGACCCCATCCATGCCTTGGGTTGTTTTTCCCCGAAGGCACCTCCTTCCGGGAGGCTCCATCATACTCCAGAGCCTCAGTGAGTTCCTTGAAAGGACCACCATTTTTAAATAAATACTTAAGCTTACCTCACCCTTGTCACAGAGTTCATAGCTTGATGATTTAAGAAGGCCTCTCAGTCAGGTCACCCAGCCTGGTGATAATTACCCAAGAATCCATTGAAGGTTTTTATGGCCTAAGCCTGGAAACCTTGTACTAGAAAGAATGGTTCCCTTTGAGTTTGGTATTTCGGTGTTTCGACACCCGGGATACCTGAGGACAAGTGTCCTTGTCCTCACATGTCAAGAAATCCTGATTCGCAAAACCCCAAAAGGATATAGTGTGGTTGGAGTTTGGTATTTCGGCATTTTGGCACCTGGGATACCCAAGGACAAGTGTCCTTGTCCTCACATGTCACAAAATCCCGATTCACGAAAACCCAAAAAGATATAGTGTTGTTGGAGTTTGGTATTTTGGCGTTTCAGCACCCGGGATACCCAAGGACAAGTGTCCTTGTCCTCACATGTCATGAAATCCCAATTTGTGAAACCCCGAAAGGATATAGTGTGGTTGGAGTTTGGTATTTTGGAATTTCGGCACCCAGGATACCCAAGGACAAGTGTCCTTGTCCTCACATGTCATGAAATCTCGATTCGCAAAAACCCAAAATGATATAGCGTGAATGGACTTTGATATTTCGGCGTTTCGGCACCCGAGACTCCCAAGGAAAAGTTTCCTTGTCTTCACATGTCACAAAATCCCGATGTGAGAAACCCCGAAATAGTCTAGCATGGATAAGTTTCAGTGTTTCAGAGTTTCAGCAACCGGGAAATCGAAGGGTAAGTTTCCTTGTCTTCGCATGTCATGAAATCCCGATGTGAGAGACCTCGAAATGATAGAGCATGAGAAAATTTTAATGTTTCGGTGTTTCGGCACCCGGGACTCCCAAGGGTAAGTTCTCTTGCACTCGCCAGTCCTGAAATCCCAATTAGCGAACCCCGAAATGGACTAGCATGGATGACTTGTGATGTTTCAGCTTTTCGGTATCCAGGAAACCCAAGGGTAAGTTCCCTTGTACTCACCAGTCCCGAAATCTCGATTAGCGAAATCCAGAAATGAGCTTAGAAATGAATATAGGCTTAGGAGTTTCGGCTTCGGGGAAACCCAGGTGCGAGACCTCCTGTCTTCACATAGCCTGAAATCCTGACATGCGAAACCCCGAAATGAGCGTGGTGGATATAAGGTTTTTGGTGTTTCGGCACTCGGGATGCCCAAGGGAGAATCCCTTGTAATCACCAGTCCTGAAACCCCAACTTGCGAAACCCTAAAATAATAATAGCGTGGATGAGATATGGCGTTTCGATGTTTTGGAACCTGGGATACCTAAAGGCCAGTCTCTTTTACTCGCCAGTCCACAAACCTCGACTTGCACAACCCCGAAATGATAAGAGAGTGGAAAAGTTATGATGTTTCGGAGTTTCGGCTCCTGGGAAACCCAGGTGCGATACCTCCTATCCTCGCATATCATAAAATCCTGACAGGTGAACTCCCAAAATGGATTAGCACATATATTTTTGGTGTTCTGGCATTTTGGTACCTGGGATTTCCAAAGGTTAGTTTTCCTCATATTCGCCAGACGCGAAACTCCGATGGAGGAAACCCCAAAACAAGTTTGGTAGATATAGGGTTTTTGGTCTTTCGGCACCCGTGAAACTGAAGGGGAGGAACCCGTCGTCCTCTTATACCATGAAAAATTGGTACGCAAAAACCCAAAAGGTGGAGTGCCAGGTTCTAATCCAAGTCATTATTAAATGTGACTATCTGTTGGTTTCTTTCGGACTTCGGCCCCTCGAAAGACAAAGAGCAGGGGAATGCTTGCATCATGATTCCCCAAATCGCGAAAGCCGAGATCACCTCTTTGGTAAAGCCTATGGTCATAGCCGATCATCACATGGTTAAGGACAAGGAAAGGTAGGGTCTGCACCAGGCCCCATAGAAATTCGGGGACTCTGTTCCTCGAAGAGAATAAGAAAAAGATGAAAATTTTAGCTCCCGTAGTGGGTGTGTTACAAAGAAGCAGAACAATATGTTTATAGGTTGAAAAAGGCATTGTATGGCTTGAAGCAAGCACCAAGGGTTTGGTATTCCAGACTTGACAATTACTTGAGGCAACAAGGATTCAGGAAAGGTAACACTGATAGTAATCTATATATTAAAGAAGAAAATGATAGCCTGATCATTGTTGAGATATATGTAGATGATATCATTTTTGGTAGTGATGATAATAGGCTCAGTAAACAGTTTGTTGAAAGTATGCAGAAATATTTTGAGATGTCCATGCTATGAGAAATGAATTTTTTCTTAGGCTTGCAAATTACTCAATCTGATAAAGGTATTTCCATTTCTCAAGCCAAGTATATCAATGAAATGCTTAAGAAATTTCAGATGGAAGATTCTAAACCAGTTGGCACTCCCATGGTTACTGAATGTAAATTAAGTAAGTTTGATGATACTAAAGATGTTGATCAAACAATATATAGATCTATGATTGGTATTCTTCTTTATGCTACAGCTACAAGACCTGATATTATGCATGCAGTTTGTCAAGTTGGCAGGTTTCAGGCCTCACCAAAAACTTCTCATCTACTTGTAGTCAAAAGAATTTTTAGATATCTTAAGGGGACAAAAGAGTATGGTTTGTGGTATCCTATAGGTAATCAGCTTGATTTATATGCTTTCATTGATGATGATTGGGAAAGTTGTGTTGATGACAGGAAGAGTACTAGTGGAGCAACATTTGTTCTTGGAGGATGTCTTGTAAGTTGGTCAAGTAAAAAGCAATCAATAGTGTCTCTATCTACTGCTGAAGCAGAAGACATAGCAGCTGCAACTTGTTGCACTCAGATTCTATGGATGAAATAGATGTTGGAAGATATACATATTCATTATGATGAACCTAGACCTATCTTCTGTGATAATACCAGTGAAATTAGTATTTCTAAAAATCCTATTATGCATTCAAAAACAAAGCACATTCCCATTAAATTTCATTTTCTAAGAGAGCAGGTTATGTTAAAAGTTATTAAAGTTGAATATGTTGGCACAAAGGATCAGATTTTAGATGTATTTACTAAACCTTTACCTAAAATGTAATTTTAAAGTCTCAGGGATCAGTTGGGGGTTTACCCTCTGTAATTTCATTTCATTCTCAAAGATTGCAAGGGTTTCATTATAAAATCAGACTGCACAGGTTTATTGACTATTATTGATAGGGGGAGCTGCTACTGAAATGATACATATTTGAAAGTGGTTTTCTTTTTTTAGGGGGAGTATGGTTGACTCCTTTTCCATAGATGTCAAAAGGGGGAGAAGAGATTTAAAGTTTTCCATCAATGCCAAAGGGGGAGTTTGTTGGCAGGGATTGCAGTTTGCACGGTGTGCACAGGACTTGGTTTTGTCATTAATGTCAAACTTTAAAATGCCAAAGGGGGAGTTTTTGTTCAGTTTGCACAGGCACTATGGATCAATTTGCACAGGCATGGTGGTACCTAATTCGGAGATCAGTATGCCTCTCGACATACCAAAACACGAAGTCACATGATTCTGGGAGTTTCTATTTTAGGATTTTTGCATGGTAAGCAAAAACTCTAACATCACGAAGTCCCAAATGATGAAATACTGAAAGGGACACACGTCACATGATTTACCATTTCAAGAGTTTTGAATTGTTGAAGGTCATGAAGTCCTGATGGCCAAAATACCGAAACCCCGACAAACATCCATCTCGTTGAATGAATAAGTCATATGCATTGGATTAAGCATTGGAGGAGTAATATAAGAGTTGTATATGACCATTGATCTGACTCCATTTCGTAGTTTCGGATATCGGGAGTTGGAGCATCAAGAAATCTCATCACAAGAATGCCAAAATGTTGAAATACTGAGGATCATGACTTGGAGTGTTGAAACACTTCATCACAGAAATGCCAAAATGCCGAAATGTGAAACGCCAAAATACTGGGGTTCATGATTTGGAGTGTCAAAACACTTCATCACAGAGATGCCGAAACACCGAAATGAAAAATGAATTTCTATTAGCCTGTGGTCATGGTCAATGGACATATGGGTTAGCACAAGTGGCTTGCCAAAGAGATCAAGGGTTATTCCATGCTGAAAAATCAAAACAGATGTATGTTCATCGAATGGTGTTGGTTAAATATTTAAACTGATCATGTGGATATTATTCATCTTGATGCCTTAGCCAATAATAATTACTGTAAGGAAGTTATTTAGTTATTGTAACTAATTCTTTGAAGCCTGAGGGTTCGATTGTACGTGTTGATGATACAGGAAGATATATAAAGTGAATGTTGCAAGAAAAGTAAAGAGAGGATTATGGGAGATATATGGCTCTGTAAAATTTGAGGAAGAAGAACAAGATAGAGGAGGGAAGACACATACACATATTGATAAATCTAAGTGGTCTGGTCAAGAATAAATTGTGATATGAATATAAAAATAGAGAGGATTTGAATGCTTAATCTTTGACAGAGAAGATAAAGAGTTGGTTTGCAGGTTCTTAGTGACAGAGAATGATTTTAGGGTGGTAGGGAGGAGCAAGGGGAGACTATAAAAGTCTTCTGTACAAGTTGGTGCTTGTACATCTAGGAGTTGTAGCTTCCATTCAGTAGGTGCTGAAGAAACAGAGGTAGAAGCCTCATCTGGGTTGTAGCTCAGATAAAATAAGAATGTAAAGAGGAGTTGGAGCTTGCCTTTCATTCATAAGAAGAAGAGTTTTTTTCCCTTTGGGTTTCCTCATGAAAAATCACTATGTCACTGTTTCATTTATGTGATTGTATATTTATTGGTTAAATGTATTACTGCAAGTTAAATGTTAAAGGCATGATTTATTGATTAATAAGTAATCTTCTCATAAAATGAAAGAAATTTTATACAACTAATTCACCCCCCCCCCCCTCTTAGTTGACTTATCATGTACAACAAAGACGACACTAGCAAGGATCAAATGACATTTAAAAGGTATGTCATTTTTCCCTCTATGAACTAGTTTACATTACAATGAAATATAAGGAGAAGCTTGTATTCTGCTCTGTTTTGTTCTAATTTCTTGTTGAAGTTAGGGTGATTAGTTTGTGTCTGCACTTACCAATTTTTCCGATAAAAAAATTGGAGACCATACTGGGGAGCCACAGTCCATGCTATACAAGTGATATTATAGAGAATGGTTCTCGAAGGCAACTCTTGAACATCCTTTATGGAAACTTTTCCACTATGGTTCTTTGTACCAGGTACGCAGTGATGTGCTACATAATAATACATGGGTTTCACCACCTCCTCTACTTCTCGATAGTGACACTCGAGAGCCCTGACGAGATAAACAAATAAATAATTATATGTTATCAATCTCTAGGGTTAGTCTATGCCCCTTGACATTAATTTCTTGTTCATTAACATCCCACATACGGACCAAGTGTTCCAATAGCATTAATTGGGCTCTCATTCCCTGCACTTTGAAAACTTTTAGCAAGACACACTCCCAGAGTGCCATGACAGTTCCCATATCATTCTCAACAAAGTAATATTCCTCCTCATGCTCTCATTCCCTCCATTTGAGCATGATGAAAAATGGAAATATTCCAAACAACAATAAAATATGATTAGGTTCATCAAAATTTCAAAATTGGAATTTTTCCTAGATCTCTCTCTCTTTTTAGTTTTTGAGTTGTGGTCATCGCAGGGGCCTTTTTCCCCACAGTGTGGCATCATTTCACCCCAACTATAGAACCCCTGTGGAAATATAGGATCATCACAGTTCATGATAGGGAGGGCATGCGACGATGTCAAAGCGCAATCTCCCTTGGAAATTTTCCCATAACTCAAAATTTAACCATTAAAATTGAAAAATTTTATGATGAAAAGAGAGAGGGGAGAAAGAATACCTACTTCATGGAAGTGGCTCAAGAAATCATCCACCGGGCGCTCCAGAATTGTCACTTGAAAATCGAAGGAAAAAGAGGGTTTTTGGCAATAGTTTGGTGAAAATGCAAATGAAATGGTAAATGAACTAGTTTTGACCTAGTTTATTTATTTTTAACTTTCTAATTTCAAATTAAATTAATTTTTAAATATTTTCACCTAGGTCATAAACCTAATGAACTTTGGAAAGTGTCAATATTGCAGGTTAAGATATATGACAACCAAATTATTTGATATGGATCACCCTTTTTGGTCGTTTTTGTGTGTTTTTACGATGTATATATACTTTTAGGGTTTTTTCAGGAAAATTTTTGAACATGATCTTTATTCTTTCTCACGCTCGTGAAACTATGAGAATGTAATCGAGTAATTGTTTATCACCTTTTTCGAACTTGTAATGGAAATACGCAAAACGAACCCTATGGAGTCTCCTTTAAGCTCTTTTCAAGCTCCCTAAACATGAAAAGATAGCCAAGCGACCTTGTTCTTTTCATGCTCGTAAATGTATTTGAAGAAAACATCTGATGAGAGGTATATTATCTATTTTTCGGTCTCATCAAACTAATTTACAAAAAATGACATTTTGGAGTTTTCTTTAAGTGTTTTTCAGACTCTCTAAACATGAAAAACCCTTGAGCTTTATTTCTTTGGACTTGTAAAACAAGCATAGAAAGGTACATATGGGACCTAACCACTCCTTCCTAGGGTTTATTAAACATAGTCTGAGGTACTCATCCGAAGGATGAACTTACATTACAAGCATATGTTATCCTCCTCAAGCTTGTGTAAAAATAAAGAGGTACTTGCTAGAAATGGTGGGGGGAAATTGGGAAAGAAATGTATATCTGTATCTATGTTAGTGGCAGTAAGTCACTCTTGAACATGACACCCCTCTTCATCATTGAATCTAGGTTGGGAAATCCATTTATCTCTTGTTTGACCATCCACAAGTCCATCTTTTGGGTCCTCCTTGATTCAATGCTACCAAGACAATTGTCGTTTCATTCATATGTTCAAGAGAAGTTCAACCTAAACAAGCCTTCTATCAAATCAGTTATCTGCAGTCCTCAAAATCCTACCATGTCGATCTTCCTTGAGTCAGTTATGAATCACTTTGTACTTTGATCTACTTCAAATCTATTATATATTTCGTGTCATTAATGGGGGATACATTAACGCCCTGTTGTGATGAGTCGTTTCCTATCGAATTCAAATCATTAATGGAGAATTAGACTTAGAAATCGTTTATGACCTTGGAACTTGCATGCCTCAATGGCAGGTTTCTCACTTTCATCAATGGGTTCATATCATTGGCCCCTGATTGGAATATTACATCGAGTGCTAGACTTCAACTCATCAACTCACGTTTGTTTTATTATACTGGAGTACCCTGGGGGTCATTCACATAAATGGTGATTTACCCCTCACTTGTTAACGGTATCCATTAATGACCCATAATCAAGTGGTTTCTACCATGTTCGACTTTGACACCTATAATCACATGGCTAGATTCATACTTTAGGACAATGGAAATGAAGACCCTTGATATAACCATATACATCTGGTAGGTTGCGATGGATTATTCATAAGTCTCTACTAACACATAGATCCACCATGTATGTCTCATGGCTATGTCCAAATTTGAGTTTTGGAACATAGATCCACAATGTATTTCTCGTGGCTATGTTGAATCATGATGACATGTATCCACAATGTATGTTTGGTGGCCATGAATCACTTGAAACTTATGCTTAGAGTCACTTGTAGTCTGAGTATGGGAATGCCTACCTCAGAAAATAATATATTATTATGAAGATGCTTGATTGTTTGCAGGTTCTCGACCGATGTGCTCCTTGTTTTCAACACACACATTCTACAAAGTATTTGAGTTGTCACATGTTCAAACTTCATACTTTGGGGGGAATTATGTTACACATTATTTTTTTCACCTTTGTGATCAACTGAAAATATGTGTATGACTCACTTCTATGTTCCCTGAAGCTACTAAATGAGACGTTCTCCATGAGGAATTGAATCATCTTTCTTTTCTTAAAAAACATATCAAAGGAGATCATTGCACCCTGCTAAATGTTGGGGGTGCGACAATGCTTGATTATCACATGATGCACCAAAATGGACTGTGTAATTTCCATAGGCTACTTGTTCTTAGGGTGCGACGATGCTCAAACAAGAGAAAAAGGTGAAATTCACAAAACGTCAGGGAATCTTCTAGAAGATGAGGTGGCCTCCGATCAGTTCAAATATTACTCGCTTCTTTGATTTAGTGGGATCATCCTAATATCCTCATCCATCCCTCTTTCACTATATATAAAGAAGAATCTCTCATGGGAAAGGCTGGGCTGGCTTATTCATGAATAATTTTGTTGAAGATTGTACTTGTGATAGCTTTGCTTTGGGTTTCCAAGTCAGGTTGTGAATAATATTCATCAAAATCATTGGAGAAAAGGTGTGTGTGTTGAATAAAAGGGCCATTGGAAGGGACCTTGCAACATCAAGGAAAAGGTTGTATTCTCCACTTTCATCAATATAATGGAGTGATATATTTCTTCCCTATAAAAGTGTCTCCATTTTTATTGTATAACTCCTTGATATTATACATAGGCTTCATTGGAATCTATATATCGTTTTTCTCTCTCTTTGTTGGTTTTTTCTTCTTAACAGGTTCAACATCCCACAAATACAAACATGGAGAAAATACGACACTAGCGATGATCAAATGACATTTAAACGGTATGTCATTTTCCCCTATCTGAACAAGTTTACATTACAATGAAATCTAAGGAGAAGATTGTATTCTTCTCTATTTTTTTCTAATTTCTTTTTGAAGTTAGGGAGATTAGTTTGCTTTTGCACTTATCGATTTTTCCAATAACAATATTTCATTATATATGTATATATTATCCACGATCTAACTTCCAGGAGTTAGACTGATTCTTGAAGGACTTTCTTTGATACCATTTGTTGAGATATTCACCAACACTGAGAGGGGGGTGAATAAGTATTGAGCACTTTTTACCAATTTCAATCATAACATTAACTTATCAATTATTTCCAGGGATGATTTTAAGGATGGAAATTTATTTTTAAATGTAGAAACCTTGGCGAATATTACTAATCCTTCATATGTCAACTATAAATGTTTGGTGATATTGTTTTTTAAATATTCAAATTTATAAGTATTTTATATAGTTTTTATAAAATTTTGGCGATTTTAAAGGTAAAATAATTTTATCCTATAGAATTTGGGCGAATCATTTTTAAAATAGCGAATCTCGTTTTTGGAAAAACCATGGAAAATTAGCCCATGAGCGAAATTTAGCCCCTAAAATCATCCCTAATTATTTCATTCACTTATGATTTCATTTAATGCATCACATCATACCTAGGTACATAATACACCATTATTTTACGTGGAAACCAAAATGGGAGCAAACCACAAAATGCTTTCTTATATATAAAAGATTGCAGTCATAGGAAGCACCAACTTCCAAATTCTCTAGAACAAAATGGAAGGAGGCTCCAACCCCCTATTTATAAGATCCAACCTCAAGGAAGCTACAACTCCCTTAATTCTCCATCTCCAACTACAAGGAGGCTACAACCTAAAGGAAGATCCAACTCCCTGTATTCTCCAGATCCAAATAGAAGGAGGATATGACCCCCTAATTTATAGGCTTCAACTTGAAGGAATATCCAACTCCTTGTATTCTCTAGCTCCAACTAAAAGGAGGCTACAAACCCCTTTCCTTGCCCCTTCCTTCCTCCCTAAAATATAAGTGTAGACTCAAATTGTCACCCACATTGTCATTGATAATCAATCTATCAATGATAACCAACCTATCACTGATAACCAACCTATCATTGATAATCAATCTGTCAATGATAATCACTTTCCTTGATAATCAACCTGTCACTATCATCATCCAACCTGCCACTACCCTTGTCACTAACACTAATACCTCATCATCAAAAACATCATCAACAAGACCAGATCCACTCTCATAAATTATACACTAAGACCATCACCAATATGTGCATCAAATCATATGATAAGACATGTGCTCCATATCATACATGTAACAATCATGTGTCATATCCATAAACCACGTGTCAAGATATTCCTCAAACATGTGTCATAACATCCATCAACCATGTACTAAATCATGTACCATAACATCCATCAACCGTGTACTAAATCATGTACCATAACATCCATCAACCATGTACCAATATTTTCCTCAAACATGTAAACATATACCAAAGTACATATTAAACTATGTGCCCAATATCTAATATGCTCCTCCAACCATATGCCAAAAGCATGCCTTAAGCATGTGAAAAAGCATTCAAGATATGCCTTAAGAATATACCATAACTATAAAAAATAGAACACATACAAATCATACCTTTAGTCATGTATAAACATAGCATATGTGATCACATACCTACATACCTTCCTCAACTTAAGGAACAAGAGAATAGTTTCTTCATCAAACTTTACCTCAGTCTTGCAGGACTAGTTTTTGGATTAGTCACAAACCCTAAATTTAAAGAATAACTCTGTACCTATAATGAATAAAGTTTGGAAACTTGTACCCAATAGTATTCAATATATTCTATTGTTGGCCCTTGGTTATGGAAGGAAGAAAAGATCGAGGAAGAAAAGGTCAAACGTGAACTATGCGGTAGACATAATGACTGTCATTGGGTCGAAGTAAGCAAAAGAGCAGAAAAGTCAGAGCGAAGTACATAAAAGCAAGCCATTGGATGACGAGATAGAGGATGACAAATCAACAAGGAAGATGGATCAAGGACAACTCAGCAAGCAGAGAAAGCCACCATTGGATGCTTTGGAGCACCACGCGAGAAGGGAGGAAAGACAGGCTGGCAAAGCCCTAAAAAGGTAGGTCAAGTTGACCTAAGGTTTTAGACACCTAGGGTTTTGGGTAATTAGGGTTTTGACACCTAGGTTTTGACATAAGACTATCAGTGAGGGACTATAATATATAAATAGAGGTCGAGAGGACCTAGGTCAGGTTGGTACTAGTGTTGGGTATTGATATTGATCATTGTTGGTCGAGAGATTAGTGTACTGTGAGAGAGAGGAGTGTTGAGAGTGGGAGCTTTCTGGTATTTTAAGATCTTTAGCTGGGTGCGAATATCAAGTCCTGTAGATGGGTGTGTAGGAAGGGTGGAGACAGAGAGAAGAAGAGAGAAGATTTGCTGACTAAGAGCTCAGATCAGAATTGTAAGCTTTATCTCAATATATCATAAGCACAGTTCTGTGGACGTAGCCCTAAAGAGAGGGTGAACCACGTATATTTTGTTTCGTATGTCTGATTGATGCCTGGATCTTTGTCATTGTTATACTTTTAGTTGCATTATTGTGTTAGATCAGATTTATAGCTGTGCAGAGTAGATCTAGCTAATAAGACATATATGAATGTTGCATTATTGTTGTATTGGTTCCACTTGATATTCCCCTGGTTGTAGACATCTATGTCTTGCAATCCCCCTATTAGCTACTTTGGGTGAGACTACATCTGCTTCGCAGGTGTTGCCGAAAGGGCCAGTAGCTAGGGCTTGTTGGTGCACTCTTGGAGTGAACCCTAGGTATACTCCCGTGCCAACAAATGGTTTTGTTGTTGACACCAGACTCTTTTTAAAGGAATGTCAAGGTGGTTCTCATCGAAGACAGAGATTCAAAAGTGGATAGAGGATCAAGAGAGGGACTTTGCTAAAGCCTAGAACAAGATCCCTAAAATGAGTATTGAAGATTAGATACATCTTCACCAACATTCATGAGATCGTCTTTGGAGGAATCCACCAGGAGTTGTTTGAGTGGTTGGCTAGGTTAGCCAATACCCTATTAGAGATTAGATCTAGACCTCCTATGGTTTGGACACCAACACTAATCCAGAAGGTCAAGAGAGTTGATAACGTTGTATCCAGAGCAGTAGATCATTGGTTTGATAGTACCATTGGAGGGTATATCACTGAATTTGCTATTGATAGGGTAGAATCATATAGCCAAGCCAAGAGATACTTTTTCAAAGGACCAAGAGGAACATTTTTGCACTTTCTAAAGCTGAGAATCAAGATGTTGTTGCATGAAAAGAACATCTTGAAGATACAATAGATTGGTTGGACCTAAAAAGGATAATGTTCAGGAATTCAGACTGCAACAATGACACAAAAGCTAGACATATGCGCAGTGGAAGAGTATTCAGAGGGGTTCACCTAGAGAACCTGTTTAAACAAAACTATGGAGAAGAGGGTTTCTACAGTGGAGAAGAGGTAGATCTAACTGATGAAGAACATTCAGAACCCACCGAAACAAAAGAATGGGAAGCTGAAGAAATTCACCAAGGTGAGCCAGAAACCTCAGGAACTGCGCAAATTACTGAAGTAAGTAACATTAAACCTCCTGTTGTTTCAATATCACCAAGAAGCCAAAATAGCTAGAACCACCAGAGTCTTCAGAGTGTTATTACTAGCAACTCATCCTATACTCAGATGGGAAGCCTAGGGAACTCTATGGTAGATGAGATGAGGCTCCCTATCTTCAAGGGATATGGATCTAACAATCCCGATCAACACTGATTCCTATGTGAGGGCGTGTGGAATATTAAAAATATCACCGATGAATCCATCAAGAGAACCCAGTTCAACACTATGCTAAGCGACCACGCGCTGAGCTGGTACATGAAACTTGTCCACGGACTGACACAACCTAAGCCACTGAACGAGATCAAAAATGCATTGATTGCAGAGTTTAAGAAACCTAAGTCTGAGTCACAATGTATTACAAAGATAAAAGAGATCAAACAAAAGGTAGCATAACCTGTTTGGGAGTTAGACCAGAGATTCAAGACCCTAACAGGCCGATTAAATTTTTAGATCCCCAATGACTAGAACAAAGAATGGTTCATCACGGCGTTGTTACCACACATCAGAGTCCCTCTGATGCAGGAGAAGATTGCATCATAGGAAGAATCTTTGGATATCACCATGAATCTTGAATCATCACCTATGGGAGAATCTAGCTCAGGCATGAGTCATATCTTGAGCCAGCTGACTAGTTTGTCTCTGCAGGTCGAGGATATGAAGAAGGACAAGGGGAAGGACAAAAGAGAAGATATCTAGTGTGTAATATGAAGATTTGAAGGTCATGATAAGGAACACTATCCCTTATTTTATGATTATTTGGCCTCAGGAGCGTCGATCCCCTTGAAGCAAGTTAACCTGCCCTGGTGCGATGTATGTAGAAATAAGCATCACCCAAGTGAGTGATATTACATGTAGAAGTATGTTCAGACACCCAAAAACTTGTATTGCACATTTTGTAAATCAGTGGGGCATGATGATAAATATTGTAGAGTTTATGATCTCATTCATGAGAGGTCGAGGGACATATACAAGATTCAAGGCAAGGTACAGCAAGAAGGAAACACTTCACAGTACAACTCTCTAGGGAGAGGAAACTTCAATCCTCGCGGTGGATACAGAGGATGAGGAGGAGGTATGGGCCGAGGCCAAGGACAAATAATTTGTTATAACTGTGTGTAGCCAGGACACTTGGCAAGGGATTGTCAGAATCCTTGAACAACCTGTAGTTATTGTAACTCTTTCGAGAATGCCATAGAAGAATGCCTTGTTCTGTTGGCTAAGCTTCAGGAAAGACGAGAACCCCAACATAACCCACAAGTGCAACTGATATATTTTGAACCTCGCGGAACGGACCCTAGAGTTGTTGTTATCACTCAAGGAGGCGTTGCTATAGGAGAAGATAGAACAATCCAAAGAAAGATCGTAGAAGAGTCAGGTATCAGGAAAACTATGGAGAAGACTCAGGCTTTTGATGCAAAGAAAGAAAGACAAATCTTCGAGGAATCAAGATAGGAGTTCAAGGGGGACCAAGGATCCTCATCTAAAACATGAATAGAAATAAAAGAGTATGGAATTCCTCAGGAATTTGATCAATCGGCCTCACTGAAAGAAGGAAAAGAGGTAAGTAAACTCATCGAATTTTTGTACACTTGTCTTAAGTTAATTTAGGATGAGAATGTTGTACAAGAGTTACAGAACCTAATAAGGCAGTATGAGCTAGGAAAGGTAGACCCCTTATTGAATAGGGTAGTACACTAGATTGGTAAGAAGAGAATAACAAGCAAAGAATTACATTTTAATGCTCAAATAGGATAGTATGGTATAGACTATGTGGTCCTCGACATAGGGTCGGAGGTCAATGTCATGACGAAGCAAACTTAAGAACTAATGGGAAAACTGAAGTTGATCTATTCCCCTATCCAGATTAGAATGGATAATCAACAAGTTGTCAGCCCATTTGGACAATTGGATCATGTCCCTATGGACATCGATGGAGTTAGGACCTTTTCATATTTTGAGGTAATTGAAATTGTTGATGATAGCTTCCCTTACCCTGCATTGCTAGGAATTGATTGGGCCTTCGACAATTATACTGTTGGTGATTTAAAGAAAATATGCATGACATTTGAGAGAGTTGGCCTTAGGGTCATTTCACCCTTAGATCTATATGAGGGTCCACGACATATAGAGCCCATCAGAGAAGAAGACCACACATTAGCTGGAAAACATATATAAATTAACAACCAGACAACAGGATTATATCAACCCTACTACTGATGGAAATCTAAGTTGGCGAAGTGACAACACATGTTCATAAGACTCAGAAGAAGCACTGGAGAACTGGTAGAACCATATGTATGAAGTATCCACAAGGAGATGTGCTCGACTGACTAGAGAAGTTTGCTGGATTGGTAAAACAATAAGTAACGTGCCTACCTTTGATGGTATGAACCCTATATAAGCCTTCCTCTCATATTTTGAAACAAGTGTACCAGCACAACATAGGTTGTTGGCTATGGATGAAGCCTTGAAAGCTACACCAACAATATGGTGGGGGATGCACAAAATAAATATTACAGACAGGACACAACACCGAACCTTGATGACAACACGGTTCTTAGCACAAGTAGGAAGCTACGAAGTGAGGTACATAGTTCGAAGCTTCCCAAAGGACCATGTGAAAAGCTGCGAAGAAGCCTGGAGTGAAATTCCTTGAGAACAATGGGTACATATATTCATTAACACGCTGGACACGACCCCTATTAAATGGTACCTTCAAGCGGAGCTGCGCCGCATCACTGCAGATTGGGAAGGTATTCTTCAAAGTTTTGTAACCACCTTTTTGTTTGAAAGTGAATTTCCTTCAGTAGATCAAGCACTACAGATTGTGAGGCAGAAATGATTTAAGGAGGCATATAGCCTCCCTTTGGAACAAGAAGAGGATGAATGGACCGTGCCATTCCAAAAACTACAAGGATGGTACAACATTAATGTCGACACAGATGATGATCCAAGGAAGGTAAACATTGCTGAGACAGAAGGCCATAGGGATGTGGAAGGACCAGGAATTGAGCTGCCATTCATTGGAAAGCCGATCAAGATAAAGAAATTCAATATTGGGACAGAGGAGACATCGAATCTTGCCAATGTCAGAGATTACTGGGATGTTGCTACCATTGACAAAATTACAGAATTACTGCACGAGTATCAAGACTTGTTTCCGACCAAATTCATTGATATGAAGGGTATCAAATGACCTATGGGAGAGATGTGAATACCTTTGAAACTATATGTGAATCAAATCAAGCAAAGACCCTACATATTGAACCCGAAATATAAGGAAAAAGTGAAGATTGAGCTTGATAGAATGTTATAAGAAGGGATTATTGAACTTGTCAAAGAGTCGGAATAGATCATCCCTATGGTGGTGCAAGAAAAGAAGACAAGCGATATCAGGATCTGTGTAGATCTCAAGAAGTTGAACGATGCTTGTTTGCATGATCCTTTCCCTACACCATTCATAGACAAAGTGTTGGAGAATGTGGGAGGCCAAGAGGTATATTATTTTACAGATGGGTTTTCAGGATACCATCAGATCTGGATTTCCAAGGAGGACTGCCACAAGACCACATTTTCCACAGAATGGGGATCCTACCAATACACAATGATGCCATTTGGACTGAAGAATGCCCCAACCATCTTCTCTAGGGTCTTGGTCAAATAATTCAAAAACATTTTGCATAAGTTTTTAGAAGCCTATTTTGATGACTGGACTATTTTTAGTTTGCTGAAAAATCATATTGAATGTCTAAGACTAATGTTGGACAAATGCAGGCAGTGTCAAATTGATTTAAATTTGAATAATTGCATCTTCTTCTCACCATTTGGATTATTATTAGGACATATTGTATGCAAGCAAGGATTGTTGGTTTATCCATCAAAAATTTCAATTGTAGTCAACTTACCGCCTCCTACTTCAGTCAAACAACTATGCGTTGCGCTAGGACATACTGGCTATTACAGGAAATTTATCAAACGCTATGCTTAGATTACTGTGCCAATGGAGAAGTTATTAAATAAAGACTATTAGTTTGGTTGGACAGACGAATGCCAGCAGAGCTTTGACACACTGAAACAAAGGATGGTGACTGCGCCCATTCTGGTCTTTCTAGACTAGAGAAGAGAATTTCATGTGCATGTCAATGCATCTTATATTGCATTAGGAGCAGTATTGGCACAACCTGGAGAAGGGGAGATCGATCATCCATTATCATTTTCCAGCAGAAAGCTATCTACAACTGAAATCAATTACACTACTACAGAGAGAGAAGGATTAGCCATTGTGTACGCGCTATAAAAATTCCTCCATTACTTACTAGGAGGACACTTTAAAATGTTTACTAATCACTCTGTGCTGAAGTACCTAGTCAACAAGCCAGTGTTGGGGGGGTGAATATGCATATGGATTCTCCTATTTCAAGAATATGATTTTCAGATCATAGTTAAGCTAGGAAGAATGAACAAGGGACCCGACCACAAGTCGAGGATGGAACATGGCGAAGAACCCAACAATATGGAGGATACACTACTATATGCACAGTTTATTTCCATTAGGAATATGGATGCCATTAGGAAGATGGATGACCACTTCATAGACATAGTCCAATTTCTGTCTACAAGAATGGCTCCAAGTGAGTATACAATTTCCTAGAAGAAACAACTAGTGGTGCGCGTTGTAGACTTTTCACTGATAGCTAGTCAACTATATAACATGGGACCTGATGAGATACTAAGAAGATGTGTGATGGAGGTAGAGTGATTTTTCATCCTCACAGAAGCTCATGAAAGCATCGCAAGCGTACATTACACAAGGAAAGAAACTATGCAGAAGGTTCTGCAAGATGGCCTTTGGTGGCCTACTTTACACAGAGATGCTAAAGAGTATACCAGAGCCTATGATGTATGCTAGAGAGTTGGAAAACCATCCTAAAGAGATGAAATGCCACTAGCACAGATGACTGTACAAGAATTTGAAAAGTGGGCCATTAACTTCGTGGGATCTATAAACCCACCAGGAAAGCGCACAGGAGCAAGGTACATTATCACTGTGACATAATACCTGACTAGATGGGCTGAAGCAAGAGAATTCAAGGATTGTAGTGCAACTACAGCTGCACATTTTATATTTGATAACATAATAACTAGGTTTGGATGCCCTAAGACCATTTTGAGTGATCAAGGCACTCATTTCAACAACAAGAAAGTGGAATCCCTGAGTGAAGAATTTGCAATTCACCATCAGAAGAGTACACTTTACCATCCAAAAGCAAACATAACAGTTGAAGAATTCAACAAAATCTTGGAGACAACAATGACAAAGATTTGCAGTGTGAACAGGGATGATTGGGATTTAAGAGTAATAGCAGTACTCTAGGCTTATAGAACCACTTGCAAGAAATTAACAATGCCAACCTCTTTCAAGTTGGTTTATGGTCTCAAAGATGTTGTCCCAATGGAATAATTGGTACCAAGCTTAAGAATTGTTGCATTTACAGACATGGATGATACTGGCATTGTTCATGAGAGGCTTGCCCAACTGGTTGAACTAGAAGAAGACAGATTTATTGCAGGATTCCATCAGCAAGTACAAAAGGAAAGAGAGAAGGCCTATCATGATAGACACATCAAGAAGAAGTCATTTAAGCAAGTTGATTTAGTACTGGTGTATGATAGTAAATTTGCAAGACATCCAGAGAAGTTCATAACGCATTGTCTTGGACCATATGAGATCGCCTATGTTACAGAAGGAGGAGTTGTGCAGCTGAAGAGATTGAAGGGAGAATGAAAGAAGGATTAGTGAATGGGAGTCAGCTGAAGTTATATTATGACAACCAGATGCCTCATAGCTCTTAGTAAAAGAAATAAGAAAAGGGTCTAGGTACCAGGTGTAGTTGAAACTGGGTACCAGACATAGAAAAGATAGTCTGCACAAGGATGGGAAGGAGGCATCAAGTAGAAAGCAAAGGCTGCACTATGCAGCCCAAAGTCGAAGTGAAATGGAAGGATCAGATCTAAAGTGCCTCAAGATGAGTCACATGTGAGTGTTGGGGGCCTGTTGGCCCTTGGTTATGGAAGGAAGTTAAGATCAAGGAAGAAAAGGTCAAACACAAACTATGCGAGAGACAGAGTGATTGTCACTGGGTTGAAGTAAGTAAAAGAGTAGAAAAGCCAAAGTGAAGTATGAAAAAGAAAGTTGTTGGATGAGGAGATCGAGGATGACAAATAAACAAGGAAGATGGATAGAGGACAACTCAACAAGTAGAGAAAGCCACCATTATATGCTTTGGAGCACCGCGCGAGAAGGGAGGAAAGACAGGCTGGCAAAGCCCTGAAAAGGTGGGTCAACTTGACCTAGGGTTTTGGGTAATTAGGGTTTCAAAGCCTAGGTTTCAACCTAATACTATCGGTGAGGGACTATAATGTATAAATAGAGGTCAAGAGGACCTAGGTCAGGTCGATACTATGTTGGGTATTGATATTGATCTTTGTTGGTTGAGAGATTAGTGTATTGTGAGAGAGAGGAGTGTTGAGAGTGAGAGCCTTCTGGTATTATAAGATCTTTAGCTGGATGCAAAGATCAAGTCCTATAGCTGGGTGCATAGAAAGGGGGGAGACAGAGAGAAGAAGAGAGAAGATCTGCTGCCTAAGAGCGCAGATCATAACTGTAAGCTTTATCTTAATATATCATAAAAACAGTTCTGTGGATGTAGCCCTAGAGAGAGGGTGAACCAGGTATATTTTTTTTTCGTATTTGTGATTGATGCCTGGATCTTTGTCATTATTCCACTTGATATTCCCCTGGTTGTAGACATCTCTGTCATGCAACCCCCCTATTAGTTTCTTCGGGTGAGACTACATCTGCTTCGTAGGTGTTGTCGAAAGGGCCAATAGCTAGGGCTTGTTGGTGCACTCTTGTATTGAACCCTGGGTCTGCCCCCATTCCAACATGTATGAAATCCCTCCAAGTTTCACTTCTTGAATTGTCCCTAAAAAGGAGCTATAGAAAAAATGGCAGACCTTGTTGAATTCTGGCCTATTCTAGAGAAAGAACGTGTAGAGAATTCCATGCATTGAATATTTGATATCATGTTCAGAAACTCACAAAAAACATAATACATACCCTAGACGCATTCCAATTCAATTGGTCTCACATAATTTGGATCCTCTATGAATAACTTATGATTTTTTTTCTCAGAACACCTGTTTAAGACTAGTTTAATGACTAGTCAAAAACCCTATCTTCCACATAGTGTATATACAAACATAAAACGAACTATAAGCTTAAATGTTTACCACAATTTTCTTTATATTTCTTCTCAACAACCTCTAATTTTTTATAGTGAAAATGGTAAGATGGCCTTTAAATAACATACCTTAGAACACATCATCACAAGACATTATCCTCCCTTGGAATTTTCCCTTCTCCACTTCATATTCCCTCCAAAATTCACCTTAGGTATCCTTGGTTACCTCGGATAAAAATCACTTGAGTTGTTGGAACAAACTAACTCATAGGTTCCTTATTTAGACTAGATATGGCACCCTCTTTTTAGGGTCGACTTGACCCAAATAAAATTCAATTTAATTTTTTAATGTGTTAAGCCCTAATATTGGCTCATTACCCCTTAATTGGGGCATATTAGATTAGTAATGCTATTTTATTTATGTTGGCTTTAGGCCATTAGTTGTAATTTATATTAGTAATGTTATTTTAATTATGTCGGCTTTAAGACATTATTTGTAATTATACCTCCTAGTCTCCTATATATACCAAGGAGACATTTTCATTTTGGATCATCTTGTACTTCAACATTTAAGTGGGGTAAAAGGAGGTTGCCCCCTCGAAGAGGCTTATTATCTGAAATTATATCTGTTTCAAGGCGTTGAGCACTTTTCCTGAGGTTTTTCCATGCTATATTGATGTTTGGTTCTTAACATATGGTATCAGAGCTCAAGGTCTTGGGGTTTCACTGCTACATCTGAGACACCATGGAATTTTCTCTATAACTTGTTTTCTACAACGTTTCAGAAGGAACCTCTTGGAGGGTTTTTAGTAGCAGGATCAAGGTACGTTGGGTTCAAAATTCATCTCCTGAGGCCTTATACTTTCGGCGATACAGCCTGTACAAGATAGGGTTATGGAATCATCCTGAAATGAGTCATTGTGGAATTTTCGCTGTAAAAAATTTTCTGTAATGTTTCAGACCCTGTACTCTAGATTCCATTTACATAATTTAGTAAGGTACCTGTGGTAAAAATTTTATCTTCTGGTTCATCTTAAATTTGTAGATACACCTGGTGTACGATAGGGTATCTGACTAGTCCTATTGACTAGCCTCAAGAATGTGTTCCAGGTAAAACAAGCATAAATTCTTGCTAGAGTATCCAAATTGAGTGGCACTGGTTGCATTGGATCGTGGACAGTCTTTAGTCTTTTGGGTGCGAGTTTCAGAATTTTATATCAATTATTTTGTGCGGGGCACACTATACAAGTGAGATCTCTTGGAAAGGCCAAAAATCGGCAAGTTGTGGGGAAGTTACCATAAATTCCACTTGGAACATCCAATTTTGATCAGACCTGTGGCATTACAGAGAAGACATATCATAGAAATACATAAAGGAAAGTTTCATACCAGAAGGGATGAAAATTGGGAGATACAATAGAAGAAATATTGTCTAGAAGAACCACCTCAAAATCAAGGTTCAAAAGTGATACTCGGCCAACATGCCACCCAAAAAGGGAACTTCTACACCAAATAAGCCTCCAGAAAATCCTACTTGGACTCTTGATGAAGGTGAAGAAATGCATAGGGAAATAAATGAACTACAAAATAAGATGGATTTAATGGAAGCTAAGTTGGATATTAAGATGGATTCAATGGAAGCTAAGTTGATGGATTCAATGGAAGCTAAGTTGGATACTAAGATGGATTCAATGGAAGCTAAGATCATGGAAGTAATGAAAAATTTTGTAACAGAGAAGACAC
>ML781484.1:321528-356684 GCA_009831015.1 Picea engelmannii | reverse complement strand
AGAGTTACTCAAGCGTTGTGGACAACACTTGTCTCAAGGGGAGGGGCATGTTAAGCCCTAATATTGGCTCATTACCCCTTAATTGGGGCATATTAGATTAGTAATGCTATTTTATTTATGTTGGCTTTAGGCCATTAGTTGTAGTTTAGATTAGTAATGTTATTTTAATTATGTCGGCTTTAAGACATTATTTGTAATTATACCTCCTAATCTCCTATATATACCAAGGAGACATTTTCATTTTGGATCATCTTGTACTTGAACATTTAAGTGGGGTAAAAGGAGGTTGCCCCCTCGAAGAGGCTTATTATCTGAAATTATCTCTGTTTCAAGGCGTTGAGCACTTTTCCTGAGGTTTTTCCATGCTATATTGATGTTTGGTTCTTAACATAATGATTATTCCATTGAGGTCGACTTTACCAACAATATCCTTAATATTTATTTTAATATGCATTGCAATGGGTCCGAATTGTAACTTCGTGTTTGCAACAACTTTTCTTCTTTTAATTAAGTTGGGGTAAACTTGTCACTTCTTGTTACAACTGTTTAAATCTTCTCAATCATGCTTCGGGGATTCCATATTCAAGAGGGATTATCTCTTCAACCATGAGGAAACACATGGTGTACAACCTACCATTGGAAATGACATGATGAGGACTATCCATACATGAGAGCTTTGAAAGCATTATTAGAGTCCAACATCCTCTTTTTCCTCAAACAACTTTAGGCCTCATGACCACATCTTTGGGATTCTTGCAGACTTCATCAAAGCGTCTTCTTGTAAAGGACATGCTTAAATATATGCCATAATGGCATCACTTTGGAGACTTCTTCAAATACACCCATCACTTCTATATTATTGCAAACTTTCTTCGAGGCTTCTTCTATGATTGACGAGGATTTACATCAATAACAACCAACTATCCAACAACAGAAGTTGTGAGATTTTCTTTACTCGTTCAGGGTCAATATTTATGCCATCTTTAGAAATAATACAACCTAGGAGTTTTCCTTCTTCTACTCTGAATATGGTCTTTTTTGATCTCAGGGATATCCCATACTTCCTATACTTTCAAAAATTTGGGTAAGGTGAGAAATATGGTCTTCTCTTTTCATGGAATAAATCATGACATATTCTAAGTAGACCACCACACACTTATTGATCAACCCCATAAAGGCCACATCCATGGCCCTTTGGAAGGTTTCTCCTGCATTAATTAATCCAAATGGCATGTGTTTGTAGGAAAATGTACCCCATTTAGTCACGAAAGTCATCTTCATTTGTCTTCTTTCGATACAAAAACCTGGTTATACCTTGAGAATCCATCCAAAAGTGAGAAAATATCAAATCTAGATACAGTTTGGAGGAGATTTTCCATGGAGGGGTGGGGTAATTTTCTTTTGCTAAATCTTTTTTCAAGTTCTTGAAATCTACATGCAAATGAATTTCTCCTGAATTATTTTTAATAGGCACTAGGTTGGCTACCCCTACAAAATTACTTACTTGAAATAATATCTTTGCATCTAACAATTTTTTGATCTCCTTCTCCATCAATGGCTCTAGAGACAAATGGAATTTTCTTACTTTTTGTTGGAATGACTTGACCTTAGGTCTAAGTGGGATGGTGTGTTGGATGATCCTAGTATCACACATTTTCAAATCTTGGTAGGACCAGAAAAAAAAATCCTGATATTGTTTAAATAACTTTAGGTAAGCCTTATTTTACTCATGAGACAATGATTTCCTTATCATAGATTATTTTAGGGGTTAAATTTCGCAAATGGGCTAATTTTTCATGGTTTTTCCCCAAAAATGATTTTCCAATTTCCATTTTTTCTAAAAATGATTTGTCCAAATTCCATAGAATAAAATTATTTTACCTTAAAAATTGCCAAAATTCTATAGAAACTATGTAAACTTCTTAGAAATTTGAATATCTTTACAAAACTATCACCAAACATTTTACTTTTGCATATTAAGGACTAGTAACATTAGCCTTTGTTTCTATATTTTAATATAAATTTCCATCCTTAAAATTATCCCTATTCGTGAGGTTAATATTCCTGGGATTATCTGTAGTTCCTAGGCTTATGAATTCATAGGCATGTCAAGAACTGCTTGTTTTGACATTCTTGGGATGTTTAAATTTCTCTCATAAATCAAAAAAAAATTCAAGGTTGACTACTCCCTTGGGAATAATACAAAATTTGGTTTGAGTTGATTTGCTATCTCTTTCTTCATCATGCTCTCCATCTTCATTCTTAGTGAGTATATTTTGGAAAACCTCGTCATTGATAGTCAGGTCCCTGAAATTTTCTTCGTTGGTAAAAAAAGGATATAATTTGTTCATATCCTTCAAATACCCTTCAATTGGTGATGTTATCTGGGATGGAAGGTTTGTATAACAATTCTATTGAGAAACTAGAAGATTCATAATCTTCCAGGGGAGATAATATTGAAGTTGTTGTAGAAAGGGAATCAACAAGTATATTATTTGCTTGGGGGATTGTTGTGATATTAAATTCTATAAATCTATCTATCAACTTGTGGACTTCATGTTGATAGTTACTTAAGTGAGTATAATTGCAGTGGATGGTGTTCTTTACCTAGATGAAGATAATATCTACATCACTTAAATCAACTAGTTCCTTGATGTTTAGGTCAATATATTTTTTAAGTCCTTGAACCAATGCCTTTTACTCAATGATATTGTTTGTGCATTCAAACTCTAATCTACAATATAAGAAACGACAATTTCCTACTGGGTCAATGAAAATGTAGTATGCACTAGCTCCTTCCTAGGATTTGGATCTGTCGAGGAATAGATTCCATATCTCAAAAGTGAAGCCTGATACTTTCTTGTTCAAGTCCACCTTTGGAATCCGATTTTTATCCTCTAAGATATAAAGGTGAGGTTTCTCCTTAGGTTTAATATATTGCTCAATTATGTTTTATTTTTCCTGGAGTGAAAACTATGAATTTTGTGAGAATAAAACTTTGGATAAGAATGGTGAGAAATTACCAAAGTCAAAGTCACTAGAATAATTTCCTAAGATAGAGAATTCTGTAGAAAAAGGTTTGTTATGAGTTTCCAAGTCAGTGACAGTATGTTTCAAAAAAAATTCCCTATTGATCCTAATCATGTTAGGATTCCCCTTTAATAGTAACCATAAGTGGGACCAACCCATGATGAAGTATCCATGTAATCTTTTGGACAAATCCCTACTCAAAAACATCTCATAAGATTTTGGAATATCTACAATGATGATGTCAATGACTTGGTGGAACTTTGGGTTAGGGTAAATATGAATCATAACATCTTTCAGTTCCTCAATTACCTTAACTTCGGTTCTATATAGTTGAATAATGTGTGTGTTTATTTTGGTAGGGGTATCATTCAACTTCTTCTAGATTGATAGAGGCATGAAAATTGAGGATGAACCAAAATCAACTAAACAATTGTGAAAATTTCCATTATAAATTTTGAATGTCAGTAAAAATGATGGGGAAAATGACCGAGGTTTTCTATCAATAAACATTGTATTTACATTAGACTTCTTTATTTCCCCATAGTTTCCTTTACATGGGCTTAAATTTGGATTTGGATTTAACATAATCTTTTCATCCTCCTTTAAAGATTGGAGAAACATATCCTTTTGTTGAGGAATTATACATAGGTCCATCACATAAATATTTTCTTTCATTTTTTTTTCCAGGTCTTCTACCACATTATATTCTAACTTTGACGTCTCATCCTATCAAAATTTCGAGTCAGAGCTAAGCGAGGGGATTGGTTGAGTTGAAGAAGTGATTATTTCAGGTTTCTTGGGAGCTTGGGCTATGATAGGTTGATCTTGTATGATAGGTCCTTTGTTACTTGATGTAGAAGCATCGCCATCATCATTAAATAAGCCATGTGGAGGACAATTGAGAACCCAGTGCACGAATTTCAAATTGTTTTTGAATTACAAGGAGGAGCGGGCCTTTCTATTTTGAAAAGATTGTAATTAAAAGATGTTGAAGGTTTTGAGGCTTGATCCATGTTGAGGCTCAGAAATGTCATATTTTCATCCACCTTTCCCTTAATCATTCTTCACATTTCATCACCCCATTAACCTTTCTTGATATCATTTTCATAAATATACTTGGGTTTCACCTTATTATTCTCCACTTTTTTCATTTTAGTATTAAAATGGAATTTGTGATTAAATGTTATAAAATCGACATGTTTTCATATATATCTCAAAAATGTGTGAGATTTGTAATGTGTAGGAATATGTGAAGGATTAATTCAAAAGGAATTGTTGAATACTTCCTCCACCATTTCAAGATTTGAGGAGATACTTCAAGGAGAAGATAATGGATATTTGGTTGGCATATCTTATCCAAGATATATGAGAGATATGTGTGAGGATTTGAAGGGATCATATTTTGTAATAATGGGAAAATAGTTGAGAGAATTGTGGATCTGTAATTATGAGATGGCTATCTTATATTCAAGGCTCTCATGTATAAAAGAGAGTGGTATCTCTTCACGAGGGGAGTAATTAGGATGAGAAAGAGAGTAGTCATTAGTATTTGAAAGAAAGGGATTCTTAGCTTTGATTCATAGTTTTGGTCTTCATGCTTTAATTATTCTATTATGAAGATTGATTTGATTATTGTAATGTAAGATTGCTTAATTGGTGTGAGATCACAAATTTTGTTGTGTCATTCAACTCTTCAAATGTTGTATATGATTTCCCTTCATGTAGTTCTCCATTCCTAGATTAATTTCATTTACGCGCTTTCATTTCAGTCGTAGATTGTAGCAATTCAATTCTAAGTCATGTGTTTCAATTTACTGCATTAGATTAATGATTTAATTCCAGTTGTAGCTTTACCATTAGATTAGGATAGATTAGGTTCAATCATGTTTCAATTTCCTGCATTAGATTAATGATTAAATTTCAGTTGTAGCTCAGACATTCGATTAGATTAGTCCCACTTCAATCCTGCATATACTTTGCGTGTGCTTCGTAAGTTTATGAACCTCAGATTGAAAAATTATATAGTTGGGCAAGTACTACAATGCAATTAATTCATCATTAGTTCAGCCCAATATAACAACTGTCATTCCCTTGTCATGATTGTTGTTCCATTTACAGGAAGTGTCGTTCATTTGAATGGAACAATTATCGTTCCCTTTACAGTTGTTTTTCCTTTACAGCTGTTGCATCTCTAGAGGATGAGGTATTGAAAACAGAAGGTAAGAACCTATGTAGGAAACAATTAAATTTCTTATGATAGTGCCTACCTTTGGTTGATGCATAGAGGTTGCTTTTAGGACATCTTTAAAGCCCAACATTTTGGTGTCGTTGTCGGGGAAGCATGCTGGATTGAGGTATTAGTTTATTTTTCATTTAAATTCATGCAAGTGTGATCTAGATGTGTTGGTAAGGGGTCATAGAAGCTACTTGAGTGGAGACTCCTCATGGTCTCCCTGCCAACTATGTAAGTGTGAATTTCAATTTCTGCAAAGAGTAGTTTCAATTTCTGCAATAGTAATTTTAATTCCTCCAAATTTCAATTTATGCAAGAGTGTTTAATTTCTGCAAGTGTGATCTACATGTGTTAGTTCTAAGGGTCATAGTAGCTCCTGAGAGGAGACTCCTCACTATTCCTACCAACTATAAAGAGTGTTTAATCTTTGCAAATGTGAAGAGTAATTGTTTTTTGTTTAAGTAAGAGTTCTTTTATTTAAGGTTTTTTCATTTAGATTTCAGTTTTGGGTGTTGTAAGAATATCTTTAACAAGATGGTTTAACAATGAATTTAATATTGGAAAAAATCACTTAGATCCTAGTAAAATTTGGGATCTCCTCTTCTCTGGAAGAGGAGATCTTGACAGCAGCGGAAAGCTTATTTCCTCCTCCTGAAGCGAACCAAGAATCTTGCATATTTAATGAAGAACCATTAGGTGAGCAGGAGGTTGAGGAGGACAGAGAGGAGCTGCAACATGATCTAAGAAAGACATATTGTGCTACAAAATCTTGATCGAACGATGGTTTCAAGCGAGTACTAGGTTAGTTTCGTTTAGTTTTTCTTTTAATTTTCTTAATTTATAGTTTCAACAACTAATTTCACACATTCATACATATTTCCAATTGTCATTTATGAAATTGAAAGATAACATATTATTATTATTGTTGTGTGCATGGATACATTGGTTATTTGATTACAAGTAACTAATCTCTCATTTTTAAATAGCGTAGTGTAGTTAGGAATTATTTTCAAGTTTTTATTTTTATATTTTAGAATAAGTATGCTCTCCTCTGCGCTTCCTACGATTGTGAGGATCAGAAAGTAGGATGAATGATTGATTTCATGAATATTAATTGATTGACGATTCCCTCTTGGTCTCTAGACTCCTAAGGCCAAGACAGAAAAGTGCTTAACATGGACACTGACATCCTTTTAGATATAATAAAGCTAACATACAAAGGAGAAGAAGAAAGATATGTACCTTATTAACGACATTTGTCCCTGCAAAGTCCAGACTGAGCTTCGATCCTGAGCTCCCTGATAGGCCCTATAGAACAAACAAATATACAATGGACTTCCTACTCTACTGAGATTATCTCAAATATAGATCCATCTATTGTAGACAAACTCATATGGAACAAGCATAAGTTTGAAAGAAACAGGACAAGCATTGATTATTAATGAGAACAAGTAAAAGTACTTACAATACTTTGATGAAGGTGAAACAACTTCTTCCAGTTCTCCTTTTCCAACCCCTTTTCTCAAGTAATCTCCACTATTTTCTGTATGTTGCCTATGAGATCATAAGTTTCATACCTCCAATATTTTACATGTACCTTTCACCACGATAAGGCCTCCTTATATAACCTTGGAGAGGCCCATCCACTTGAGAGATGCATGGGATAAGTTGAGGATTCCTCTCCTTTAGTTGAGGATATTCCCTAAGAGCATGCCTTGATCCAAGATTCCAACCCAACTACCTTCAAATATTGAGGGGATTGTCCCCTGATTTCCTCCAACAAACCAAAAATTCACTCAGAAAGGGTAACGCTCCCCCAAAAGGGTGCACAGAGAACTCAAATACTCCCCCAAAGAGGCCCAGGGAGCGCTAGCACTCCCTGATAGTGGGTAGGGGAGCGCTCCTCTCCAAAATCCATTTTTGAGTGGTTCTTTCAATGGAAAAAGGTTTGTACTCCCTGTCAAGTGATTTCTCTTCTTCAAAACTAGTATTTGGGGTGTCTTAAGTGTCTTTGTGATGTCCTTAGAGGCATGAAATAGGAAATATGGAAGCATGATGTTTGTGACACTTGCAACACTTGTGGTCAAGATGCGACACTAGTGGACAAGATGTGACACTTATGACACTTGTAATGATGACACTTGCAACACTATTGAAGTGAGTAATTTTGAGGTGTAACAGATTTCCCACCAAAGTACGAAGTTAGAAGACGATGATGACTAAAGTACTTTGTAGACTTTTTCGAGAAAGGGTATGGATGCAGAGAGGATGGAAAAAGCTACACACAACCATCAAACAAATATTATGACATGTTTCAAACCTAAGGCAGGCATACCTATGTTTGAGTGATAAAGACTTTTTAGGTATGGCTGCCATAAAATACACTGCGGATCCATAATTATATTGATAAAAGGTATAGCCACTGAAGATATAATGTAGATATATAATCTCATGACCTGAACTGATAGTAGCCACGAAGAATACACAGTGGATCTATGAAATGACAAGACATAGCCACGACCAATACAAAGTGGATCTATGTAACAGTATATGTGTCATAGTTCAAAAGAACTCCTTCACAACCTGGGAAAAGTACATAAGAGTGAAAACTCAACCCAGGTTCTTCTTACCGATCTCGATGTAGTATGAATCTAACCATGTGAATAGATGTCCTGATGTCGAACATGGTATAAAACACTTGATTACCGGTCAATGAGGTAAATCATTGACAAGCGCGAGGGAGATCATCATTGATGTCAATGATTCCCAAGGTATTGTAGTACATTCCAATGAATGTGAATGGATGAGATGAAGTCGAACATTCGTGGAATCACCCGATCAGGGGTCAATGATGTAAAACCACTGTCAGACATGAGGATGCCTGCCATTGAAGCATGTAGGTCCCAAGGTACTAATTGGTTTCTAAGTCTAGTCCCTGGATAATGTGTTGAAGTTGACATGAATAGACTCGTCGAAGGAGGGCCTTGATGTATCCCCCATCAATGACATGAAACTAACATAGAGATGTAATTGGTAGATCAAATGAACATGGACTGACACGGGTATTGAAATAACATATTTGTGATGGCTGACTCTCGAGGCAGATACTTCCCTTGAACATTGAGGCACAATAACAGAAATGTGACATGGACCAAAACTTAATGATGCAGTGGATGCTATGACTTTCATCAGGTGACCCAAAGGAGTAAAAGAAACTCAGAGGATTGGCTCAGTGTAGAGGTTCAGTGGATTAAAATGTGTGTAAAGACAAAGTGTCGTGTTCAAGGGAGACCATAAGGGCTATTGGTATTGTTCTCAAAAACCACTTGGCTTGCTTCTTTCAATTTTTCCCCATCCAGATAGATGAGTAACTCTTTTTAATTTAACGAGCTCGAGGAGGGTAACACATGCTCGATACGACTCACCTTCGATACGTCCCTCTTTCTTTGTTTAGTGAACTGGAAGAAGTAAGGGTTCGGTCCCATATGGGCCCTTCAATGTATGATTATTTAACGAGTCCAGAGAAGGTAAACTCAGTGGTTTTTCATATTTAGAAAGTCCGAAATCAACTTAAAGATGAGTCCAATGTTGTCATTTTTCGTAATGTTAGTCTTGAGAGGCCAAAAAAGAGATAAATTATCACTCGAAATACGCCCTTTCAAAACTTTTAATGAGTGGGAAAGGAAGCAAGATCACTCGACAATATTTTCATGTTTAGAGAGTCTGAACAGAGCTCAAAGACCACTCCAAGGGGTTCCTTTTTCGTATATCCATGTGAGTCTGAAAAAGTGATAAAATTTTACTCGGTTACATTCTCATGTTTTTTCAAGAATGAGAAAGAAAAAAGACTAAGCTTAGTATGCCCCCATCTTGAAATCTAGTGGATTAACTCCAGAATGATCATCAAAGGCTGGAGACATGCCCTCCAATCTTCAATTCATTCACCGACTTTGAGGTTGTCACCAATTTCTCTACTAGACAGAGAAAAAGGGTAATAGTCGATGAAAAGAAGGTTCAAAAGAGGTGACTGTTTCATTTTTTAACGAGCTGGACACAAGAAAAGAACTATGCTCAGGGATCTGGGTTCAATCCCCAGATTATTGTTTCATTTTTTTAACGAGCTTGCTACAGGGAGGAAAACTATGCTCAAAGATTGTGTTTCATTTTTTAACGAGATTGCCATAGAGAAGAGAAACTATGCTCATGACTTCTGTTTCATTTTTTAACAAGATTGCCACAGAGAGAAAAACTATGCTCGTGGACTCTTCTTGATCATGGCTTCCAAGAGAATAAAGCTCTGGAAGGACACCATGCTAAGGGACAAAACTCTGTCATGGCTTCCAAGAGATATTCAATGGATGGAAGAAAATCACTCTAGAAGGAACACATTGTTACCCATGATTTTGGTCGTCATGATGATGTATTGATGATGGTGTACTCAGGCTCTTCATTAGAACTTTCTCCTAAGAAAAGTTACCTTCATCTCTTTCCAGAAATTACATTTTTTAAGGACTGTTTGCAGGCTTCTAGTATATTTGCCTTCAAGAATGCATGATTCTCGCAGGCTGCCTTAAGCCAGGGTGCGAGAAGTTCTCACTGTGTTGAACTGCTAGGGTGCGAACTCTTTCTAAAGAAGGGAAAAATTTGAATTATCGATGCTTCTAGAAGGGAATCTTATAGAAGGATGAGATGGCATTTGAATGGTTATCCTAGTACTGGATTCCCTGATATTTTGGGATCATTCTTATCCAAGTAACTAATTCATTCTCTCCTATATATTGAGGGAATTCTCAAGGAAAAGGTTAAGCAAAGGGAAGCAAGATTCATTGGAGAATTGGTGAAAGAATTGTATGAAGGACTGATGCTACAACAGCTAGGAGACTCCAGCAAGTTCATCTAAAGGAGTTGATCTTCTTCATGCAAGTGATCAAGTGTGTGTGGCGGAGCTAAGGGCCATCGAAAGGAATTTTGCAACATCAAGGCTCAGGTTGCAATCTTTAATTTCCATTAATATGATACAGTAATATGTCCCTTTCCCATAAAGCTAATTCCACTTTATTGTATAACTCCTTGATCATATACATAGATTGATTGTTGAATAGATTGTGTTTTCTTCACTTCGGTTGGTTTGTATTGTTTTGGTCTTGATTGTATGAGAGCACTGGAGCAAAGTGGGAGCAACAAAGACCAAAGGAAGTGATCATAAGGTATGTTCTTTGTTCTTGCCTCATATTTAATTCAATGGTTAGAATCTAGGGAAAGAGTCATGTTCTATCTTGCTTTGTTCTAGATCCAGGTGGATCTAGGGAGCTCGGTTTGTGTCCGCACTTACGGATTTATCCAATAACAAAATTGGCGACTCCATTGGGGAACACTCCCATTTTCTTTGTGGCTTTTGGTATTTTTCTGTGGCCATTTTCTCTAGTTTCACTTTTCTTCTGTCCTATCAGTCTCTAAGTCTTCATGATATCCTGATAGACCTTTTGGGTCCAGAAGTCTTCTTAAATTTTTCTTCATTTTTCAAAATTTTTGATTATGTTCAGGAATTCTCGCACTGCACTTCATTACAACCTACAAGAATAGGTAGAGTTTTCACTCTGCCCATAGGTTTCAGTGCGAGCTTCTCACACCCTTCTCAAGGGTCGCCTGCGAGAATCAATGATTCTCGCACTGTGTTATATTGCCTGCCTGCGAACACCATTTTTCAAAAATTTGGATTTGAGTTTTGGCATTTTCAACTGCCCAGCAATTTGATTGCCTCTTATGAGTTTCTTGGATCATTGATTGATCTCTTTCTTGTCTTTGTTTGCATGCATGAACAGTCTTAGGGTTTCAAGGCTTTTCTTGTCATTTTGGACTTGACTTTCATTTCTTGGCTTTTCTTGGAAAAACCATTCTCTCTGACTTCAGAATCTGAGTGTGTTTGATTAGTTAAGATCCAGTGATTGGTTGAAAGTTAAGTTTTCTTGGTTTTTATCATTTGCTTTCGATTTGAAGGATCATTTTCTTTTGCATTTGAAAAGACTACATTGGTTTGCTTTTTATTTTTGCTTTCATTGAAAGAGTGGATTGGGTTATTTTCTTGTTCGTTGATTTGATTTTCTGTGCTCTCATTGGCATAGTGAGGGTCCTTTTTGGAAAGTGAACAAAAGTTTTTTCTTTCAAAAAACTTGTTTTTGTTTTTAGAAAACATTGAAAATCAAATTATTGAGATTGTTGCAGTATTTGAAAAAGACACAATAGAGAATTGTCATTTAATAAGTGATTGTTGGCATTTGAAAGGAAATTTTGCATTGTAGTTCAAGAATGATCTGGAAAACTTTCTCTCTATCCCATACATAGGATTGATTGAACGAAAAGTGATATATTCCATTCTCATCCTTGCATTATTGGATTAGAGTCATACAACATAAGTTTCATTTCCGTTACCTTTGAGTAAAAAATAGCCTTTAATAACACTGCGTAATCATAAAATTTATCTAGTAACTCTTTTCTAGGGCTCTTTTACACCAACATTTAGCTATGCTAGCACTTTGGAGTAGGAAGAGAGATACACTATCCAATAGCATCTTGTGTTAGGGAGTGTTAAATTCCATTTGCAACGTCTTGTCCTGGGAAGCCCTTCTCACACAAGGGTCAAACACTAGGTCGCATTGTTATTGGCAGAGTTACTCACCCTGCTTTGTTGGTATTAGTGTAGAGATTGCACGTATTACGGGGTTCACTCAGAGGTATACCCACAATGATGAGTGGAAGCCTTTTGAGTTGATTTCAAGCTAGATACCCTGCCCTTGCGTGTGGATCGGATAGTCGACTGTTCCCCCGGGCTTTATTGTTGTTGGTGGTGACCTTAGTGGCCTATCTCTCTAGGTTCTTACCCAAGGTGACTGTGGAGGGGAAATTATTCACGGTACCTGGAATTGATGTTGACCAAACTCACTTGGGCTCCTTAGAGGGTATACTCACGATTATGTGTGGGAGCTTGCACCAAGGTGTAAGTCCGTTAAGTAGGTCGTCAGCGTAACTTTTCCACCCTAGCCCCGCCCCTTGTCGTCTCATTGTTGCGACGTTGGATTTCATCACCAACTAGTGGCTTCGAAATTAGAAGGCCTTGTTTGCCTGGTGATTGCTTCTTAGATTTTGTTTACTAGCGCGTGTTGTTTGTTTCTCGAAGTTGACCATAGGATTTTCTTCGCAAATTTTGTCACTCATTTACAATAGCTCCCCCACATCATTCACGTAGAATGCAGGATTTATCTCTAGAGCATCTGGACAGTTCACAACCCTTCCCTACAGGTACACCTGAGGGCTCTCCTGGGCTAAGTGAAGCCATAGTTGTCACCACTCCACAAGTGGAATGCACTAAATCTCTCGAACGCTTTCGAATTACAAATACTCGAGAGGATTTTCGACTTCCTAGTGATTCTCAGTGCCCTTTTAGACGACTGAATTCTTCCAGAGAACTAGTTGTTACATCTTCTGGATCACCCATTGGGCCTTTTCCCAGTGTAGAAGGCCAAGATCCTTTTTGGTCTGCAGGTGGTTTTCGAAGGACCCTTTTTAGTCCTGGTTCACCTGTGGTCTTTGAAATCAACCCTCTGATTTTTTCTGAGACAGAGACGGTACCGTTGACTACCACTTATCACTTTACTGTCCCTGCCGAGATGGCCCATCTTGCGAATACTACGAGTGTCCCTACCGGGTTAACTGCGGCTGTTCTTACTCCTATAAACACACAGTGAACGCCCAATGTCATTCCGACACTACTGCCCAGATACCATGCATTGAATGCTTTGTTGAATGCTTATGTTCCAACACCTCCGCAAACCCCATCCGGTTCTCCAGGTGGTCCTTCTTTTCCTGGGCACCCTATCCCTGGTTTTATTCCGACACTCCCTCAATTTCCTTCTGGAAGACCTTTCTTATCTTCCACTGGCAATCCTAATCCTAGTGGCACTATCCCATCCATTACATCAAACTTGTAGATTCCTATTGGTGGACAAGGTGGTACGATTCAACCTCCTCTTATCGGACACATTCCAATTAATACACAACCTTTTATTGGGACACAACTTCCGGTTGGAACACCACCTACGATAGGGAGACCAACCCCACCTTTTGGACAAAATATACCTCCCTCTTTGGCCCAGTATTGGAATCAGATGATACAAAATCCTCCTCAAACGACTAGGGGGCAGCAGTTGCCTGTCCCTACTATAGGCCAACCATATCCAGGTATACCTAATTCTATTTGGGGTTAGGGTCAGAACGCTCAAACTCAGGTCCCTAATCAAACTCAAGATTACAATCCCTGGAACTACTATCCTCTGCAACCACCACCAAATCTACCTGGGTCTTCCCATTATGGGCAGACTGCTTACGGTCCTACTGGTTTGCCGACAGGGATTCAACCCCAAAGCCACCAGTACCCATAGGTGAATCGACAATTACCTTTTATTTCTACTTTGGATTTGTCGGATTTGTCTAGGATTTTAAACGATCCTATTTGTCACTCTCCCCAGTGGCCTGCTATTCCAACCAAGCTTCCATCGGACATTCCTAAATTTGACGAAAAAGTGGGAAAGGACCCGAAAAATCATGTTATGACTTTTCACTTATGGTGTTCATCCAACTCATTGATGGATGACTCTATTTGTTTATGTCTTTTTCAACGAACCCTTACCGGTTCTGTTGCGAAGTGGTATATTGAATTGCCATGAGGTTTCTTCTCTGATTTCAACACCCTCGCTATGGATTTCCTTACACATTACCAGTTACCGATCCATTATGATACCGGGACTGAGATTTTGACTTCCTTCAAATAGACTAAAGGCACTCATATATCTGATCATATCCATGAGTGGCGAAGGAGGCGACGTCTCATTAAACTTGAGCTTCCTGATCAATTACTGGCATAATGGTTTACAAAATCATTTGTGAACGAAATTGGTAAGGACATTGCCATGGGTGGCATTGTCATGGAGGAGTAGGCTCTAAGCCATGCTAAATATCTTGACCTCATTTATTCACAAACGGGAACACTTTACGATTTACTACCTGAATTGCCTCGTCCTGGTACTTCCAGCACTTCATCTACTCCAGCTGCCTCGCATGCAGCTGACAGTGTGATTGGTACTGCCCAAGCCCAATCACATTCTGTTTAAAGAACAACCCCTAAATCCGCTTCTTCTAATGTTCAAAATGCTCTGTCTCCTGCCAATCCCACCGGAAAAACTTCTGAGGTAAATGTTGTCCAATCTACCCCAGCCGGTAAAAACAAATCTAAAAAGGGGAGAGGCAAGAATAAGGAGGGCAAAAATAATAATCAAACAGAGTAAACTAAAACCACTCCTATTGAAGATTGGGATAAGCGTAAACCCCGCTACCCTTGCCTTATCTATGGTGATGATCACTACATGAAGGATTGTCCCCAACGTGCCGATGTCACGAAGTTCCTTCAAGGAGCTCCAAAACCACCTACTCCGATAGTCTTGTCCCAACCTTTCCCATCTCGACAACAGGCTCAGTTGGTCATTCACGACCAACCCTCCCCTTATACCACGTCATATGTTTTGATGTGTACTGGTGATTCTAAGTAGAACAACGTTGCACTCACGACTCGTTCTAAAGATTATTCTCCATCTAAGGAGAAGGTTGATGATTTACTTCCTTCATTGGTCCAACCCTCTCCCGCAACTCCACCTACTAACAGTCCTCTTCATCTAGAACGACCGAGCCTTGATACAATTCTGCAACCACCCCCAAAAGGTGTCGTTAGGAAATCGACTTTCAATCCTCATGCTTGTGTAGCCCAGAACTACAGTATTGTTGAAGATCTGGCCTAGGCATCTTCAACGATGTCAGCCCTTGAAGTCCTTCAGTCTTGTCCTGCACAAAGGAAGGCACTGTTGAAAGCTATAGGTGGAATTGACTCGACAGATATGAATTTGATAGTCTTTGACTTGGAAAATCACATTCCAAGGTTACCCCCTCAACTCGCGTTCCAGATACAGGTTGTTGTCTCTGAAAAGAACATTTTTCGAACTGTTATCGACGAGGGTGCCTCGACTTGTGTTATGTCTCTTGCTTGTTGGAAAGCCAATGGCTCTCCTCCTTTAAATGAATCCCAGAACACTCTTAAAGCCTTAAATGGCTCTGGTTTTAAGCCTTATGGTGTTCTTCCTTCATTGCCTATCACACTAGAAGGTAAAACAGTCCAATTCCAAGTGGAAGTCTTTGACGCTCCCCTTGATTATAATCTTTTGCTTGGCCGTAGCTGGATTGATTCCATGTGCATCATTGGGTCAACACTTTTCCGCGTAGTACGTTTCCCTCATCAAGGAAAGGGTTTTACTGTTGACCAACTTGCCTTCTTCAATTCTGATACCCATACTGGCAATGTGTCATTTATTGCTAAAACCCCACCGGGTTATGAGAATGTCGGTGTAGGCCTTTTAAAGGACTCCTCGTTAATGGGTACTTTTCCCATTCCACCGCCCAATGTTCCACGCCCATCAGTTGCTTCAATCAACATGATCTCCACCATGCCTCATGAACTTCCTGCGTCACATGACCCTTGGATTGTCCCTGACCCTAGAGATCATCTTCATTTCGGCAACGTAATTCCGTTAAGTCCGGTTGAATCTGTATACCAAGCCATTCAATCGACAACACCTTCTACCTCTTCTCTTGATGAGTTGTCTCCCGATCCTTTTCGTGTTATTTTTCCCACTGACGAGATGATCATGTCTGTCATGGAGGACACCCCTTGGGACGATGGACATCATCGTTCCATACTCTTTCTGGAGAAACACACTCTTGAGAACTACCAACGGATTTCAACTCCGTCAACCGTTGTTGTCATCTCGACGGTTCCCACGTCTTCACATGATGTGTTTGCTGAAGGGAACTTAAGTAATATCTCGCCCACGATTCCCATTGACATATCCATTAACCCTAGGATTGTTGAGAATGTCCATATTGGAGCTTCGTGTTCCGTTGATGAAATAGTCACCTATACGTCTCTATTCAAAGAATTTCATGACATCTTCACCTGGAGCTATGAAGAGATGCTAGGTATCGACTCTGCAATTGTTTTACATGAGATAAAGACATACCCCAGAGCTAAACATGTCCGGCAATGCCTTCATCCAGTTCACCCATGTAAAGTGGCTGTTATCAAGCTTGAAGTTGAAAAACTTTTGAAAGTCGGCTTTATTTATCCGGTGGCTCTTACAGAATGGGTTTCCTATCCTGTCCCGATTGACAAGAAAGGAGGCAGTATTCGTGTATGTGTTGATTATAGGGATATTAACAAAGCTTGTCCCAAAGACAACTTTCCTACCCCCTTCGTCAATCAGATTGTTGATGACTGTGCCGAAAGTGAAATCTTCTCTCTCATGGATGATTTCTCCGGCTATAATCAAATTAACATTGCTCCCGAGGACCAACATAAGACTACTTTTATTTATCCTTGGGGTACTTTTGCCTATGGGAAACTCCCTTTTGGACTTAAGAATGCGGGCACAACTTTTCAACGTGCTATGTCTTATGCCTTTCATGATATTAAGCATATCATTCAACCCTAGTTGGACGATTTACCCTCTCATTCTATATGCAGAGTCGATCACCCTACCCACCTCTGGGCTATTTTCATTCACTGTCGGTCCTATCGTATACGTTTAAATCCTCATAAATGCATTTTTTGTGTAGAATCCGACCATCTTCTCGGTTTTATCGTTTCACGTCAAGGGATCCAGGTGGATCCTATTAAAATTGAGGTGATCCTTAATCTCCCTCCTCCTTCTACACTGCGCCAGTTGCAAAGTTTGCAGGGGAAAGAAAACTTTCTTCATCATTTTATCCCTAATTACGCCGAGATAACTCGTGGTTTTACATGGCTACTAAAGAAAGATTCATAGTTTGTCTGGGATACCGATGCCAACAATGCTTTTGAAGCCTTAAAGTTGTCCCTCATGCAAGCTCCACTTCTCTTTCCTCCTGATTGCAGTCGTGATTATTTCCTTTATCTTGCTACCTTAGAGTACACTATTGGCATGGTTCTCATCCAAGAGGATGATGCGCACGATGAACATGTTGTTTACTACTTGAGTCGAAGTCTCACACCAACTGAAATCAAGTATCAACATGTTGAAAAACTGGCCTTGGCTGCCGTTCAAGCCATTCAACGCTTTCGTCACTATATCCTCTCACACAAGACTACGGTGATTTCTCATTACAACCCTATGCAGCATATTTTGACACGTCAATTGCTAGGGGGAAAATACTCCAAATGGATTGTGATACTCCAGGAGTTTGACTTGGAATTCGACCGCGCCAAGTCTAAAAAGTCATTAGTTTTTGCTGAGTTGATATGTGATTTTCCTCATTCTGCAACGGAAAATGTAGCAGTAGATTCATTACCCGGTGAATCTCTTTTTATTATTAGCATTGATGATATTTGGTATGGGGATATCATTATATATCTCCAAACCTAGACTTTTCGGCCTGCTTTGTCTAGTACTGAACGACATCACATACGCTATCAAGCTCGTCACTATATTATCCTCGGGGATACTCTTTACCGTCGGGGAATTGACTCTATTTTTTGACGTTGTTTAACATTCAACGAGGCTGAGAAAGCTCTGAATGACTGCCATTCCAGAGCATGTGGTGGTCATATGTCTGGGTATGCTACTGCCCAGAAGATCTTACGCGCAGGGTATTTTTGGCCTTCTTTGTTTAACGACTACATTACTGCCATTCAGAAATGCCATACCTGCCAGACCTACATTTAGAAAATTTGGTCACATCTTGCTCCTCTTCATCCTGTGGTCTTAATTGGTCCTTTTGTGAAATGGGGCATCGATTTCATGACATGTCACCCTCACTCGGTCGAGGGGCATGGTTACATCATTGTAGTTGTTGATTACTTTACAAAATGGGCCGAGGTGATGCCGACATTCGACAATACTGGAAATACCGCAGCGTTGTTTCTTTTTAATCACGTCATAGCTCATTTTGGTGTTCCCCAATCTATTGTCATTGATCATGGTAGTCATTTTAGGAATTTTATGATGTTTGAACTTACAAAAAAATTGGGTCTTCGTCATGATAACTCAACGCCCTATTATCCACAAGCTAATGGTCAAGTCGAAGCGATCAACAAATTTCTTATAACTATGCTTTGACAGATGATAGGAATTCATAAAACAAGTTGGCACACAATGTTGTTTTTGGCATTGTAGGCATATAGGACATATGTCAAGTCCGCTACTGGGTTTATGCCTTTTCGGTTAGTCTATGGTGTGGAGGCCATTCTTCCTATAGAATGTGAGATACCCTCTCTGAAGCTAGCTATCGAACTCTTACCAAACACTTCTACTGAAGAAGAACATCTGTTGTATCTAATGCGATTAGATGAAACTCGACGTGACGCCACTCTAGTAATAGAAGCCCAGAAAAAATGTGTCAAGGCACAATATGAAAAGCATGTCAAGCCTCGCGTTTTCTCCAAAGGTGATCTTGTTCTTCTCTATGAACAGGATCGAGATATGTTAGGAGCTGGGAAATTTGAACCCATGTGGCGAGGTCCTTATATTGTTCGTCGAGTTTTGGAAAAAGGAGCATATGAGCTGGTAGATTATGATGGTATCCCTTTGAGTGAACCCAGGAATGGGTTGTACTTGAAGAAGTACTATGCATAAATTATCTGTGCACAAGTACTTGTATTTTAATGTATCATACTTTGTGTGTGTTACTATAGCTTTCTTTTGGTCGTTATCTGGTCTCTGCCCTTATATGACGTTGTGTTTGATTTCCAGATGTTGGAGTCTTTTCTACCCTATATTGGCTTCGTTGATGGTGCTAGCCGTAGTACTCAGAACCTTGCTTCCACTGCGTGGGCAATCTATGCCCCAAAAAATGAACTTGTATCTTTACGAGGCATGTGCCTCGGTCGTGCGACCAATAACATTGCAGAGTATAGCGTCATTATTGAATTATTGGTTGATGTTATCTCGCTCGAAATTCGTCATTTGGTTGTGCGACTTGAATCGCAGCTTGTAGTACTACAGTTAAGTAATATCTACTCTATTCAAAGTCCTACTTTTTTACAAGTGTATCTGCGAATTCGCCTCTTGGAACGTTATTTTGATCACATTGAATATCAACATATTCCTAGATGTCTAAATACATTAACAGATGCATTGGCTAATTATGTATTAGATAGACATTTGAATCATTTATAAATCAAACACATCGAAATTCGTACAATATAAAGTAACCCGGTAGAAGCCATCTATGTATATAACGATCAAAAGATTTTTTATTTTTTTTTACAAAAAGTTTGTCCGAAGACCAAAATATCAAAAATTGAAGCTTATAGCTTCTACAAAGTGACTTCATGGATGGCGTTCACGGTAACACACGACTGCCCTAGCAACCCTACAGAGCAGTCAACTCATAGATGTTGATACCCCTACATTATGACGCTGATCACATCGTGGAACCTCTTCCAGAGTCATGTCTGGAATGTCTGCAGTAAGGCCCTCTAGATTCTGTTCCACTACTTGATAATCCTCAACATACTGTGGTGTTGCCGCTACCTCTCCTCGCCGCTGGATGGGAGAAGTGCCAAGAGGTCTGTATGGTCCAACATCTGTGTTATCAACAAACGATTTTGTATTAGTTTTTGGATGAACATATAAATTCACAAAAACATTTGAATATGATAAAAATTCACAAAAACATTTGAATATGATAAAAAATCACAAAAAAAAATTCAAAAGAAAAATGCATGTACTTCTTACCAAGGTCACCCCACTGAGTATCCTCTGGCAGTGCTAAATCTAGATCTCCTCAGAAATCCAACCTGGCATAAGTGTAGTCATCAACCATCAACATCTGGGTTTGAAGCCAGTCAAAGAAAATATCATCGTACTTGACGATCGGTCCTGCTATGTGCCGTGCCATGAGTTGACACCATCTCAACATCCTTGGATCCTTGGGACCCGGTATGTTCCACTCAACCTATATTCTAAACATGGGGACCCTCTCAAGGAAGAAGGACACCAACAAAGATCCATACCCGAATTGCTTCAGGTCACCTCGCCTACATTTGGTCAATTGCTTTTTGATACTGCGAAGCACAACATCTGCCTAGTTGAATACTCGAGGATCAGTACACTCAATGGCGTACTGGAAGTAGCTCTGTAATTCCATATGAGGAGCAAAACTCCCAGCCATCTGAGCTATAGTGAAAAGGATAGTACGAAGGGTCAAGTCTTGTACCCCCCAGATAGCCACTTTTCCTTTCTTTCTCTCAGCCTCAGGTATGCAGTATAAATTGCAGTACTCACTCATATTTAGCCCACCACCTCTACTACCGGTCAGGCTCACATAGTATCCATGTTGGGACAATCCATTCAAAAGGTAAATGTCGTCAATGTCTATGGACAGTGTGTGAGCTCCCACATGAAAAACCTGCTAATCTGGGTCCCACATACGGACCAGATACTCTAATAGTCTAACTTGGGCCCTCATGCCCGGGATACAAAAGTACTTTAAGAGCCCACAATATCTCAAAGCAGCTATGGTAGGTGGATGATTTTCGGCCATTGCATTATCCTCTTCATGTTCCCTTTCATGCCACTCAAGTACCATGGTGATGGCCAATTATCTGCACAAGGAACAAAATAAGAGGATTAATAAAAAATTTCATGCTTTGGATATTTTTCATTGGCTAAAAATTTAAAAAAAAATTGGGCTTTGCGGTTCTCGCAGGTGCCCTGTGTGCATAGTGTGAGAACCTCTCAGGTGGCCTTAGGCTCACCTGCGAGAATGCCTCATTCTCACAGGCCCCGTATGGCCCACCTATGAGAATTGCAACACACATGTAGGGCTTGAAAACTCAACTCAAAACTAAAAATTTAACCAATGAAATTACAAATTTAAACCATGAAAATGTCAAGGATGAAGATCTTACCTTAATGTCACAGACGGCTTGCTGAATGGTCTCTCGTAGCTCCCACAAATTGACGCCAAACTTGGAGGGTAAAAGAGGGGTTTTTTGATCTCAATAGTGAAATGTAAAAATGGTATGGTAAAAAAGAGTATTTACTCCTTTTATTTACTTTTACTATATCATTTTGGTTTTTTATGATTATTTATCAATTAAACCCTAATAACTAATGTTATGATGAGTGTAATTCTTGCAGGCGTGATGACTTTGATGATTTAATACAGGGATATGGACATGTTTTTCTTTGTTATCGCGTGTTTTTGATTTTTTTTTATGGTTTTTACATAAAACCTCAAGCGTCATTTTTGTCCATTCTTGCGCTCGTAAATATATGAGAATGAGATCGAGCATGATTTTATCACTTTTTTAGGCTCAACAAGGTTATACGAAAGAGGAATCCCCCTGGAGTCCTCTTTAAGCTCTTTTTAGACTCTCTAAACAAGAAAACATCGTCGAGCGACCTTGCTATTTTCACGCTCGATAAAGTATTTGAAGTAAGCGTCTGGTGAGCGATAATTTATCTCTTTTTCGGTCTCATCCAGACTATTTTACGAAAAAGGAACTGAGAGAGTTCTATTTTAAGTGTTTTTCCAAACTCTATAATCTTGAAAAACATTCAAGTTTTCTATCTCTGGACTCGTTAAACAAACATTGACAGACCCATGATGGGACCAAACCACTCCTTCTTAGGGTTCGTTAAACATACTCCGAGGGACTCGTCCGAAGGATGAGCTTACATCAACAAGAATATGTTATCCTCCTCAAGCTTGCGTAAAAATAAAGAGGTACTTGCCAGAAATGGTGGCGGAAAATTTGGGAAAGGGATATGTTTTCATCTTCGTATTGATTGGCAGTAAGTGTCGCTCTTGAACATGACACCCCCTATTCATCATTTGAAGCCGGTTTGGGAAATCCATTTGTCTCTCATCTGATTTGCTACAAGGTCATTCCCTATGTCATCTTTGAGTCAATGCTTCCAAATCATTGGTCATGTCATTCATATGTTCAAGAGAAGTCCATCTGAAACCTATATTGAGTCGGCCATCTGCAGTTGTCCATTCTTTTCGTGTTGGCCTTCCCTGTGTCCGGTCCAATTTGCAAAATACTCCGTTTCACCTTCAAAATATGTTACTCATTTCGTGTCATTGATGGGGGATACATCAAGGCCCTCCTGTGACGAGTTTTGTTCCGTCAACTTCAACTCATTATCCGGAATCAAGACTTAGAAATTATTTGGTACCTTGGAGCTTGCATGCCTCAATGGCAGGTTTCCTTTCTTTCAACAGTGGGTTTACATCATTGACCCCTAATCGAAAGATTCCATTGGATGTTCGACATCAAATCATTTATTCACACTCAATGGATTGTACTATACTACCTTGGGAGTCATTGACATCAATGGTGATTTCCCTCGCACTTGTTAACGGTTTCATCAATGACCAGTAATCAATGGGTTTCTACCATGTTCGACTTCAACACATGTAATCACATGGTTAGATTCATGCTTTGGGTGACGAGATTGAAGACCCTGGATATTATCTTTGTGATCCAGGCTGTGATGGAGTATGTATAATTTGCGACACATAGATCCACTGTGTATGTTTCGTGGCTATGTCGTCTTGATTTGAAATTCTCACATAGATCCACAGTGTATTCCGATGGCTATGCTATATTTTGACGGGATGGATCCACAGTGTATGATTGGTGGCCATGACCCATGTCTATAATGTCATCAGTCTATGATCTGAGTATGGGAATGCCTACCTCAGAATTGATATATATGATATTCTGCAGATGCTTGGTTGTTCATAGGTTTCTGATTAGATGTGCTCCTGGTTCCCGACACACACATGCAGCTTACAAAGTCTATCGGTTGTCACTGGTTCCAACCTCATACTTTGGGGGGCATTCTGTTACCCATGATTTTGGTCGTCATGATGATGTATTGATGATGGTGTACTCAGGCTCTTCATTAGAACTTTCTCCTGATAAAAGTTACCTTCATCTCTTTCCAGAAATTACATTTTTGGGGACTGTTCGTAGGCTACTAGTATATTTTCCTGCGACAATGCATGATTCTCGCAGGCTACCTTAAGCCAGGGTGCGAGAAGTTCACACTATGTTGAACTGCTAGGGTGTGAACTCTTTCTAAAGAAGGGAAAAAGATGAATTCTCGATGCTTCTAGAAGGGAATCTTCTAGAAGGATGAGATGGCATTCGAATGGTTATTCTAGTACTGGATTCCCTGATATTTTGGGATCATTCTTATCCAAGTAACTAATTCATTCTCTCCTATATATTGAGGGAATTATCATGGAAAAGGTTAAGCAAAGGGAAGCAAGATTCATTGGAGAATTGGTGAAAGAATTGTATGAAGGACCGATGCTACAGCAGCTAGGAGACTCCAACAAGTTCATCTAATGGAGTTGATCTTCTTCATGCAAGTGAGCAAGTGTGTGTGTCGGAGCCAAAGGCCATTGAAAGGAAGTTTGCAACATCAAGGCTCAGGTTGTAATATTTACTTTCCATTAATATGATATAGTAATATGTCCCTTTCCCATAAAGCTAATTCCACTTTATTGTATAACTCCTTGATCATATACATAGATTGATTGTTGAATAGATTGTATTTTCTTCACTTCATTTGGTTTGTATTTTTTTGGTCTTGACTGTACGAGAGAACCAGAGTGAAGCAGGAGCAACAAATACCAAAGGAAGCGATCATAAGGTATGTTCTTTGTTCTTGCCTCCTATTTAATTCAATGGTTAGAATCTAGGGAAACAGTCATGTTCTGTCTTGCTTTGTTCTAGATCCAGGTGGATCTAGGGAGATCGGTTTGTGTCCACACTTATGGATTTATCCAATAACACACATGTTGAGGGTCATGATAGGGGTAAGGAGATCAGACTCCAGTAGCCCTACCAAAGATATCACCATGTCCACTACTGGATCCAAATCATCGGAAGTTGAAGGCATGGGAGACAATGGAAAATCAACATCAGGAGGGAAGATAGAGTGTATATATCCCCAGATTTCTTCATGATGGGGAAGAAAAGAGGATCGATGATGGTTAGCATCCCAAGGTAGCTTGTCAATTCTCAACATTTCCATAATAGATTCATCAGAGGGAAAATTGGGGAAATGTAGCCAACTGCAGACAACAGGGAACTTAACCATGATGGCATAGAATAATTGTTGGGTGCCAATAGATATTGGTCATCCAAAGAGGGAGAAGCAGATTGGATAGCAACATATGATGTTTCGGCTAGACTAAGTGGCACGATGTCACCTAGTAAATCAAATTCCAAGGGACTAGGTACAATCCAAGGGTCAGATGATTCCAAAGATTGATAAGCCGTGGTTAAAATCATATCGACGGTGGCAATATGATGTGTATTCGATGGAAGTGGTGTAGTGAAGGTACCAATAAGGATAGAATATTTCAGAAAGCCAACACCAATGATTTCATACATGATCATGTGGTCTCCCAGGAAAGGAATGTTGTTGGTAGCGGGAGCATGAGCATCGGTCATGCAAAAATCTAACTGATCAACAGTGACAATTTTTCCTTGATGAGGAAATTGTACAAATCGAAACATCGATGAGGCAATGAAAGTAATAGCATAAAACCAACTTATTCCAAGTAACAAGTTGTAATCGAGAGGAGCATCGACCACCTCGACATCGACAGTGATGGATTTGCCACCCAATTGGATGGGAAGGGACTATAAAAGTCCATGGGGATGAAAACCTCGCCCATCGAATGCGCGTAACATCGTTGGGTATTTGTTAAGTGCGGGTGATTTTAAACTTTTCCAACATGCTAAAGACATGACACAAGTTGAGCCTCCCTCATCCAGAATAGCTTGGTGGATTTGTTGATTGTGAACAACAACATCAACTTGGAAAGCAAGTTGGTGGGAGAGTCGAGATGCATAATTGTCTAGGTTAAACATGATATGGTTGGATGAATCAGGATCAACAATGCCAATAGTGGCCAAGAGAATTCTACGTTGATTGGGGTAGTGTTGTAGAACTTCTAACGCAGACATAACACATGGTGCGTGAGCCAAATCTTCAACAATGTTGTAGTTCTGGGTGACACGTGAACTATGATTAAAGGTAGATTTGTGGATAGTGCTCTTAGGAGGGTGTAAGATAGAGTCGAACGTAGGTTTCTCAATCTGAAGTGGTCCAAACGAAGGATTAACCAATGGAGGATGAACGGAGGATGGTGATGGATCTGGTAAAGTACCAGTACCGTTAGTGACTTTTCCTTTGTCAGGGTTACCTAGTGTGTTGTATGTCTTAGAGAGAGTGGTCAATTTAATCCCATTAAACATATAAATATGTGCACTTGTCGAGGCCTCATCATGAGCATGGATAGAACTTCCCCCAGGAGAGGGGGTTTGAGCAACCATGGATTGTTGCTGTGGAAAAGGATGAGTAAGCACATCAGGTTGTGAATTTCCCTGAAAATGTTTGGCCACTTCATTGAAATGTGGACAGTCTCGAGTGTAGTGATCATCACCACAAATGATACATAGGAATTTTAGTTTTTGTTGTGGTTGCTTTTCGGTAACAGGTGTTTGAGCTTGATGTTTTGGTTGTTCATTGTTATTAGTATTTTTTGATTTATTTTTTGTCTTCTTCTTACCTCTAGATTGTTGTGAAGGGGAAGATTGAACTGCATTCACCTCATAGATATGAGTTTAGGGAGAGATAGAGGAGAGTGTGGTCGACTGGGAAGTAGATTGAGTTTTGACGGAACCGATAACACCATCTGCATGAGATGAGGATGACGGATTGGATGGATCGGTATTAGCTCGAAAATCATTTGGAAGAAAATCATATAAAGTACCAGATTGTGAATAAACCAAATCTAAGTATTGATCCTGAGAAATGGTTTCTTCCTCAGTGACCGCGCCACCCATAGCAACATCATGACCGATCAAGGGTAAAAGTGATTTAGTAAACCAATCTGCCAATAATATGTTAGGAATGATTACTTTGATCATCCTTCATCGTCGTCTCCAGTCATGAATATGGTCAGAGATATGCATGAAGTTAGTTTGATGAAGGGAGGTCAAGAGTTCAGTACCCATCTCGTAGTGAATAGGAAGGTGAAAGTGTGTGAGGAAAGACATGACAAGGGAGTTGAAATCATGAAAAGAAGCACGTGATAGTTCAATATACCACTTTGCTGCTGATCCCATAACTGTTCACTGGAAAAGATGCAAATGTATAGAATCATCGATGAGGGAGTTTGATGAACACCACAAATGGAAATTCATCACATGGTTATTTGGATCTTCTCCAGATTTTCCATCAAATTTTGGAATATCGAAAGGAAGTTTAGCTGGAATAACTGGCCAAACCGGTGAATGAAAAATAGGATAATTGGTTAACTGAGACAATTCTAGGAGATCTAGAGTCACAAGGAAAGGTAGTTGTCATTTAATTTGATGATGATACTGGTGTGGCATAGGAACACCAATAGGACCATAAACTGGGTTAGGTGGATAATTGTAACCAGTAGGTCCTCCTGCATACGGTTGTTGCTGACCAAGATAAACATGATTCGATGATGGCTGAGAAACATTTGCATAACCCGGTGGGTTCTGAGCATTATAAGCTGGGTTATTTCCTTGCCCATAAGGAGGATAAACATGTTTCCCTTGAGGAGGGTAAGAAGTATATCCCAAAGGTGGATACACATTAGACCCATGGGGAGGATAAGGTTGTTTTCCCTAAGGACTCTAGGTGGTGTTTGGGACGCCTGGATAAGGTTGTCTATAAGATGGTCTGGAAGGAACATGATTTGATACTCCTCCTTATGGGTTATGATATGAGTGTCCCCCAATATGGGGTTGGGTAAATGTGCCTCTGAAAGATACTCCCTAGGATTTTGAAGGGTTTCCAGCAGACGAAGGTTGCCCCCCTTCCAGCGGTGGATTAACGATCGGGGTATGACTGGAAAATGGAGGTTTCCATCCGGGAGGAACATGAAAAGGGGGTTGTCCCCCGGGAGGGGTAGGCGCGCCATAGGATGGTGGTATTCCAAGAGGGATAGGTCTGCTAGATGGTGGTTTCCCTCTAGTCATTTGTATTTTTCAATTGTCTGCATTCTCGGGTGAAAATATGTCCTAGCAAGATCGCGCAGAACATGTGGATCTGTAGAGTGAAAGTTTGTAAAATCGGGGGTAGGGATCGAAGTGCTTTGGGAATGAGTAGAGGTGATGAGTCCAGCATTAGGATAGAGTTGTGCTGACACAAAAATAGGGTTAATGACCTGATCGATGGGGTGATTCATCATTTGACTAGATGGCCCAGTTTTAATAGGAGGGTCATGAGGATTAAAGGGTTGTCAAAAGGATTCAGAATGCTCATAGAGATTGCATCCTGATGAAGTCCTCCATATAGAACAAGTAGGTGTGGTATTTGTATCTACTGTAGTGGTAGGACAAACAGGATACCTATACTCATCACCAAAGGTTGGTTCTGTGGATCCCATATATGTTTCAGTAAAATCTCTCGTAGGTAACTGTGGGACCTCTTAATCAATGATGTTCCCAAGAGAGTTTAAACGAAGCAAAAGTGGTTCAAGAGGAATTTTTGACACATATGTAGTGTGAGGAGTGGGATTCTTAACCATAACAAAAGCACCTTCTAAATTGTCTAACAGAGGAGTAACAACACTCCCAACATCAGATTGATTTTCTACCTCTCCATGGTAGTTGTCTTCTGGAGGGTTAGGAGGTAAGGGTTGGTAGCCTTCTGGAGATAGCCCTTGCATCCTACGTGATCAACGAAGACCTTTATCGTCTACAGGGTCAATTTTGGAGAATAACAGTACATGCTAAAAATCTAGGGCCAACTAATGAAAATAAACATCATATGCTAATAAAATCTAGGAATCAAAACCAAGCAAACAAAACTTCTCTCGATGATCGTACTAGTTGGTGATGAAATCCAACGTCGCGTGATCAAGTCAAGAAGGGGCTAGGATATAGTGGAACAGTTACAATGGTGACCTACGTAACGAACTTTCACCTTGGTGCAAGATTCCATGCAGTAATTGTGGATTTACCCTCCAAGGAGCCTGAGTGAGTTTGACCAATGTCTTTTCTAGGTACAGTGAGACTTACCTTCACCATCACCTCATGTAAGTATCTAAAGATTATGGAAACTAAGGACACTAAATCATAGTCAGCCCCTGTGCGGGTACATTCGATAGTCTGATTCTAATGTATGGGTAGGATAACAAGTCTAAAATAAACTCAAGAGGCTCCCACATATAATCGTGGGTATACCCTCAAGTGACCCCCTATCACATACCCACTACGGAAATTAAAAATTTTCGCCCCTTTTCTTCTTTTCTCCGAAGAATAGAATTCCCCGAGTCCTTACGGGACTTGATATAGACCCTGCCATCCCTTAACCACACTCACCTGATCAACGGTTATGGCCGCAGGCCTAACCAGCATGGCATCCTTCCACTCTTCGCGACTCGATGCTACGAGAGTGTCGAGTTTTTCGACTTTGATAAACCTTGAAAGGTGATAGTTGACTTCCCTTTGACACTTTTGACTACTTGCAACCTCGCAGGTTGAAGTGTCGAGCTCTCGTGCTCTTCTTCTCCAAAGTCCCGAGATGTGAAAGTCAGCGATGGTTTGACTTCCTTTTCATACTTCTCGCAACTCGCAACCTCACGAGTTGGGGTGTCGAGCCTTCGTGCACCTATTTTGCGAACCTTCAAGACGTGAAAGTCAGCGATGGTTTGACTTCCTTTTGAGACTTCTCACAAATTGAAACCTCGCGAGTTAGGGCGTCGAGCCTTCGTGCTCCTATCTCGTGAACCTCCGAGACGTGAAAGTCAACAATGGTTTGACTTCCTTTTCGCACTTCTTGCAACTCACAACCTTGTGAGTTGGGGCACCGAGCTTTCATGCTCCTATCTCACGAACCTCCGAGATGTGAAAGTCAGCGATGGTTTGACTTCCTTTTCGCACTTCTCGCAACTCGCAACCTCGCGAGTTGGGGCATCGAGATTTCGTGCTCCTATCTCGCAAACCTCTGAGATGAGAAATTCAACGATGGTTTGACTTATTTTTCACACTTTTCGCAACTCGCAACCTCATGAGTTGGGGCGTCGAGCCTTCGTGCTCCTATCTCGTGAACCTTCGAGACGCAAGAAGTCAAAAGAATGTTGACTCCTTCCCAGGCGATGTGTTTCCACCCGTCAGCCATGCGGGATCCACTTGATGGATGTGCCACGTGTTCTCATGAGCCTCAATTCTTGACACTTCGTGACTTCTACAGTTGAAAGTGGCCCCTTCCAACCTCCGAACCCCCGAAGTTTCGATATACAATATCTCCACGGAGTTCTGATGCAATGGTCCTCCCGTTCTTGGATTCAATGGTTCAGATTCTCCTCCTCGTGTTTCACACTTCGCGACTTCATGGGTTGAAACACTGAACCCTTACGCTCTCTTCTTACAAAACCCCGAGATGCAAGATCCCGAAATCGAACCTCTTCTAGACTGCACCCAACCCTAACCGCCTTGCAACTCTGCATGATCCAATGGTTATCGACTGTTCGCCACTTCTATCTTGAAGTGTCTCTGCCATCCATTTCTTCTCTCTTCTGCATGTGTCTGGATGTACATTTTCGACGACCCAGATCTATTTCACTCTAGCTAATCTAATGGCAGTTGTAGCTCCTCCTGGAGCATGCACTTCTCCTTCTTCTCCTTGGAAGATTTCTTAAGTATCAAAGGTCTTAGCCTTTTCTTCTCCTCTACGACCTTTGCAGCTATGGCTCCCTGCACAAAACAACACTATCCCTCCCAGGATTCTCTACTCTAAAGCCGTGAAAAATTTCCTCGACCTCTGTGAATTCCTACAGGGTCTTTGCATCTGACCAAGTGCTATCTGTCCTAAGCTTCATCAACTATGACGGACTTGGGAGCTTTGTGCTCTTTCTCCTGGGTTTGACTCTTAAAAGAGTATTTAGCACATCTATTTCTCTCCTTCATAAAGTCTAGGACTTGAGTGGGTCTCGGTCTCTACTTGCTTTACAGGGAGCCTGTGCATAACTGCACTACCTCTCCTAAGCTATTCCTTGGCCAGTATCGCCACTTCTCATAAGACCACAGTAAATGGGTAATCGCACGACACATGGCCTCCTTTAATTAGATGGTTCAGATCTATTTCAGGACTCTCTCCCCTATTCACGAGGGCTTAATCCTCATCTATCTCCCTACAAATCTAATGATTATTGGGTTTTCTAGCTAAGATTTGACGGTTCATATCAGTCCCAATGCCACGCACTTTTCCACTACTCCCTGGATGTGCAAAATCCAACGGTCTATATATTCTTACAGACCTTAGGGATCGACGGTCCTAGTCTCTTCGCTACTCATGAAAACAAAGGAAAGGGGTTGAGGCATTTAACACCCCCTCTTCTCCTTCCAATCTAACAGTCGTGAGTGACTGCAGATCTTCCAATAGGATCTCGCCTGTCAAATGATACTTATCCCTACACAGCCATCTCAGGACTTCAAGAGGATCGTTCCTCCTCATGTAGGGTTACTAAGGCCTTGTGTCTTCACATCCTCTTTCCAGGTTCTTGATGGGATTTTCAAGGAGGGTATCTCTATGGGGAGGTTTACCCAAGGTACTGTCTGAGGCAGATAAGGGTATCTCTCTCTCGAGAACCAGACGTGAAGTCTGAATTAGATCAGTATGCATATAAATAGTGATTTATGAAAACATAATCCATACATAGTCTTTGCATTATAAACATGCAACTACCAATACTGATCAAAACACTATACAGACATTCTTGCACTGAAATCATTCACAATTTCATAGCTTATGAGGCTAAATGTCAGAATATATATATATTTCAAGATGCCAGAGACAAAACACTTATCAGAAAACACTAGAGGTGATGCAACTGCTGAGAGGGGTGCTCGTTTCCACCCAACCATAGGCTCAACGAATCCCAACGGATTTACCACTAGCCACCCCTGAGCTGAGACCAAGATACTGCGATACTGCGTCTCTGTCTACCAGTGATCGAGAATGAAGGTTACTATCCTTCTTCTCCGCTATCACTCACTCTGCATATTTTTCCATAGTTCTTCCTCCCTCACATCTGCCCGTGATCGCACACTCATGTTGCCTTTTTCCTTTCCGGTGAGGTTGCGTGTGGCATGATCTCCCTCATTGTGGTCAAGTGTCGGGACCCCATGGATGGGAGGTTTTACCCCCATCCATCATTACGCATGAGGAGCCATCCACCTACCAACCTGCGAGTAATTAATTTCGGGCCAGCGAGCCACTCTTGGTTCTCTGGGCCAGTGAAGACCAAATACAGTATTGGTTTTCAGTGGAAGTTAACGCCACCATTGCAAGTGCCTTCCACCACCTTTATCCAACCATCATGGTCTCTTTTTCAACATATTCCCCTCTCAGCAGTCCTACAATATATATTCATAATATTATTCACATTCATCGACCTTTTTCACAAGGTGTATTCAAATCACACATTCACATTTTTGAGTTTGCCACAATACTTGGCCAGTATAGTTATTTTTACATATTGGGGGAAATAGGGTGTTACAATTCCCTCCCCCTTAAAGGAACATCGTCCTCGATGTTCTATCTATCAACATGACCTACATGTACAGATGTAAACAAAATTGGATATGCATGTTTCATGGCATCCTCCATTTCCCATGTAGCCTCATTTGGGCCAAAATGTTTCCACTGCACCTTGACCTATGCAATGGTTTGGTTCCAGAGTGGGGTTTCCTTTCTTTCCAGTATGCATTGGGGTTCTGGTACAAATTCTCCCTCCAGTTCCACCTGAATCATAGACCAATCAATTATATGATTAGCATCATGTACATATTTCTTCAATAATGAAACATGGAAAACATTATGTGCTTTGACTGTGGGAGGAAGTGCTAGCTGATAGGCTACAGGTCCCACTCTATCTAGAACCTCAAAGGGTCCACAATACCAAGGTGCCAACTTGGCACAAGCTCCCATTTTTAGGGAACTCTTCCTGGGTCTAACTCTGAGATATACATGGTCTCCCATTTTGAACTCTCTTGGAGTTCTCTTTTGGTCGGCATAACTTTTCTATCGGTTTTGAGCGACCTTCAAATTTTGTTTTATCTGAGTCACTTGTTGTTCCATTTCTTTTAACATGTTGGGTCCAAAAGATATCATGTTTATGGGATTACTCAAGCTGACTGGAGTATTACACGGCCTACCATAGAGGACCTCGAAGGGACTCATCTTTAGGGATGCTTGGTAGCCGTTGTTGTAGGCAAATTCTACCAGTGGTAGGTAGTCTTCCCATTTCTTGGGTTGATGCATTACATGCATCCTTAACATGTCTTCTAATATTTGATTCACTCTTTCTATCTGTCCATTGGTTTGAGGGTGATAGGAGGTGCTAAACAACAATTTGGTCTCTAAACCATTCATCAGTGATTTCCAAAAGTTAGAAGTAAATTTCGTTTCTCTGTCAAACACGATCTCTTTCAGCATACCATGCAGTCTAAATATCTCTTTAATGAATACCTAGGCAATATCTATTGCTTTGCAAGTTGATTTGACATGGATGAAATGAGAAGACTTGCTCAATTTATCCACCACTACCATAATGGCATTGTTCTGTTTGGTTGAAGTTGGTAATCCAGTGATGAAATACATGGAGATGGTTTCCCATTTCCATTCTGGGATTGGTAAAGGTTGCAATAACCCTGTTGGATGTCGGTGTTCTTCTTTAACTTCCTGGCATTCCATGCATTTGGCCAAGTACTCAGCTATGTATTTCTTCATTGCAGGCCAATATAATTATTTCCTGGTAGCAGCGATCATCTTCTGGTATCCTGGATGACCAGAATAGGGTCTTTTATGTAGTTCATCCAGTATGAACCTCTTCAAGTCATCACAATATGGAATATAAAATATGTTTCTATAAGTGAGCATACCTCCTTCGATCATCCTGTAGCCTTCATATTTGACTCCAGTGGGTTCTTCCTGCAGGTATAAGGTCACGGTCTGAATGAAGGGATCTATTTCTTGTGCATTTATGATTCTTTCCTTGACATCTGTCTCACAGGTGCTCACCGCTGCCAGGTGAATTATTTTCATGCTTCTGCTAAGGGCATCGGCAACCCTATTTTCTTTTCCTTGAATGTGTTTGATTTTGAAATCAAATTTGCTAAGGAGGGCCATCCATCTAGCCTGTCTAGCATTGAGCTTTGGTTGATCAAACTGGTATCACAATCCACAGTGATCTGTCATAAGTACAAATTTTCTTCCCAGGAGGTAATGCCTCCACATTTTCAAGGCATGCACTATCCCAGCCAATTCTAGATCATGGGTCACATAGTTGAATTCATGCTCGTTCATTTTTCAGGATTCATAGCAGATCACACTTCCTTTCTGCATAAGGACTCCTCCGAGCCCTTCCTTACAGGCATCTGTGCACACGAGGAAGTCAACTTCTGGGTCGGCGATTTTCAGCATGTGTGCATGGGTAGGTAGATGTTTCAGGGTTTGAAATCTTTCTTCACATTTCTATGTCCACGGGAATTTTGTCCCCTTCTTCTGGAGGGTAGTGATTGGAAAACTGATCTTGGAGAATCCTTCTATAAATCTCCTGTAATATCTTGCTAATCCCATAAAGGATCTGATATCCGAAACATCTCTTGGGGTAGGCCATTACATGATAGACTTGATTTTGTCAGGGTCCACTGCTACCCCTTCTTCGGACAGAACATGACCCAAGTAATGTACTTTCTTATGGAAGAAGTCACATTTGTTGAATTTCGCATAGAGTTGATGCTCTCTGAGTACTTGCAGCACAAGCCTAAGATGTTCTTCATGCTCTTCTCTATTCTTAGAGTAAATTAATATATCATCAATAAAAACTAGCACAAATTTATCTAGAAATTTACTGAGTACATTGTTCATCAAGCACATAAAAGTGGTAGGGGCATTGGTCAACCCAAATGGAACTACCACGAACTCATAGCGACCATACCTCATCCGGAAGGTAGTTTTATGGATGTCTTCACCCTTGATTCAGACTTGATGGTATCCCTATCTCAAGTTGATCTTTGAGAAAATAGACGCACCTCCCAATTGATCGAATAGATCATCGATCTTGGGCAAGGGGTACTTGTTCTTTATGGTTACCTTATTGAGTTGTCTATAATCTATACACAGTCTAAGGGTACCATCCTTCTTTTTCACAAACAGGACTAGCGCTCCCCATGGAGACACACTAGGTCAAATATAACCCTTATCCATCATTTCTTTTAATTGAAATTTGAGTTCAACTAACTCGGGTGTGCTCATCTAGTAGGGTATCCTAGACACCAGCACCACTCCCAGTGAAAGTTCTATCGAGAAGTCTATGTCTCTTCTTAGAGGTAGACCTGGTACCTCTTCCAGAAACACATCTCTATATTCTCTTAGGGTAGGATGATCTTCAAGGCTAGTGTTATTAGACTAATTGGTAGGTGCAGACACTAACAGATCTCTATAGATCCACCTGGATCTAGAACAAAACAGGATAGGACATGACTCTTTCCCTAAGTTTTGACCATTGAATTAACTAGGAGGCAAGAACAAATAACATACCTTATTATCGCTTCCTAGGGTCTTTGTTGCTCCCGCTTTGCTCCAGTGCTCTCATGAAGTCAAGACCAAGACAACACAAACCAACCAAAGTGAAGATAGCACAATATATTCAACTGTCAACCTATGTGTATGATCAAGGAATTACACAATAAAGTGGAAATAGCTTTATGGGAAAGGGACATGCCACTGTATCATAT
>ML781484.1:308802-321213 GCA_009831015.1 Picea engelmannii | reverse complement strand
CACAATTCTTTCACCAATTCTCCAATGAATCTTGCTTAACCTTTTCCATGAGAATTCCCTCAATATATAGGAGAGAATGAGATAGTTACTTGGATAAGAATGATCCCAAAATATCAGGAAATCCAGTACAAGGATAACCATTCGATTGTCAACCCATTCTTCTAGAATATTCCCTTCTAGAAGCATCTAGAATTCATCTTTTTCCATGCTTTAGGAAGAGTTCGCACCCTGGCTATACAACACAGTGCGAGAAGTTCGCACCCTGGCTTAAAGAAGCCTGTGAGAATGGGTCATTTTCACACCCAAATATATTAGCAGTCTGTGAACCTTCTTTAAAAATAAGTTTTCTGGGAAGAGATGAAAGTAACTTTTCTCAGGAGAAAGTTCTTATGAAGAGCCTGAGTACACCATCATCAATACATCATCATGACGACCAAAATCATGGGTAACAGAATGCCCCCCAAAGTATGAGGTTGGAATCAGTGACAGTCGAAAGACTTTATAAGCTTCATGTGTGGGTCAAGAACTAGGAGCACACCTAATCGGAAACCTGCGAACAACCAAGCATCTGCAGAATATCATATATACCAATTCTGAGGTACGCATTCCCATACTTAGATCATAGACGGATGACATTGTAGACATAGGTCATGGCCACCAGTCATACACTGTGGATCCATGTCGTCAAAATATAGCATAGCCACCAGGAATACACTATGGATCTATGCGAGAAAATTCAAATTGAGAGGACATAGCCACGAGATATACACAGTGGATCTATGTGTCGCAGATTATACATACTCCATCGCAACCTGGACAAAAGAGATGATATCCAGGGTCTTCAATCTCATCGCCCAAAGTATGAATCTAACCATTTGATTACATGTGTTGAAGTCGAACATGGAAGAAACCACTTGATTACTAGTCACTGATGAAACTGTTAACAAGTGTGAGGGAAATCACCATTGATGTCAATGACTCCCAAGTTACCCTAGTACAATCCATCGAGTGTGAATAAATGAGTTGAATTCAAACATCCGATGGAATATTTCAAGTAGGGGTCAATGATGTAAACCCACTGTCAAAAGCGAGGAAACCTGCCATTGAGGCATGCAATCTCCAAGGTACCAAAGAATTTCTAAGTCTTGATTCCGGATAATGAGCTGAAGTTGATGGAACAAAACTCGTCACAGGAGGGCCTTGATGTATCCCCCATCAATGACACGAAATGTGTAATAGATTTTGAAGGTGAAACATAGTATTATGCAAATTGGACTGGACACAGGGAAGGCCGACACGGAGAGAATGGACAACTGCAGATGGCCGACTCAAGAGAGGTTTCAGATGGACTTCTCTTGAACATATGAATGACATGACCAATGATTTGGCAGCATTGACTCAAAGACGACGCAGGGAATGACCTTGTAGCAAATCGAATGAGAGACAAATGGATTTCCCAAACCAGATTCAAATGATGAATAGGGGGTGTCATGTTCAAGAGAGACACTTACTGCCAATCAATACGAAGATGATAACATATCCCTTTCCCAAATTTTCTGCCACCATTTCTGGCGAGTACCTCTTTATTTTTACGCAAGCTTGAGGAGGATAACATATGCTTGTTGATATAAGCTTATCCTTCAGATAAGTCCTTCGGAGTATGTTTAACGAACCCTAAGAAGGAGTGGTTCGGTCCCATTACAGGTATGTCAATGCTTGTTTAACGAGTCCAGAGATAGAAAACTCGAATGTTTTTCATGATTACAGAGTCTGAAAAAACACTTAAAAGAGAACTCTCTCAGTTCATTTTTCGTAAAATAGTCCGATGAGACCGAAAAAGAGATAAATTATCGCTCACCAAATGCTTTCTTCAAATACTTTATCGAGCGTGAAAATAGAAAGGTCGCTCGGCTATCTTTTCATGTTTAGAGAGTCTGAAAAGAGCTTAAAGAGGACTCTAGGGGGGTTCCTTTTTTGTATAACCTTGTTGAGCCCGAAAAAGTGATAAAAGTATGCTCAATTGCGTTCTCGTGTATTTTGAAGTGCGAGAATGGACAATGACCACGCTCGAGGTTTTATACAAAAACCATAAAAAACAATCAAAACATGCGATGGAAAAAGAAAATTATGTCTGCATCCCTGTATATGAACATCGAAGTCATTATGCCTGCAAAAGTTACACTCAAAAGGACATTAGGGATTAGGGTTTAATAGATAAATAATCATAAAAAACCAAATGACATGGTAAAAGTAAATAAAAAGGAGTAAAAACTCTTTTTACCATATCATTTTCACTTTCCACTATTTGATCTCAAAAACCCCTCTTTTACCCTCAAAGTTCGACGTCAGATTGTGGGAGTTACGAGCATCCATTCAGCGAGTCGTCAGCGATAGTGAGGTAGGATCTTTGTCCTTTATTCTTTCATGGTTTAATTTTGTATTTTTATTGGTTAAAAATTCATTTTTGAATTGATTTAGTGATCCCTACTTGTGCGCTGCCATTCTCACAGGTGGGCTACACGGGACCTGCGAGAATGGGTCATTCTCGCAGGTGAGCCCACAGCAGCCTGCGAGCTTCTCGCACTGTGCACAAAGGGCACCTGTGAGAACCGCAAAGCTCAAATTTTTTTTTTAAATTTATGCAATGAAAGAGAACCAAATCATGAAAAAAGTTGCTAATCTTCTTTTTCTGCTTCTTGTGCAGATAATTGGCCATCAAAATGGTTCTTGAATGGCGCAAAAGAGAGAATGAAGAAGACAAGGCAATTGCTGGAAATCATCCACCTACTATTGCTGCTTTGAGAAACTGTGGCCTCCTGAAGTACTTTCGTATCTCAGGCATGAGGGCCCAAGTCAGTTTATTAGAGTACCTTGTGCGTATGTGGGATCCCGATCAGTAGGTATTTCATGTGGGGGTCCACACACTGTCCTTAGATATTGAGAACATTTACTTTTTGACTGGATTGTCATGGTGGGAGTACTACGTGACCCTGACTGGTAGCAGAGGTGGTGGGCTACTCATGAGTGAGTACTGCTGCATTCACTATGTTCCCTAGGCAGAGAGGAAGAAAGGAAAATTAGCTATTTGTGGGGTACGGGATTTGACCCTCCATATTATCCTATTCACCATAGCTCAGATGGCAGGGAGCTCCACTCCTCACATGGAACTATAGAGTTACTTCCAGTATGATATAGAGTGTACTGAACCTCGGGTTTTCAACTGGGTAGATGCAATGCTTCGTAGAGTAAAAAGGAAATTGACCAAATGCAGACGAGGCAACCTGAAGCAATTCGGGTACGGATATTTGCTAGTGTCCTTCTTCCTTGAGAGGGTTCCATTACTGAGGCTACAGGTTGAGTGGAATATACCGGGTCCCAGGGATCCAAGGATATTGAGATGGTGTCAACTTATGGCCCAACACATAGCAGGACCGATCATCAAGTATGATGATACCTTCTTTGACTGGCTTCAACCACAGATGTTGATGGTTGACGACTATGCTTATGCCGGGTTGGATTTCCAAGGAGTTCCGAATTTAGTACTACCAGAGGATGCTCAATGGGGGGAACTTGGTAAGAAGTACACACATTTTTTCTTTTTAAATGTTTTTTGTGAATTTTAATCATATTCAAATGTTTTTTATATGTTTGTCCAAAGACTAAATACAAAATTCATTTTTGATGACATAGATGTTGGACCTTACTGACCTCCTGGTACTTCTCCCATTTAGCGGTGAGGAGAGGTAGCGACAGTGCCACAATATGCCAAGGATTATCAAGTGGTGGAACAAAATCTAGAGGGCCTAACCACAGATATTCCAGACATGCCTCTTGAAGAGGTTCCATGACGCGATCAGCATCATACTGTAGGGGTGTCAGGATCCATGAGTTGAATGTTCCATAGAGTTTCCCAGGCAGTCATGTGTTACCATGAATGTCATCCATGACATCACTTTTTGGAAGATATGAGCTTCAAATTTTGACATTTTGGTCTTCGGACAATTTTTTTTTTGTAAAAAACTCTTTTGATCATTATATATACAGACGGCTTCTACCGGTTTATCATGTGTTTTGTGAACATTGATGTGATTGATTTATAAATGATTCAAATGTCTGTCTAATACATAGTTAGCCAATGCATATGTTAATGTATTTAGAAATCTAGGAATATGTTGATATTCAATGTAATCAAAATAACGTTCCAAGAGGCAAATTCGCAAATACACCCGTAACAAAGTAGGACTTTGAATAGTATAGACATTACTTAACTGTAGTACTACAAGCTGCTAATCGAGTCGCACAACCAAATGACAGATTCTGAGTGAGATAGCATCAACCAATGATTCAATAATGGTGCTATACTCTGCAATTTTGTTGGTCGCATGGCCGAGACACACACCTCATAAGGAGACAAGTTCGTTTGTAGGGGCGTAAATTTCCCATGCAGTGGAAGCAAGGTTCTGAGTACTACGACTAGCGCCATCAACGAAGCCAACATAGGGTAGCGAAGACTCCGACATCTGGAAATCAAACACAATGTCACATAAGGGCAGAGACCAGATAACGACAAAAGCAAGCTATAGTAACACACAAGAAGTATGATACAATAAAAATACAAGTACTCATGCACATATGATTTTATGCATAGTACTTCTTCAAGTACAACCCATTTTTGGGTTCACTCAAAGGGATACCATAGTAATCTACCAACTCATAAGCTCCTTTTTCCAAAACTCATTGAACGATATAAGGGACTCACCACATGGCTTCGAATTTCCCAGTTCCTAACATATCTCGATCTTGTTCATAGAGAAGAACAAGATCACCTTCGGAGAAAACGCGAGGCTTGACATGTTTTTTGTATTGGGCCTTGACATGCTTTTTCTGAGCTTCGATGACTAGGGTGGCATCGTGTCGAGTTTCATATAATCGCATAAGATACAATAGATGTTCTTCCTCAACAGAAGTATTGGGTAGGAGTTCAACAACTAGATTTAAAGAGGGTATCTCGCATTCAATCAGGAGAATGGCTTCCACACCATAGACTAACCGGAAAGGTGTAAACCTAGTAGTGGACTTGACGGATGTCTGGTACACCCACAATGTCGAAAACAACATTGTGTGCCAACTTGTTTTATGAATCCCTATCATTCGTCGAAGCATAGTTATGAGAACTTTGTTAATCGCTTCGACTTGGCCATTGGCTTGTGGGTAATAGGGCATTGAGTTATCATGGCGAAGACCCAACTTTTTAGTAAGTTCAGACATCATAAAATTCCTAAAGTGGCTACCGTGATCAGTGACGATAGCTTGGGGAACGCCAAAACGAGCTATGACATGATTAAAAAGGAATAATGCTGCGGTCTTTCCAGTGTTGTCAAATGTCGACATCGCCTCGGCCCATTTCTTAAAGTAATCAATGGCTACAATAATGTAACCATGCCCCCTGACCGAGTGAGGGTGACATGTCATGAAATTGATGCCCCATTTCACAAAGGGACCAACTGAGACCACAGGGTGAAGAGGAGCAGGATGTGACCGTATCTTGTTATTATAGGTCTGGTAGGCATGGAATTTTTGAACAAGGATGATGCAGTCATTAAATAATGAAGGCTAAAAATACCCTTCTCGTAAGATCTTCTGGGCAGTAGCATACCCAGACATATGACCACCACAGGCTCCAGAATGGCAGTCATTCAGAGATTTCTCGGCCTCGTCGAACATTAAACAACATTGAAAAACAGAGTCAATCCCCCGATGATAAAGAGTATCCCCGAGGATAATGTATTGACGAGCTTGGTATCGTATTCGACGTCATTCAATACTGGACAAAGTTGGTCGAAAAGTCTAGGTTTGGAGATATATAATGATATCACCATACCAAAAATCATCAGTGCTAATAAGGAAAAGAGATTCATCGGGTAATGAATCATCTGCTACATTTTCCATTGCAGAATGGAGAAAGTTGCATATCAACTCAGCAAAGACTAAGGACTTCTTAGACTTGGCACGTTAGAATTCCAAGTCAAACGCCTAGAGTATCACAATCCATTTGGAGTATTTTGCCCCCAACAATTGACGTGTAAGAATGTGTTGCATAGGGTTGCAATGAGAAATCACTGTAGTCTTGCGTGAGAGAATATAGTGTCGAAAGCGTTGGACAGCTTGGACGACAGCCAAGGCCAATTTCTCGACATGTAAATACTTGATTTCAGTAGGCATTAAACTTTGACTCAAGTAGTAAATAACATGTTCGTCATGAGCATCATCCTCTTGGATGAGAACCATGCCAATGGTGTACTCCGAGGTAGCAAGATAAAAAAAATAATCACGACTGTAATTGGGGGGAAAAAGAAGTGGATCTTGTGTTAGGGACAACTTCAAAGCTTCAAAATCATTGTTGGCGATGGTATCCCAGATGAACTTGGAATCCTTTTTGAGGAGTCGCGTAAATACACGAGTGATCTCGGCATAATTTGGGATAAAACGACGAAGAAAGTTTTCTTTCTCCTGCAAACTTTGTAACTAGCGAAGAGTAGAAGGAGGAGGGAGATTAAGGATCGCCTCAACCTTTAAAGGATCCACCCAGATCCCTTGACATGAAATTATAAAACCTAGAAGGTAGCCATATTCCACACAAAAATCGCACTTATGAGGATTCAAACATATACGATAGAATCGACAGTGAATGAAAATGGCTCGAAGGTGGGTTGGGTGATCGACTCGACGCATTGAATGAGCGGGTAAATTGTCCAAATATGGCTGAATTATGTGCTTGATATCATGGAAATCATAAGACATAGCGCATTGAAAAGTTGTGCCAGCGTTCTTGAGACCAAAAGGAAGTTTCCGATATGCAAAAGTACCCCAAGGACAAATAAAAGCAGTCTTATGTTGATCCTCGGGAACAATGTTGATTTGATTATACCCGGAGAAACCATCCATGAGAGAGAATATTTCACTTCCTGTGCAATCGTCGACAATATGATCGACGAAGGGGGTAGGAAAGTTGTCTTTGGGACAAGCTTTGTTGATATCCCTATAATCAACGCATACACAAATGGTGCCTTGTTTCTTGTCAATCGGGACAAGATTGGAAACCCAGTCTGTGAGAGCCACCAGATAAATAAAGCTGGCTTTTAGAAGTTTCTCGACTTCGAGCTTGATAGCATCTTCTTTACGTGGGTGAACTAGATGAAGGCATTTCCGGATGGGTTTAGTGTCGAGGTATGTCTTTATCTCATGTATCACAATCGCAGGGTCGATACCCGACATTTCTTCGTAGCTCCAAGCGAAGATGTCACGAAACTCTTTGAAAAGGGATGTGTAGGTAATGATTTCGTCGGAAGAACATGAAGCTCCAATGTGGACATTTTCAACAATCCCAGGTTTGATGGATATGTCAAGGGGAATAGTGGGTGAGATATTTCTTAAGTTCCCTTTGGAAAACACATCGTGTGAAGACTCGGGAATGGTGGAAATGACGACAACGGTCGACGGAGTCGACATCCATTGGTAGTTCTCAATGGTATGTTGCTCCAGAAAGAGGATGGAACGATGATGTCCATCGTTCCAAGGGGTGTCCTCCATGACAGGCATGATCATCTCATCAGTGGGAAAAATGACACGAAAAGGATCAAGAGACAACTCACCAAGAGAAGGAGTAGAAGGTGTTGCCAATTGAATGGCCTGATAGGCAGATTCAACCGGACTTAACGGCATTGTGTCGCTGAAACAAAGATGATCTCCAGGGTTAGGTACTATCCAAGGGTCATCAGACGCAGGAAGTTTGTGAAGCGAAGTGGAAATCATGTTGATAGAAGCAACAGATGAGCGTGGAACATCGGGCGGTGGAATGGGGAAAGTACCCATTAACGAAGAGTCTTTTAAAAGGCCTACACCGATGTTCTCATAACCCAGTGGGGTTTTAGCAATAAATGGTACGTTGCTAGTATGGGTATCAGAATTGAAGAAGGCTATTTGGTCGGCCGTAACAACCTTTCCTTGATGAGGGAAACATACTGCACAGAAAAGGGTCTACACAACAACATGCATGGAATCGATCCAGCTACTGCCAAGCAGAAGATTATAATCAAGGGGAGCGTCAAATACATCCACTTCGACTTGGACCGTTTTTCCTTCTAAAATGATGGGAAAAGATGGAAGGATACCGTAGGGCTTAAAACCAGAGCCGTTGAAGGCTTTAAGAGTGTTCTAGGATTCATTCAAAGAAGGAGAGACAATGGCTTTCCAACAAGCAAGAGACATAACACATGTCGAGGCACCCTCATCGATAACGGTGCGAAAAATGTTTTTGTCAGAGACAACCACTTGGATATGGAATGCAAGTTGAGGGGGTAACCTTGGAATGTGATCTTCCAAGTCAAATATTATTAAATTTGTGTCTGTCGGATCTATTCCACCGATGGCCTTCAACAGTGCCTTTTGTTGTGTAGGACAAGTCTGAAGGACTTCGAGGGCTGACATCGCAGAAGGTGCTTGGGCCAGATCTTCAACAATGTTGTAGTTCTGGGCCGCACAAGCATGAGGATTGAAAGCTGATTTCTGAACGACACCCTTTTGGGGGGGTCGCAGAACTGTGTCGAGGCTCGGTTGTTCGAGATGAAGAGGACCATTGGTAGGTGGAGTCGCGGGAGAGGGTTTTTCCGAAGAAGGCAGTAGATCATCAACCTTCTCCTTAGAGGGAGAATAATCTTTGGCCTAAGTAGTAAGTGCAACATTACTCTGCTTAGAATCACCAGTACACATCAAAATATATGATGTAGTAGAAGAGGAGGGTTGGTCATGGATGACCAACTAAGCCTGTTGTTGAGACGGGAAGGGTTGGGACAAAATGGCCAGTGCAGGTGGTTTTGGAGCTCCTTGAAGGAACTTAGTGACCTCGGCACATCGTGGACAATCCTTCATGTAGTGATCATCACCACAGATAAGACAAGGGTATCGTGGTTTGCGCTTATCCCGATCGTCAACAAGGGTAGTTTTGGTTTGCTCTTCTTGAGGAATATTTTTTCCCTCATTATTCTTACCCCTTCCCTTTTTAGATTTGTTTTTACCAGCAGGGGTAGATTGAACTGCATTTACCTCTGAAGTCTTGCCAGTGGGAGGGGTAGGAGACAGAGCATTTTAAACTTTAGAAGAAGTAGATTTGGGGTTTGTGCTTGAAACAGAATGTGGTTGGGCTTCGGTAGTACCAATCACACCGTCAACTGCATGCGAGGCAGTTGGAGTATTTGAAGTGTTGGAAGTAGAAGGACGAGGTAAGTCAGGTAGTAAATCGTAAAGGGTTCCCATTTGTGAATAAACGAGGTCAATATATTGAGCACGACTTATATATTTCTCTTCCGTGACTATGCCACCCATGAAAATGTCCTTACCAATGTCGTTCACAAATGATTTTGTGAACCACTCTACCAACAACTGATCAGGGAGCTCAAGTTTAATGAGACGTCGTCTCCTTCACCACTCATGGATGTGATCAGATATATGAGTGCCTTTGTTCTATTTGAAGGAAGTTAAAATCTTGGTCCCCGTATCATAACGGATTGGTAACTGGTAATGCGTAAGGAAATCCATAGCTAGGGTGTTGAAGTCAGAGAAGAAACTTCGTGGCAATTCGATATACCACTTCGCAGTAGAAACTGTAAGGGTTCGTTGAAAAAGACGTAAACAAATAGAGTCATCCATCAACGAGTTGGATGAGAACCATAGGTGAAAAGTCATAACATGATTTTTTGGGTCCTCTCCCGCTTTGCCGTCGAATTTAAGAATGTTCCATGGAAGCTTGGCTGGTATAACAGGCCATTAGGGAGAGTGACGAATAGGATCATTTAATATCCTTGACAAATCCGAAATATCCAAAGTGGCTAGAAAGGGTAACTGTCGATTCACCTGCAGGTACTGGTGGCTTTGGGGAGGAAGTCCTATCAGCAAACCAGTAGGACCATAAGAAGTCTGCATATAATGTGAAGACCCAGGCAGATTCGGTTGTGGTTGGAAAGGATAGTAGCTCATAGGATTATACCCTGGAACAGGGGTTTGAGTTTGAGAATTCGCCCCCCAAATTGGATTGAACGAACCTGGATATGGTTGGCCCATACTAGGGGGTATTACGAACGCAGCTGGAAACTGCTGCGCACCAGTTGTTTGAGGAGGATTTTGTATCAACTGATTCCAATACTGGGCCAAGGACGGAGGTATGTTTTTCCCATAAGGTGGGGTCGGTCCTCCCATTGAAGGTGGTGTTCCAATTGGGGGCAATGTTCCAATTGGGAGTTGTGTTCCAATTGGGACTTGCGTCCCAAAAGGAATTTGCCCGTTGAGAGGGGGTTGAGTAAGACCACCTTGGTGAAATTGTCCACCAACCGGAATCTAGTAATTTGGATTGAAGGATGGAATAGTGCCACTAGGATTTGGATTTCCAGTAGAAGATGAAGAAGGTCCTCCAAAAGGAAATTGAGGGAGTGTAATGTCCCCCACCTCTTAGAGAGGTGATGAGGAGACTCATTGGCCCGAGCACCCCCACTAGGTCATAGTCTCACACTGAAGGGGGGAAAGTCAAGAAGTTAAAAGTCATATTTTTAAGTTGACTTAAGAAAGGAAAAGGATAAAGGAGTAAAATATAACTCAACAGAAGAATAGAAGATTAACCCTGGGAGTTAACCTAACTCAACAAAGAATTAGAAGGAAAAGTATAAGTAAGAGGCTGGGGTGCAGCTATTATTCATTCTGGTTTTGGATTAGCATTTGCTATTGCTCTTGAGCATTTAGTTTGGGGATTTTGATGTACAAACCCTTGTGAGAAACTCAGTGGTGAAGTATCCACTCACCTTGTTCCATAGCTTGGCCTTGGGGATGAAAGACTCCTCCACACCATTCTAGTCTCAGGGCCAGCTTATCGAGGGAGGTTTGATCCAGCTTATCCTGAGGGCCTGGGGCCATTCCGACAATTGGGTTTTGTTTGTAGGGGCAGGACCATTCGTTTGATGGATTTTCTAGAGGGTTATCATCATCCTACATTTTTTTGCAGATTGGGACGTCGTGGAGCCATAGGGGACGTCCTGTGATTCAGTAAAACTCAGATCTAGGGAGATCTTCTTGAGATCTGAGCCCGAAACTTCTCCCACAGTATTCTCATAGCCCGATCTATATTCTTGGAGAGTTTCAGAGCATTTGGAGGCCTCCTTCATTAGGGCCGAACTAGCTAGGGTTTCATTCATCAAGTGGGGCACACCATTCAGTGGAGAATTCAGATCTACGGGGTTTGAGAGTGGATTTGGGAATTTGGACATCTGGGTTTTCCTTACAGTTGCCCGATATATCATTTGGCATATTTCTCGGGATGATTGGACACTTTTTGTAACAAGGCATAATTATTCAGGGCTTCAACATTCTAGTAGGACGTGGCACTTTCCAGCTTGGAGGTTGAGCATTAGTATGGCTCAAATTTGCTTGATTTAGTCTTCATTGTATATCCAGCCTTTGGAGGCTTATTTTGTATTGTTGGGAGAATTTTGTAGCAGCTCATATCTATTGCTTGTACGACCATCTGAGGTTTATGCCAGATCAGCCATCTATTGTATTGATATCACATTGCTCATAATAAAAAGGTCAGATATTTGCTTGTGCTCCTACACCTTGAATATATTGTGATCTCCATGTGTTGATGAATCTTGTATGCACTTAATAACTCAATAATTTAGTAGTAGTTAGTGATTCCAAGAAAGAATTTGGCTTGGGATCATTACAGTGGTATCAAAGCCTCGATCCTCCAAACCTGTGGAGAGATCAGTGCATGCAGAAGTACAGGGGAATTGTTATGGGTCCGAGGAAGAAAAAAAATAGTGAAACAAAGGAAGAAATGGAAGGGTTAGGAGACGACCATGAGCCTCAGGGCTTGGCTCTCTTAGTATCCAAATTTGGTAAGTTCCAGCAAAACATGAACCGCACAGAAAGCACATTGGTTTGGAAATTGGATGAGTATCAGGAAACCAACAGAAGGGGACAGGTCGAAATCTCTGAAACCTTGAAGAAAGTTGATGAGAATCTACAGAAAATGAACGAGAACCAAACTAGGATAACTGACCTTCTGATGCAAGTAACCCATCGAGGAAAAGATCCTGATACGTATGGGAATAAGGAGGCTGGAGGGTCTGGTGGAACCCATGAGGAAGTCAGATATAACCCGGAGAAATCATCGGGATCCGAAGGAAGTCTTGGAGGTGGCACGTTCCATGGGCAGATGGGTAGTAGGACCAATCATAGGCCATACGTGCCAGTGTTCATGGATGAACCACTAGGCCAACACTCAGGTAGCAGAGCTAACCCCAGACCATACATGCCCACATTCACAGATGAGCAAGGGCAACATGAACAGGTTGAAGATTTTGTGGA
>ML781484.1:290569-306826 GCA_009831015.1 Picea engelmannii | reverse complement strand
AAGAACAATCACTATACGCCAAGGAATCCAAGTGTGAGTTTGGAATGACAGAAGTGCTTTACTTGGGACACATCATAGGGGCAAAAGGGGTACAGGTACACCAGGAGAAAATAATAGCCATTAGGGAATGGCCTACTCCGAAAGCACTCACAGAATTGAGGGGATTCCTGGGCCTATGCACATACTATAGAAAATTTGTCAAAGGGTTTTATCAACTGTGCGCACCCTTGATTGACTTGACCAAAAAGGGGTCCTTTAAATGGAATGATGAGGCCCAAGTCACGATGGAGAAAATGAAAGAGGTCATGAGCACCTGCCCAATTCTAGCTCTTCCTGATTTCGGCATACCCTTCACTTTGGAGTGTGATGCCTCAGGGGAAGGTATAGGGGCTGTGTTGATGTAGAATAGGCATCCCCTTGCCTATGAAAGCCAGAAACTCAGGGGTCCTGAACTACTTTACAACATTTACGACAAATAAATGTTGGCTATCATGCATGCACTAGCCAAATTCAGGCAATATTTGGTAGGTGCAAGGTTTGTGGTCAAATCAGAGCATAATAGTATTAAATATCTATTGGAGCAGAAGGATTTGAATGAAAGAAAACAAAAATGGGTAAGCAAAATACTAGCCTACAACTTTGACATTGAATTCGTCAAAGGAAAGAACAACGCAATGGCCGATGCATTATCCAGAAGGCCATCCATTTTTTCCATGTCCGGTATGTCAGTCGACTGGAAGGAACACTTGATAGTGAAATATGCAAAGAATCAGTTCGCTTGTCAATTGTTGGACAGACAAATACAGGATGACAACTTCAGGGTCATACATGACCTCATCTATTACAAAGGTCGGATCTTTTTAGTTCCTGGATCATCTCTCAAAGCTAAGATCCTGCGTGCATGTCATAACTCACCAGTAGCGGGGCATCAGGGCATCAGTAATACATACAAGAAGGTGAGAGAAAGGTTTGCATGGAAAGGCCTCAAGGAAGATGTGATGAAGCATGTCAAAGAATGCACTACATGCCAAGAAAACAAGGATGAGCACACACACCCTGCAGGACTGTTGAAGCCCCTACCTATTCCAGAGCACAAGTGGGAAAGTATATCCATGGATTTCATCACTGGGTTGCCCAGAGCATAGGGGAAAGATTGCATTTTCATGGTGGTAGACAGGTTGACGAAGTTTGCACACTTTTTTTTCATAGCCACAGACTTCAATGCAGCACAGGTGGCCGAATTATTTTTTAGAGAGGTGTTCAGACTACACGGCCTACCCAAAACGATCATCAGTGATAGGGACAACAGATTCATGAGTACATTTTGGTAGGAGTTGTTCAGATTAGTGGGTACGGAATTGAATCCTAGTACTAGCTATCACCCTCAGATGGATGGGCAAACTGAGATAGTCAACAAATGGGTGGAAGGTTACCTCAGAAACTACATAGCAGGACAACAGAAAGCATGGGTCAGATGGTTACATTTGGGAGAATATTGCTACAACACCACCCAACATATGTCCATTGGCATGTCACCCTTTAGAGATTTATATAGCTATGATCCTTTATCATTTGTGGAGATTTCATTTGGTGACAGCAGGGCTCCGATGGTACAAGATTGGATACAGCAGAGCCAAGACATTCTCAGGTAATTGAAGGATCATTTACAGAGGGCACAAAACCAGCAAAAGGTCCAAGCAGACAAGCACAGAGTTGATTGTACCTTTGAGGTTGGTGATTCAGTCTATTTGAGGTTGCAACCATACAGGCAGGCCTCCATTAAAAGAAGTGGAGTGGAGAAACTACAACCATGTTTCTTTGGACCTTACAGAGTCAGCAGGAGGATAGGGGCAGTAGCTTATGAGCTGGAGCTTCCACAGGGTAGCAAAATTCACAATGTCTTCCATGTCTCATGCCTTAAGAAATCCCTCGGTCAACATGTCAGACCTATTTAGGAATTACCTCCCATGGATGAGGAGGGACAGGTTGTTTTGATTCCATAGGAGGTGTTAGAAGTCCAATAGAAGAGGCTCCGAAACCGAAGCATCAAGGAGTATCTGATCAGGTGGAAGGATTTACCCATTGAAGATGCCACTTGGGAGCAGGAGCACGTGGTTAGAGAAACAAGTTTGGAATTGCTTGAGGACAAGCAATTTCAAGCAGGGGAGACTGTAATGTCCCCCACCTCTTAGAGAGGTGATGAGGAGACTCAGTGGCCTGGGCACCCCCACTATATCATAGTCTCACACTGAAGGGGGGAAAGTCATGAAGTTAAAAGTTATATTTTTAAGTTGACTTAAGAAAGGAAAAGGATAGAGTAAAATATAACTCAATAGAAGAATAAAAGATTAACCCTGGAAGTTAACCTAACTCAACAAAGAATTAAAAGGAAAAGTATAAGTAAGAGGCTGGGGTGCACCTATTATTCATTCTGGTTTTGGATTAGCATTTTCTATTGCTCCTGAGCATTTAGTTTGGGGGTTTTTCTATACAAACCGTTGTGAGAAACGCAGTGGTGAAATATCCACTCACCTTGTTCCACAGCTTGGTCTCGGGGATGAAAGACTCCTCCACACCATTCTAGTTTCAGGGCCAGCTTATCGAGGGAGGTTTGATCCAGCTTATCCTGAGGGCCTAGGGCCATTCCGACAGTTGGGTTTTGTTTGCAGAGGTAGAACCATCATTTTGAGGGATTTTCTAGAGGGTTATCATCATTCTACATTTGTCTGTAGATTGGGACGTCGTGGAGCCATAGGGGACATCCTGTGATTCAGTAAAACTCAGATCTAGGGAGATCTGCTTGAGATCTGAGACCGAAACTTCTCCCACAGGATTCTCATAGCCCGATCTATATTCTTGGAGAGTTTTAGAGCATTTGGAGGCTTCCTTCATCAGGGCCGAACCAACTAGGGTTTTAGTCATCTAGTGGGGCACACCATTCAGTGGAGAATTCAGATCTACGGGGTTTGATAGTGGATTTGGGAATTTGGACATCTAGGTTTTCCTTACAGTTGCCCGATCTATCATTTGGCATATTTCTCGGGATGATTGGACACTTTTGGTAGCAGGGAAGAATTATTCAGGGCTTCAGCATTCTAGCAGGACGTGGCACTTTCCATCTTGGAGGTTGTGCATTAGTACGGCTCAGATCTGCTTGATTTAGTCTTCATTGTATATCCATCCTTTGGAGGCTTATTTTATATTGTTGGGAGCATTTTGTAGTAGCTCATATCTATTGCTTGTACGGCCATCTGAGGTTTATGCCAGATCGGCCATCTATTGTATTGATCTTACATTGATCATAATAAAAAGGTCAGATATTTTCTTGTGCTCCTACACCTTGAATATATTGTGATCTCCATGTGTTGATGAATCTTGTATGCACTTAATAACTCAATAATTTAGTAGTGGTTAGTGACTCCAAGAAACAATTTGGCTTGGGATCATTACAGGGAGTGCTGGAACAAAACTGGGAAGAAAGTGCCCAGAAGATGAAGGACCACTAAGAGAGCTAGATGGAGTTTGCGCAGGGGTAGGAATGGAAGCATTCAATGCACAGTATCTAGGTGGTAGCGTCTGAGTGACATTGGGCGTTCGCGGTGTGTTGATAGGAGCAAGACTAACCGCAGTAAACCCAGTTGGAACACTCGTAGTAGCTATGAGATGGGCCATTTCAGCAGGGACGCTAAAGTGATAAGTGGTAGTCACTGGTACTATCTTTGTACTAGAAATTTTAGAAATCATAGGTGGGTTGATTTCGGAAATCACAGGTGAGCCTGGACCAAAAATGTCCTGTCGAAAAACGCCCATAGACCAAAAAGGATCTTGTTCCCCAGGTCCAGTTGGAGATCCAAAATACACAACAATTAAGTCTCCGGAAGAGTTTGCTTGCATAAAACGTCTCTCAGAATCGGGGTAAAGTCGAAAGTCCTCTCGAGTATTTGTAATTCGAAAATGTTCTAGAGAGTCAATTCATTCCACTTGTGGTGTGGTGATGACTCTGACTTCACTTTGTCGAGGAGAGCCCTCAGGTGTACTTGTAGGCAAGGGTTGAGAACCTTCCATATGCTCTGGAGATAAACCCTGCATTCTACATGAATGACGTGGAGGAGCTATTGAAAATGAGTGACAAAATTCACGAAGAAAATCCTATGGTCAACTTCGAGAAACAAACAACACACGCTAGTAAACAAAATCTAGGAAGCAATCACCAAGCAAACAAGACCTTCTAATTCCGAAGCTACTAGTTGGTGATGAAATCCAACATCGCAACAACGAGATGACAAGGGGCTAGGCTAGGGTGGAAAAGTTACCCTGACGACCTTCTTAACAGACTTACACCCTGGTGCAAGCTCCCACACATAATTGTGGGTATACCCTCCAAGGAGCTCGAGTGAGTTTGGTCAACGTCAATTCCAGGTACCGTGAAGACTTTCCCCTCCACAGTCACCTCATGTAAGAACCTAGAAAGATAGGCCACTAAGGTCACCACCAACAACAATAAAGCCTGGGGGGACAGTTGACAGTCCGATCCACAGGAAAGGGAAAGGTATCTAGCCTAAAATCAACTCAAAAGGCTTCCACTCATCATTGTGGGTATACTTCCGAGTGATCCCTGTAATATGTGCAATCTCTACACTGATATCAACAAAGCAGGGTGAGTAACTCTGTCAATAGCAATGTGACCTCGTGTTTGACCCTTGTGTGAGAAGGGCTTCCCAGGACAGGATTTTGCAAATGGAATTTAACACTCCCTAACACAAGATGCTATTGTGTGTTTTGTGCTTTTGGATAGTGTATCTCTCTTCCTACTCCAAAGCGCTAGCCTAGCTAAATGTTGGTGTAATAGAGCCCTAGAAAAGAGTTACTAGTTAAATTTTATGATTGCGCAGTGTTATTAAGAGCTATTGTTTACTCAAAGGAAATGGATATGAAACTAATGTTGTATAAGACTCTGACCCAACGATGCATGGATGAGAATGAAAGATATCACTTTTCGTTCAATGAATCCTATGTATGGGAGGGAAAGAGAAAGTTTTCCAGATCAACCTTGAACTACAATGCAAAATTTCCTTTACAATGCAAATGCAACAAATCATGCATCAATAACAATTCTCTATTGCTTCTTTTTCAATAAGTTCAACAATTGATTTTCAATGTTTTCGAAAACGAAAATGATTTTTTGAAAGAAAAACTTTGTTCACTTTTCAAAAAGGACCCACACCATGATAGTGAGAGTACAAAAAATAAAAAACCAATGAACAAGCAATGATAAAAACCCAATCCACTCTTTCAATGAAAACAAAAATAACAAGCAAACAAATCTAGTCTTTTCAATTACATAAGAAAAGTGATCTTTCAAACAATAAACAAATGATAAAGACCAAGAAAACTCAACTTTCAATCGATCACCGGTTCTTAACTAATCAAACACACTAAGATTCTAAAATCAGAGAGTATGGTTATGCCAAGAAAAGTCATGAAATGAAAGTCAAGACAAAAGTGACAAGAAGAGCCTTGAAATCCTAAGACTCTGCATGCACGAAAACGAAGACAAGAAAAACACCAATCAATTGTCCAAGAAACTCTTATGAGGCACCTAGACTGATCTGGGCAGTTGAATATGCCAAAACTCAAATCCAAAATTTTGAAAAATGAGTTCGCGGGCTGGCAATACTACACAGTGTGAGAATTAGTGATTCTCGCAGGTGGCCCTTGAGCAGAGTGCGAGAACCTCGCACTGAACCTAAAGGCAGAATGCGAACTCTATAGATTCTCGTAGGCTACAATGAAGTGCAGTGCGAGAACCTCTGAAACTAGTCAAATTTTTGGAAAATGACACAAAATTTAAAGAGGCCTCTAGACCCAGAGGGTCTATCAGGATATCCTGAAGACTTAGAGATTGATAGGAAAGGAGAAAAGTAAAACAAGAGCAAGTGGCCACAGAAAAATACCAAAAGCCACAAAGAAAATGGGATGATCCCCAGTGGAGTCGCCAATTTTGTTATCGGACTAATCGGTAGGTGCAGACACTAACAGATCTCCGTAGATCCACCTGGATCTAGAACAAAATAGGACAAGACATGACTCTTTCCCTAAGTTTTGACCATTGAATTAACTAGGAGGCAAGAACAAATAACATACCTTATTATCACTTCCTAGGGTCTTTGTTGCTCCTGCTTCACTCCAGTGCTCTCGTGAAGTCAAGACCAAGACAACACAAACCAACCAAAGTGAAGATAGCACAATATATTCAACTGTAAACCTATGTGTATGATCAAGGAATTACACAATAAAGTGGAAATAGCTTTATGGCAAAGGGACATGCCACTGTATCATATTAATTGAAAGTAAAGATTACAACCTGATAGCCTTGATGTCGCAAGATTCCTTTCGATGGATCTTGGCTCCAACACACGCACTTGGTCAATCCTTGCATGAAGAAGATCAAATCCTCTTGATAGACTTACTAGAGTCTCCAAGCTGTTGTTCAAGCTAAGTCCTTCACACAATTCTTTCACCAATTCTCCAATGAATCTTGCTTAACCTTTTCCATGAGAATTCCCTCAATATATAGGAGAGAATGAGATAGTTACTTGGATAAGAATGATCCCAAAATATCAGGGAATCCAGTACAAGGATAACCATTCGAATGCCAACCCATTCTTCTAGAAGATTCCCTTCTAGAAGCATCGAGAATTCATATTTTTCCATGCTTTAGGAATATTTTGCACCCTGGCTATTCAACACAGTGCGAGAAGTTCGCACCCTAGCTTAAAGAAGCCTGTGAGAAAGGGTCATTCTTGCACCCAAATATATTAACAGCCTGCGAACCTTCTTTAAAAATGAGTTTTCTGGGAAGAGATGAAAGTAACTTTTCTCAGGAGAAAGTTCTTATGAAGAGCCTGAGTACACCATCATCAATACATAATCATGACGACCAAAATCATGGGTAACAGCTAGGTTTGTCACCTTCTATGGTTTCTGACACCTGTATTGCATATAGGGGACATCCCTTTCGATAATACTTTCATATTTGTAGAGCTGATATTTGTCTCACCGAGACAGGTTTTCGGATCCCTTGAAGGGTCATCCTTTTTCCTTCTTTGCTCACACATTCTAAGGTTTTATGGTAATATTCCAATCTGGATTTATGGGCAGCTAGCCAGTCCATACCAATCAACAGATCGTACGATCCGAGGGGTAATACGTTAAGGGTTGCTTTGGTGGGAAATTCACCCAACATCAATTGGCAGGCTGGTATGACCTTTGCTACCCTTCTTTTGGCGCCAGTGGCTAACTGCACCAACCATGGCTTGGTTTGTTTTTGTGGTTGTAGTTTACACTTATCAACAACTTTAGGGGCTATATAACTCAAATTTGAACCAGGGTCAATCAAAATAGACACTAGATGGTTGGAGATCATAGCTTCTATCTCCACCACTGAAGCTTGATGGTCATCTTGGTTATTATCCAAGGCTGCATAAATTTACAACACACTCCTGGCCACATCATTGACTGTAGTAGCTTCCTAGATGTTATAAATCCTTCGACTATTCTATTGTCAATGTGGACAGTCTCTCAGGAGATGTTCTTCTCCACAACCCCAACATTTCAAAGGTTCTGTCTTTAGGTTATCAGTCTTTACTAGTACAGGTCCAGAAGTTTTACTTTCGCCCGACGAGGGAAAGTTCTACTGGAGTATACTCCAGGATGGAAAGTTCATTCTTGGGTTCTTCTTATAGTTCTTAAATCTTGGGGATTTAATCCCCTTTATCTAAAACCTTGAACTATTCTTTGGTTTCCATCCTTCACGAGGTTTTGCTCGATGTTCATACTATTCCTAACAATATGTTGCCTTTCGAATAGTGCCTTCTAGGGTCTTTGGCTCATCAAATTCAATTATGTTCTGGTAGTCCTTGGGTAGCCCACTGATGAAGCACTGCACCTTTTCCTTTTCTGCTTTTATATAAGGAACATATCTCAACAAGTCGAGGAATTTTTTGACATATTCCTCTATAGTGAGTTGTCCTAGTTTGAGTTCATAAAACTCTTTTGTCTTCTCGTCAAAATATTTTTCTGACAAATACTTCTTCCAGAAGTATTTCTCAAACTGTTCCTAGGACATATCCTCTTCACAAACCCCTTTCACATTCTTAAGATCTTCCCACCAAATGGAAGCCTTTCCATTCAGATTGAAGGTGGCTACTCGGGCCTTCAAGTTTTCTGAAAAATCATGGACTCTGAAATATTTCTTTAGTCCAAGCAACCAGGCCTCTGCTTTCTCTCCCTTCTTTATCTCACCATCGAAGGAGGGTGGTTGGGCCTTTCTGAATTCCTCAAATTTATGACCCTTGGAAGTCTTTTGCTTCTTCTGTTTTCTTCGAGAATAGGAACTGGTTCTACTGCTGGAAGAGTCTTCTAAATTGCCAGCTTCCTTCTCAGAGGAATCACTCAAGACTGGTCCCTTACCTCTGGGGTGGACCTTTTTCGAGGTGCTCCTCTCAGTGTGGCCACTGATATGACCATGTTTTTGAGTTTCAGGTTCATGATGCATTTGTCTTTGCAGATCGGATAAACTCTGTAGTAAAACTGCGTTAATTTCTGTCTGCTTTTCTTGTTCTTTAATCATCCTTTCATTGTCGGCCTTGCAACTTTGCAACTTGACCATGAGACTCCTCACAGTCTCAGCTAGATCTGGAGGAGTCCCTATTGCCCTTCTTTTGTCAGACTCTTCATATCTATTGTGGGAGCCCTCTCCCACCTCTTGATGAGTCACCATTCTCTACATCTGTAAATTCCCGCAGCTGATCGCCCGCTTGGGTGCAAAAGACAAACGCTGGTTGTTAGTCAATAGTTAGATACATTTTTATAACCCACACAAAAACTCATAATTCTTTCACATGCATACACAGTCAGGTTCTTATTTTCAAACTTTGATCCTTTGAATATAAAAGGGTTTAAGATAGAGGGTTACTCCTCCTAGGAGTGTTCCGAATGGAGCTTCTGTGCAACTCGTTCATGAGCCCAAGCAGGCCAAGTACTATAACCATGATCTGATACCAATTTGTCACATACCCACTACAGAAATTAAAAAATTTCACCCCTTTTCTTCTTTTCTCTGAAGAATAGAATTCCCTAAGTCCCTATGGGACCTGATACAGACCCTGCCATCCCTTAACTGCACTCATCTAATCGGTGGTTATGGCCATAGGCCTAACTAGTATGGTTTCCTTTCTCTCTTCGCGACTCGGCACTACCAGAGCATCAAGTATTTCGACTCTGATAAACCCTGAAAGGCGATAGTTGACTTCCCTTTGACACTTTTTTCTACTCATAGCCTCGCAGGTTAAAGTGTCGAGCTCTCATGTTGTTCTTCTCTGAAGTCCCGAGACACAAAAGTCAGTGATGGATTGACTTCCTTTTCACACTTCCCGCAACTCATGACCTCGTGAGTTGGGGTGTCGAGCCTTGGTGCACCTATCTTGTGAACCTCTAAGATGCGAAAGTCATCGATGGTTTGACTTCCTTTTCACAATTCTCACAACTTGTAACCTCGCAAGTTGGGGCGTTGAGCCTTCGTGCTCCTATCTCGCAAACCTCTGAGACGCGAAAGTCAGCGATGGTTTGACTTCCTTTTTTCACTTCTCACAACTCGCAACCTCACGAGTTGGGGCGTCGAGCTTTCGTGCTCCTATCTTGTGAACCTCCGAGACGTGAAAGCCAGTGATGGTTTGACTTCCTTTTTGCACTTCTTGCAACTTGCAACCTCGCAAGTTTGGGCGTCGATCTTTCATGCTCCTATCTCGTGAACCTTTGAGATGTGAAAGTCAGTGATGGTTTGACTTCCTTTTCACACTTCTCACAACTCGCAACCTCACGAGTTGGGGCGTTGAGACTTCGTGCTCCTATCTCCCAAACCTCCGAGATACAAGAAGTCAACAGAATGTTGAATCCTTCCCAGGTGACGCGTGTCCACCCATCGGCCATGCGGGCCCCCCTGATGGATGTGCTACATGTTCTCACGAGCCTCATCTCTTGGCACTTCGTGACTTCTATGGTCGAAAGTGGCCCCTTCCAACCTCTGAATCCTCGAACTCCCGATATACGATATCTCAACAGAGTTCTGATCCAACAGTCCTCCCGTTCCTAGATTCAATGGTTTAGATTCTGATCCTTGTGTTTCACACTTCATGACTTCATGGGTTGAAACACCCAACCCTTGTGCTCTCTTCTTACGAAACCTAAAGATGCGAGATCCTAAACTAGGAACTCTTCCGGACTGCACCCAACCCTAACTACCTTGCAACTTCGCATGATCCAACAGTTATCGGTTGTTCACCACTTCTATATCAAAGTGTCTCTGTTGTCCATTTCTTCTTTCTTCTGCACACGTCTGGAGGTACATTTTTTATGACCCAGATCTATTTTGCTCCAGCTAATCTAACAGAAGTTGTAGCTCTTCCTTGAGCATGCACTTCTCCTTCTTCTCCTTGGAAGATTTCTTAAGTATCAAAGGTCTTAGCCTTTTCTTCTCCTCTGCGACCTTCAAAGATATGGCTCCATGCACAAAATGACACTATTCCTCCCAGGCTTCTCTACTCTGAAGCCATGAAATATTTCCTCAACCTCTATGAATTCCTATAGGGTCTCTGCATTTGTCCAGGTGCTATCTATCCTGAGCTTCGTCAACTATGAGGGACTTGGGAGCTTTGTGCTCTTTCTTCTAGGTTTGACTCTTAAAAGAGTCTTCAACACATCTATTGCTCTCCTTCATCAAGTCTAGGAATTGAGTGGGTCTCAGTCTCTACTTTCTTTACAAAGAGCCTGTGCATAACTGCACTACCTCTCCTGAGCTATCCCTTGGCCAATATGGCTACTTCTCATAAGACCACAATAAATGGGTAATCACGTGACACGTGGCCTCCTTTAATCAGATGGTTCAGATCTATTTCGGGACTTTCACCCCTATTCACGAGGTCTTAACCCTCATCTATCTCCCTACAGATCTAACGACTATCGGGTTTTCTAGCTAAGATTTAACGGTTTAGATTGGTCCCAATGCCATGCACTTTTCCACTGCTCCCTAGACGTGGAAAAACCAACGGTCCAGATATTCTTATGGACCTTAGGGATCGATGGTTCCAGTCTCTTCACTACTCATGAAAACAAAGGAAAGGGGTTGAGGCATTTAACGCTCCCTCTTCTCCTTCCAGTCTAACGACCATGAGTGACTGCAGATCTTCCGATAGGATCTCTCCCATCAAACGATACTTATCCCTACACAACCATCTTGGGACTTCAAGAGGATCATTCCTCCTCTTGCAGGGTTACTAAGGCCTTGCGTCTTCACATCCTCTTTCCAGGTTCTTGATGGGATTTTCAAGGAGGGTATCTCTATGGGGAGGTTTACCCAGGGTATTGTCTGAGGCAGATAAGGGTATCTCTCTCTCGAGAACCAGACGTGAAGTTTGAATTAGATTAGTATGCATATAAATAGTGATTTATGAAAGCATAAGCCATACGTAGTCTTTCCATTATAAACATGCAACTACCAGTACTGATCAAAACACTATACAGACATTCTTGCACTAAAATCATTCACAATTTCACAGCTTATGAGCCTAAATGTCAGAATATATATATATATATATATATATATTTCAAGATGCCAGAGACAAAACACTTATCAGAAAAACACCAGAGGTGATGCAACTGCTGAGAGGGGTGCTCGTTTCCACCCAATCGTAGGCTCAACGAATCCCAACGGATTTACCACTAGCCACCCCCGAGCTGAGACCACGATACTGTGATACTGTGTCTCTGTCTTCCAGTGACCGAGAATGAAGGTTACTCTCCTTCTTCTCCGCTATCACTCACTCTGCATATTTTTCTAGAGTTCTTCCTCCCTCACGTCTTCCTGTGATCGCACACTCCTCCTTCCTTTTTCCTTTCCGGCAAGGTTGCATGTGGCACGATCTCCCTCATGGTGGTCAGGTGTTAGGACCCCATGGATGAGCAGTTTTACCCCCATCCCTCATTGTGTATGAGGATCCATCCACCTACCAACCTACGAGTAATTAATTTCGGGCCAGCGAGCCACTTTTGGTTCTCCGGGCTAGTGAAGACCAAATATGGTATTGGTTTTCGGTGGAATTTAACGCCACCATTTCAGGTGCCTTCCACCACCTTTATCCAACCATCGTGGTCTCTTTTTCAGCATATTCCCCTCTCATCAGACTTGCAATATATATTCATAATATTATTTGCATTCATCGACCTTTTTCACAAGGTCTATTCACATCACACATTCACATTTTTGAGTTTGCCACAATACTTGGTCAGTATAGTTATTTTTACAGACTGGGGGAAACAGGGTGTTACACCCCCAATATACAATCTGACCACTACAAACAAATGAACCATGGAGGGATACTCTTTGTAACTCACACGAATGCGACCTCGTGCATAACCCCTGTGTGAGAGGGTATCCCAGAAAGTCTATATGACAATTGGATTTGACTCTCCCTATCACAATATGCTAATGTTTGTTTTGAAAAATTTGGAGAGTTGTACTCATAACCTAATCTAAAGTGCTTATCCTAGTCTAATGTTAGTGGAAGATCCTAAAAAAAAATTGTTCTAGATAATTTTTAATTAGCGTTCATTTTGCAGTTGTTCTCCACTCAAAGGGTGTGTTGTTCCTGAGTTTATACCTTAAGGCTGTAAAGTATATCGTCAAGGCATCCGTGAATATTAAAAAGAATAACTTGAGGATAAGAATTGAAAAGGAAGGGTGAAGCAGAATCAGTTTCTCAACTATCTTTGTCTAGCTTCCCGTTGTTCTTGAATGCTAATATCTCTCTCAGTAGCAACCCATGAACGTTCTAATTTGACCTGGTTAGTTGTTGTTTATAGGATGGTATTAAATAGGTTCAAAGCAATACTGGTTTGATCTTGAAGACCAGGTTCAATGTTGGTTTGTTTTCTACTTGGAACAATCATGGAGGATAAGATTTAATTTAATTGTGAAAGAATTTAATCAAATGTTACTTCAAAATTTTAAGAGATGAGAATAGGAAAAACAATTTTGAAATTCAAAACAATAACATAAATACATTCGAGGTCGTTTCATGGATTTGCAACAATTTGAGAATTATAAAATAACAAAGAAGTACTACAGAAAGATATGAGGCTTTAATCAAGAAAGAATCTCATATTTCGACAGGTAATAAAGAAAGAAAACGAGGTTTATAATGAAAAGTTAAGTATTAAGGTTCAAATGATTAACAGGTCTTAAAATCACTGATAGCAATTTCAGAGGAAAAGCCATAAATAATTTGATATCCAAATCAATCTGAACTATATACGAGATGTTTGCAAGTAACATCAAATTAATTATTCATTAGAAAAACATTGAACGAAAAACACAATAAAGTATAGTAAACAGGGTTGAAGAACACATAGCTACAAATTGCTAGGATTCAGAATCTCGTCTGTAATGTATATTATGATGGATTGGAAAACTGTTAATACAATCGACTCTCTCCAAAAAATCAAAAGCCCTTTCTCAGTCTTTAGAAAATACATTTATACATCTTCATCAAAATTTTCTCGTTGGTGACTAACCAACTTCCTAATATTACGATTACATATAAGAATAATGTCAACCATTTACATTTCCTTTCTAATTTGTAATGATAAAGACATTTAAAAAAAAAATGTTTTTATGCTTGTGTTGATGAACTTCCTTTCTCTACTTCAAGACACTGAACACACTTTACCAAAAATTTCACAAAACCTTTGGGAGCATCTAGTATCTCATTTGCTTCAAACATAAAAAAATCTTTTCTGTAATTCAAGAAAACGATTTTCTATCCTCTTCCCTGTGAACTTAATAGTTTGCAACTTTAGGTTCAGTGTCACCATCCATTTGTTGATTTCTGTCATATTGATTAATTTGATTTTTGAAATCTCTATCTTCATTTCCTCCAGCTCTTCTTTGAACCTTAGCTGGTGCTTGGCAATATTAATCTCACCTAATAATCTGGGACAGTCATCTATTCCGATATTCAATGAAGTTCTTTCTAGGAGATCAAAAATTCCCTGGCAATCATCATTGACGTCTCTGGTTAATCTTTTATATTCATCTAGGCCTGCTTCCCACACTTTAAGTATTATGTCCCCTTTAACCTGTTCAGAAATAGATAATTTCTGAATCCTTCCGACTTCTTCCTTTGTTGAGAGGGCTACTGCCTTTTGGAAAGTTGTTCTAGCTGCTTTTGCTTCCCTTTCCTTCTAGAAAACATTCTCCAAGGATTTATTTGTTTCTTGAAAATAATTTTGGACTACTTCCAGATTCAAAAACACTTTCTGTTGTTCTTCCTCTATTTTCAAATATATCCCCAATGCTTGTGTCCTGAAAATTTCAAGTTCTATTACTTGGTTAGTAATAGAACTAATTTTATCTTGTAACTGTTTGTTTTCTTCTCCCAGCTTTTGGACCTGTGCCTCTGTGACCTATATTATCTGTTTTTCCTCTTCTAAGTCTATTTTCATTTTCTGAATTTCTTACATATCTTTTAGTCTAGCTTGTTCTAGACCCTTTTGTATTCCCCAACTGGTATTTCTCTCAGTTTCTTTTAATTTGTCCTGTAACTGTATTATTGCTTGGTCTTTTTGTTCGAGCATGCTTTTTAAACTGCCAACAAAATATATATTTGTTGATGCTATAGCACCCATCCTACCTGCTAACTCCGTTGCAAATTCTCCATCTTTAAGCTTCTTTCCATCTATAATGACCCTATGTTTTTTAATCATCCCCTCTCCTCGTGGATAGATTTCCTATTTAAAGATTTCTCTTCTCTTTTTACTGAAAAAGTAATCTGATGGAGGGATTTCATCCCTTGAAATTGGCTCTAGGTCCCTGACATACAGAGCTCCTTCATGGGGGGTTCCATAAGTTGACTGCAATGGGGTTAAGGAAGTGATAGGACTACCGAGCTCTGTTGATGTTGTTCCTCCTATCTTTTCTGGAACATCCTTAAGGAATTCTGGAGTTGTTTCCAACTTTTTTCCCTTCTCAGTCTCTGATTTTTTTGTTTGATAACCCTCTGTGTCTTGGGAAGGTATCTCAGTATCCTTCATCTTGCCTTTGGTATTTACTTTATCCTATTGTTTCAGGATTAATCTGTAAGTGCGGACACGAACCGATCTCCCCAGATCCACCCGAATCTGGAACAAAACAGAACAGAATACTACTCTTTCCCTAGATCTAGCCTATTGAATGAACTAAGAGATAAGGATTGTAGGCATACCTTGTAAATGATTTCCTTATGTCTCTGTTGTTCCAAGCTTAATACTCCAATGCTCTTGCACCGTTCGAATAGTCTCAGTACAAACCAATCGGAATATTGACAAGTTAATATATTCAATATCTAGTCTATACATGTGATCAAGGAATCATGTAATAAAGAGACATCAACTTTATGGGAAAGGGACATATTACTGTATATATTAATTGAAAGAGAAACTTACAACCTAAGCCTTGATGTAGTAGGTCTCCTTTCGATGGCTCCTAGTTCTAACACACACACTTGCTCATGCATGAAGAAAATCAACCACTTGTGATGACTTTGTTGTAGTCTCTTGCTGCTGTAGCATCAGTCCTTCATACAGGCTTCAACGATTCTCCAATCAATCTCTTGCTAGCTTGCTTCTAACCTTTTCCATGAGAAATACCCTCAATATATAGGAGAATATAGATTGGTTACTTGGATAGGGAATGATCCCAAGATATCTGGAAAGTCAGTACTTTGCCAACCATTCGAAAGCCAACTCATCCTTCTAGAAGATTCCCTTCTAGAAGGCTCGAGAACTTCATCTTTTTCCTCTTTAAAATGATGTTTGCACCCTAGCCTTGAGTACAATGCGAGAAGTTCGCACCCCACCTGAGATCAACCTGCGAGAATCAAGCATTCTCGCAGGAGAATATATATGCAGCCTGCGAACTATCTTTAAAATATGATTTCTGGAAACTGATAAGTGTAACCTTTCTCATGAAAATGTTCCTATGGAAGAGCTTGATTTTCAATCATCATGACATCATCATAAAATCATCACAATGACCAAAATTGTGGATAACAGAATGCCCCCCAAAGTCTGAGAGTGGAATCAGTGACAGTCGACGGACTTTGTAAGCTGCATGTGTGTGTCAAGAACCAAGAGCACATCTAATCGGAAACCTGCAAACATCCA
>ML781484.1:217899-240084 GCA_009831015.1 Picea engelmannii | reverse complement strand
GAGAATGATGTATACTATCCATCCATGGGTGTTGTATCTTCATTTTCATTTTCCTTCATGTCCAAATAACTTCATCAATATTCTGGTCCAAAACCCATGACTAGGGTTGACATCAATGACAACAACCAATCTTCCAACATAAACCCCATGGGAATCAGCTCTAAACTTTGTTGGGAACCTCTCCCATTCTCTAATCATATCAGGATATGTCCAGTCTGCCTCAATACATTCTTTCCTCTGAAACTCTGCTAAAAATTCAGCATTAAAAGTATGTTTAGGATTTGGCGAGAGTTTATACATTACTTGTATGTGTTATGGCCTGAATGAGCCGACGATAACTCCTTGGTCATTTAAAATGCTTCTTGTTGGGATATCGACCTTATCTAGGGCCCAGTTGATCATATCAGTGTATGACACAAGCCGCAGGCATGCAGCGATCTTATGAAGCTCTGACTCAGATATGTCCCGGCAATGATTTTCAGAATCAGGATGAGCATTCTCAAGCTCGTATTCCAACAGTTCGGAGATTTGAGTCCAACATTTAATAGATTCTATAGTGCTTGGAGTGGTGTCGGAGATGATATCTTCTTCCTGTGCGTCTTCATTCTTCTTCGGTGCCTTTTTTGGTGCCATGACTTTGTGTTTAATTGAAAACCTGTCATAGAAAATGGATGAACAAGCTCAGCTAAAAAATGAAAACATAGACATTTGGATATTCATTTTGAATACATTAAAAAATGACAAGATTGACACAACTGTCACGAATTTAAGGCTTTTAATGTGGAAGATATATTTCTGAGATACGCATTTAATGTTCATATTTAGGTGCCTTCGGGTTTTTAAAGAAAATGAGACACTTACTTAATCGGAAAGTGAAACATGAATGAACACTTAAAGAATGATTATCATTAATCCTATTTTAAAAAAAAGTTAATTAGTGATAATCATAGATTAAAGATGAAAAATTTTCTTTTCGAGATTTCACAAATCATGATGTCGAGAGGTATGTCGTTGATGAAATCCGATTTCCAAAATTGCGAAATCGCGAAATTGCGATGTTTTAATTAAGACTTAAAACATTTTTAGTAAATTAATTAATTGAGATTAAACGTTTTTGGGTTTTCGGGGATCATGATGTCGAGAAGTATGTTATCGATGAAGTCCGATCTCCGAAATCGCAAAATCGCGACGCTTTACTTTTTGAAAACAAGACTTAAACTCATCTTAATTAACTAACTAATCACGATTAAGGCCAAAACAGAATTAGTTTGATTTAACGTGAACTGTGGATTGGGGTTTCATGATTCAGGATTTTGGGAATCATGATGACAAGAGATGTGATCTCACTAAACTGCGAATCCCAAAATTTTGACATGATTATCTTAACCCTTAACCTTTCATATAAGAGAATTAATTAATCCGTGCTTAAACTAAGACTTTAACATTTTAGGAAATCGAGGATCAGGATTTCACGATTCGATTTGCATCGAAAAAATTTGTTTGTAACAAACCCCGAACCCCGAAAATTCTTTAAGCTTAATTTTAAAACCGTTAGTTTTTAAAATTTAACACGATTTAAATAATTTCAAATAAAAGCGTCGGGATTCTTATAATTCTTTTAAACCTTTTTGCCTTTTATTTTCCGAATAATTGAAAACTTTAAGAAAAAGGTGTCATGTGCTTGGGATTGATAACAAAACTCGTGTTTTGTGAAAAGTTGAAACCCAAAAAAGGAAAATTTAGGCCTTAGGTATAAAAAATTAAGAATTGTTTCAACATAGGCTCCAACTAGGGACTTCGTCTCCTTGTGGGATGAGGAGAACATGTAGACTTAGTTCCTTCATTGGGTTAATGGTGTCAAGGGTTTATCACTGCTGAAACTGCTAAGGGAGAGGAAAAAGAGGGAAAAAAAAAATTCATTTCAACTTCTGAAAATCTTTTCAAAATTTCTTATTTGTTTTAAACTTAGTTGTAGTCTTCTTCATAATATTCTCCTTCTTGTCTGAAATTAAGTTAGTATTAAGATGATTAAAACAATCTTAGGAAACTCAACAGATTAGTGGCTTTCGACTTGCATCAATTGAAACAAAACTTATATTTTTAAATGGGGAGCTCTATCTAGACTTGGGATGAAAATCTGGTTTCGAAAAAACTGGTAACTAGAATAGAGTGGTAGATAAGTATGACAACCTTACAGATACCTCAGATATTGCTTCACTGCCAGCGGGCCTGTTTAGTACCCCGATGAAGTTATCTGTCCCTTTTTTATTGAATTTCCTTTCACCGCTTCGAGTGCTAATTATATATTTACACTCATATATTACTTCACTGCGAGCGGGCATGTTTAGTACCTCGGTGAAGTTATCTGTTTCTTTTATATTAGACGAGGGCAATCATTTAAATGAATTTCCTTTCATTGTCTTTTGGACTATATGGGGGCAATCAAATATGAATTTCCTTTCACCATCTATCTTATATTTAGCTTATGAATATGAGGTGGGGGCAATCAGTGATACTTAAAATATCAATCAGTGATACTTAAAATATTAGGGGTGGTTATCTGTGTAAAAATTTATAATAGAGGTTTGTCAACCTGTTTTGATTACTCTAGACCATCCTTTTCTCAACTTTCAAAACACCTTAGTCTGCAGAGATAAAGGGGAAGATTAATTTTAGGGGTTTTCTTTTGAGCAAGCTTAAATCCTCAGAAAAAATGTTAAGAAACCTAGTAGAGTCAGAATCAACCTAAGCATAACCACTTTTAGTCGGATAATAAGAACTATGAGGACTGGTCTTACTAATTTAGAACTATTTTTCAACTTCAAAAGTTAAGACATAATCTCTCCTACCTCGATGGGAAACCCGAAAAGGCAACAGACAGAATTGAGGGTATAAAAATGAGACGTCCAACAATTTGTAATTCAGAAAACATAGGTTGTAAATTAAAACTAACCCTTTGGACTCTTCTCTTAAAGATTTTTACTTTGATTGCCTTTAAAATTATTCTAGGTGAAACCCTTAAGGTTTAAGTATTGAAAACGCTTTTTATTTACCTATCAGCTTATGGGATAAGCAACGCATTTTTTTTTTATATCAAAAACTTAACTTATTTTATTTTATTTTTATTTATTTACAAAATGAAAATAGACTTTCTAAAGAAAATTATGAAAATAAAAAACAAAACGGTATATACAATGGAAATTTCTGGAAATTAATTATTTCATATAATGTTTTAAAAAATGCCCATTGACAGGAGCATTCAGAATTTTACCATCCAAATTTTCAAGCAGAAATGAATTTTTTCCTTCAGGAGATGCTACCTTAAATGGTCCGTACCAAATGTGATCGAATTTACCATTTTTTCCTGACACCTCTTTTCGAGCATCCCATCTCAAAACCAAATCCCCGGGGAGAAAATTTATGTCCTTGTCTTTACAATCAAATAATACCTTCATGTCATCTTGGTACTTCTACAACTTTTCATCCACTACCACCTTGTGTTGTTGAACTTCAATCAGTTGGTTTATCCTTCTTGTGAGAGGATTCGGTTCTTCCTTCTCGTCTTGCCATAGTTTCATTACAGGAAGTGCTAGGTTTATAGGCAACACTACATCTATTCCATGTACCATTTGGAAGGGAGAAGTACCGATAGACTTTTTTGTGCATATCTGATTTTCCCATAGAGCGTATTTCAAATGCAAATGCCAATAATTTTTATTTTCGTTTAACACTTTCTTGATTATACTGATTAAGCTCTTGTTTGAAGATTCTGCCAGACCATTTCGCTGAGGATAATATGTCGTGGAATGACCCAACACAATATTATATTTCTGGAAAAAGTTGACTATATCCATAGACATAAAAGCCTGCGCATTGTCTGTGACTATCTTTCTAGGACATCTGAACCTAGACAAAATATTTTCTTCTAAGAATTCTATAACCACTGAATCAGTAGCCTTTCTTTTTGGGATAGCTTCCACCCATTTGGTGAAGTAGTCTGTAGTGGTCAGGATCCATCTGTGTTGAGCACTAGAATAAGGATTAATTTCACCTATGAAATCTAGTCCCCATTGCTAAAAAGGAGCTTCTATCTTGACTGGGACCAATGGCATCGCTGGTAGTTTATGTTTTCCTGCAAAAAATTGACAAGCGCTGCAAGCTCGTACCTTAGCATTCACATCTGGGAAAAGTTTGGGCCAGTAATAACCAGTCCTCAGGATTTTATATGACGTAGCCCTCCAGGCGTGGTGTCCTCCACATAATCCTTCGTGAAATTGACTTATAACTTCTTCTCTTTCTGACTCGACCAGACAGACTAAGAGGAAGCCAAGCGGGTCTTTCCAATATAATCGTTTTTCAGAAATACAGTATTTGATTGCATGCAGCTTTAGCATTCTAGCTTTGGATGGAGACAAGTCACTTGGACATTTCAATGTCAGTAAGTATGTTACTATGTCCTTGTACCAATTTGATGACACGAATTTCTCTTCAATTCGGCTTTCAGTTATTTGGTCTTCAAGTTCATTCACATCTACCCACTCTTCCTCCTCCTGAAAGTTTTTTATCCCAAGAGCTCTGAAATCGGATTCAACTAAAAGTTTAGCTAAGCCTTGTCCCTTTACTAATTTTGTCAGTTTAACTTCCAAGTCAAACTCTTGAATTTTGGCAAGCCATCTTCCTCTTTTGCCATCACTATCTGCTTGAACCAAAATATCTTTTACAGAGCTAGTGGGTACATATGCAATCACCTTAGAATGTAAAACATAATTTATGAAAGCTTTTAACGCTTTTACCATAGCATATGCTTGTTTTTCCATTATATTATATTTGAGTTCATCATCTCAGAGACTTTTGCAAAAGAAGGCTATTGGTTGCTCGAAACCTTCTTTGTTCTTCTGAAGGCGTACAACGACGAGTGTGTGTTCAGGGGAAAATGAAAAAATAAGAAAATCTTTGAGATAATAGGGGCTCGCTAGTACCAGCGCCTCACTTATAACCTTCTTGATATGGGCAAAGGATGATTTAGCTTCTGCTGTCCATTTTACTTCACTATTTTTCCTGAGCATATATGTGATCAATTTCACGATTTCAGCGAAGTTTAGAATAAATCTTCTCAAAAAATGTATTTTTCCTAAGAATGACTGAATTTCTTTCACATTCCTAGGAATAGCTATTGTATCTATAGCTTCTACTCTTTTAGGGTCAATTATAATTCCATCATGAGATACGATGTGACCCAACAACTTGCCTTCTTGTATAGCAAAGTGAGACTTCTTAGGATTTAAGGATAGACCAAACCTGCATCATTTTTCAAATGTTTGTTTGAGATGAACCAGATGGTCTTCATCTGTTTTAGAAAAAACAGTAAGGTCATCCAAATAGATGACTACAAATTTTTCTCGTTCACCAACGAAAGCAATATCCATTGCGTGTTGAAAAGTAGCACCTGCATTCATCAATCCAAATGGAATTTTATCATACATAAATGTGCCCCAAGGAGTGGTAAAGGCGGTTTTTTCTTTATCAAGATCACTGACGGCAATTTGATTGTAACCTAAAAATCTGTCAATCATTGACATCCAATTAGCTCCTACTACTTTTTCTATAACATGGTCCATTTTAGGCAGGGGATAATTATCTTTGAGAGAAGATTTATTAAGATTTTTGAAATCGACACAAAATCTAATTTCCCCATTTTTCTTTCTAACCGGGACTAGATTGGCTACCCAATCAAAATATCTCAGTGGTACAATTATCTTAGCATCAAGGAGTTTTTTGACTTCTCATTCGATAACAGGCAATAAAATGGGGTTAATTTGTCGGAGTTTTTGTTTGAAAGATTTGACACCAGGTTTCAGGGGTATCTTATGTTCGATCACAGAAGTGTCATATGTTTTCAGTTCTTCATACAACCATGAGAAAACATCTTTGTATTTTCTTAACAACTCCATGTATTTATTTTTATTTTCTGTAGATAGATATTTGGATAGTTTTACCATTCGAGGATTTTCTTTAGTTCCTATATTACAATCTTCAACCTCCTCTGGTTGGGCTTGTAGGGTGGTTTTTGAAGGGATATCATCTTGATTAAATAGTCTTTCCAAGGGAATTAGACTCTTGGGAATCTGGTTGTTCTTGAGAATGAGCATTCGATGATTTGAAATTTTATCGTGAAACTCTTTAGAATCCTCCCCCTCCTACATGATCCAAATGGGATCATTTTGATTTTCTTGATCAGTATGCGTTTCTGCAAATTCATCTAATGATTCTAGAAACTTTCAAAGCTGCTCATCGTCCTCAAAGACCTGCCAATGCTGTATGTTATTTGGTATCAAAGGGTGATGTCTCATTTGTATGTGATACTTTAATTTAAAAGAAGTTGGGGGTGTGAAATTTGATGCTACTTTGGCTAAAGCATCAGCCTATTGATATTCAGACATTGGGACGAAATGAATATTCACAGAAGAGAAGAAGTTCTCGATTAAATCCCAGACATAGTTCCTATAGGACCATAATCTAGGATGCTTGGCCTGATACTGTCGATTCACCTGTTTTATAATTAACTCACCGTCACCAAATACTTCGAGTTTCTTTATTTTCATCCTCCTAGCAACTTCTAATCCTAGCACTAAAGCTTCATACTTGCATAAATTTTTTGTACAATCCACATTCGACTGAAGCCTATATGAAAAGGGGAATATGAATTGATCATCAAGAACCACAAGGAGTGCTCCTGCTCCAGATCCAAGGAAAGATGAGGCACCATCAAAATACATTTTCTATACACCAGTATTATATACATTTTTTTCTATTTCTTTTTTTTCAGTTTTTTCTTCTATACAATTTTCATCTATATCTACTTCAAAATCGTCATCAATAGATAATATACAATTTCCTAAGTCTTGGTCAGCAATATAAACTGGATGATTTTTTGGGTTGTGTGGATCACCTACCGTAAATGCCAACCTAGTCTCTCTGTAAAGACGTGTGTATTGTCCTCCGAAAACTGGAATTGTAGCATATGTCATATCCAGTTGGAGAGATCATCCAAGCTTGGCACCCCATGACCTAGATAATATCATACCATACTTTGGAGGGATGTCAGCGACCACTACATCCAAAAGAATACTTTTAGTAGGTATTTGAGCCAAACCTACCACTAGGTCTTTAATCATACCTATTCATTTGACTTTCCTCGAATCGAAAGAATATAAGTCACCATAGGGCCTTGTGATTTCAAGACCAAGTTTTTCCATAATTTCCTTTGGCATCACATTGTGGGAAGCTCTGGAATCTAACATACAGTTATGGAGAAGGTGGTCAAACAGGGTTAATGTAATATAAAAGGGGGCCACAGTGTCTCTCACACCTTCGAAGTCTGGACCAAAGATTATGTTTGGTTTGTCATCTTCTAAGTTGATGACGTTGGCTTGGCTTTCGTCTTCAGAAAATTTAATCATCTTGGCGATTTGGTTTTTGTATATGGGATTTTCAGCTAATTCAATAAGGGGAATATAAATTTTGATTTTATTTATTTCGTTTTCCAAATTAAAATTTCCTAGGGCCTTGTCGTTTTCTATGTTCGAGGCCTCCATTCCTTTCTTTTCAGCTTTTTGTTGTGATGTGGACTTGTTTTCATTTATAGGAGCTTATGTCTTCACAGGGAATGTTTCTACTGGTTCTGACTGGACAGGTTGCGTATCAACTATGTTTTTTTTCGCAGGTTGTTTATCAACAACTTTTGGAGTTGCCTCATCGGTTTCACTTCTTGGCAAAATCGTTTTTATTGAAACATTTGGGAGACTTTTGTTCCTTGGTCTTAAATTATATTTTCCATGTAGTTCAGCTATGATATTATCTGGGATATCTTGATATGTGAAATCTTCGGACATATTATTGCTAACATGGTCTTCCGATGTAATTTCTTTATTTAAAGATCTTTCGTAATCCTGTCTCAACAAATAAGGTGATTTATTATCGTCACCAAGATTATTAATATCTTCATTTATTTCTTCAAAATATCCTAGATCTTCCTCTCCAATGAAGTTTTCACTTTTGAAGGGTGTTGGAATTTTTTGGTCTTCATTTTTATTTATTTTCTGTGGTCCCTGAGGATCAAGATTTCTTCTAAAATCTTTCCTGGGGAAATTATCCCTTTTCGATTTCTCTAGTTCCATTTTTGAGATCTTCTTTGAAAGTTCTCTAATAACCCTATCCATCTCATCTATTCTATCTCCCGAGGATTTCCCTGATTCTGAAGGTCCACCTTGTTCTTTGAATTTCCTATTTTCTTTGTTTCGAGTTTCAGTCTTTGCTTTTAATTTCCCTGATGCCATCATGTTTGATTCAATATCAAGCGCATCATCTTGCATTTTCATGAGATCTGTTGATCTCCTTTCTCTCAATAATAATGCGAAGTCGGGAGCAAAAGCACCAACAAAATTCACTTTTGTTGCAGGTTGTGAAGGTTTAACCTCAACTAGGATTTTATTATACAACTTGTTGAACATTTGTGTGAATTCTAGAACTGATTCAGAGTTTTTCTTTCTAAGGGCTCCAAATCCGGTCAAGTAGTAGAGGTGGTCCTTCCTCTCTCCCCATTGTCTAATAAAAGCGCTTTCAAGTTCGTCATAAGATCTTAAAGATCTAGCTACTAAGGATCAGAACCAGGTCCTCACCTATCCTTCGAAAGTTTGAACGAGGAGTCTAGAATAGACATCTATTCCAAGGATCTCAGCAAATTGGTTGAAAAATTTTATATGTTCTTGGGCAGTCAGATCCCCTGCCCCTGTAAATTTCAGAAGAATTTTCATATAATTCTCGGGAAGATCATGAAGAGGACCGGGAAGAACAAGGGGAGCATATCTAGCAGCTACTTTAGCAAAGATTCCAGGAAGTGGTACTTGACCACCTTCTGGTCCTCCAGGGGCACCACCTCCATCTCCAGTACCTCCTTGTGTAGCCATGGTTAGATTTGAGGCTGAAGCTCTGAATGTGTGAGGAGAAGATTCTCAAAAATCTGGGGAGGAAACTTCAGGAAATGAGAACGTATCGTATTAGAGGGGAAGTGAAAGAGACCTTTCAAGAGTTTCCGAAACATTTAACTACGTAAATTCAGGCTAACATATAGTATATGTGGGTAAAAAGACTTGTTTAAGTGATTTTCGTGATTTTAAAATATTTTCTGGATCGAAGATTGGCGAGGTCTGCTTGTTGTCCAAGTTTCTTCTAGGGTTCTTTTGGCTAATAGCTAGTTTAGTTATCATGGAGTCGCCAAGTGAAAAATATTAGTAGCCTTAGCAGGTTTTCTATCCTTGTTCACTATCAAAAACAGAAAATGTCAATGTCGTTCTTCCCAGGGAAAAGACTCGTTTCTTCGTTCCTCAGCAACGACACCAAAAAGATGTTATTCTTGAGTTTATACTTTAAGGCTATAAAGTATACTGTCAAGGCATCCGTGAATATTAAAAAGAATAACTTGAGGGGAAGAATTGAAAAGGAAGGGTGAAGCAGAATCGGTTTCTCAATTGTCTCTGTCTAGCTTCCCGTTGTTCTTGGATGCCAATATCTCTCTCAATAGCAGCCCATGAATGTTCTAATTCAGCCCAGTTAGTTGCTATTTGTAGGATGGTATTAAAAAGGTTCAAAGCAATATTGGTTTGATCTTGAAGACCAGGTTCAATGTTGGGTTGTCTGCTACTTGGAACAGTCATGGAGGATAAGATTTAATTTAATCATGAAAGAATTTAATCAAATGTTACTTCAAATTTTTAAGAGATGAGAATAGGAAAAACAATTTTTAAATTCAAAACACTAACATAAATACATTCGAGGTCATTTCCTGGATTTGCAACAATTTGAGAATTATAAAATAACAAACAAGTACTACAGAAAGATATAAGTCTTTAATCAAGAAAGAATCTCATATTTCGATAGGTAATAAAGAAAGAAAATGAGGTTTCTAATGAAAAGTTAAGTATTAAGGTTCAAATGATTAACAGGTCTTAAAATCACTGATAGCAATTTCAGAGGAAGAGCTGTAAATAATTTGATATCCAAATCAATATGAACTATATACGAGATGTTTGCAGGTAACTTCAAATTGATTATTCATTAGAATAACATTGAACAAAAAACACAATAAAGTATAGTAAACAGGGTTGAAGAACACATAGCTACAAATTGGCAGGATTCAGAATCTCGTCTGTAATGTATATTATGATGGATTGGAAAACTGTTAATACAATCGGCTCTCTCCAAAAAATCAAAAGCCCTTTCTCAGTCTTTAGAAAATACATTTATACATCTTCATCAAAATTTTCTCATTGGTGACTAACCAACTTCCTAATATTACGGTTACATATAAGAATAATGTCAACCATTTACATTTCCTTTCTAATTTCTAATGATAAAAACATTTAAAAAAATTGTTTTTATGCTTTTGTTGATGAACTTCCTTTCTCCGCTTCAAGACACTAAACACACTTTCCCAAAAATTTCTCAAAAGCTCTGGGAGAATCTGGTATCTCATTTGCTTCAAACATAAAAAATCTTTTATGTAATTCAGGAAAACGATTTTCTATCCTCTTCCCTGTGAACTTAATAGTTTGCAACTTTAGGTTCAGTGTCACCATCCATTTGTTGATTTCAGTGATATTGATTAATTTAATTTTTTAAATCTCTATCTTGATTTCCTCCAGCTCTTCTTTGAACCTTAGCTGGTGCTTGGTAATATTAATTTCACCTAATAATCCAAGACAGTCATATGTTCTGATATTCAATGAAGTTCTTTCTAAGAGATCAAAAATTCCCTAGAAATCATCATTGACATCTCTGGTTAATCTTTTATATTCGACCAGGCCTGCTTCGCCCACTTTAAATATTATGTCCCCTTTAACCTGTTCAAAAATGGATAATTTCTGAATCCTTCCGACTTCTTCCTTTGTTGAGAGGGCTACTGCCTTTTGGAAAGTCGTTCTAGCCGCTTTCGCTTCCCTTTCCTTCTGGAAAACATTCTCCAAGGATTTATTTGTTTCTTGAAAATAATTCTGGACTACTTCCAGATTCAAAAACACTTTTTGTTGTTCTTCCTCTATTTTCAAATATATCCCCAATGCTTGTGTCCTGAAAATTTCAAGTTCTACCACTTGGTTAGTAATAGAACTAATTTTATCTTGTAACTATTTGTTTTCTTCTTCCAGCTTTTGGACATGTGCCTGTGTGACCTGTATTATCTGTTTTGCCTCTTCTAAGTCTATTTTCATTTTTTGAATTTTTTGCATATCTTTTAGTCTAGCTTGTTCTAGACCCTTTTGTATTCCCCAACTGGTATTTCTCTCAGTTTCTTTTAATTTTTCCTGTAACTGAATTATTGTTTGGTCTTTTTGTTTGAGCATGCTTGTTAAACTGCCAATAGAATATATATTTGTTGATGCTATAGCACCCATCGTACCTACTAAATCCATAGAAAAATCTCCATCTTTAAGCTTCTTTCCATCTATAATGACCATATGTTTTTTAATCATCCCCTCTCCTTGTGGATGGATTTCCTGTTTCAAGATTGCTCTTCTCTTTTTACTAAAAAAGTAATCTGATGGAGGGATTTCATCCCTTGAAATTGGCTCTAGGTCACTGACATACAGATCTCCTTCATGGGGGGTTCCATAAGTTGACTGCAATGGGGTTAAGGAAGTGATAGGAATACCGAGCTCTGTTGATGTTGTTCCTCCTATCTTTTCTTGAACATCCTTAAGGATTTCTGGAGTTGTTTCCAACTCTTTTCCCTTCTTTGTCTCTGATTTTTTTGTTTCAGAACCCTCTGTGTCTTGGGAAGGTATCTTAGTATCCTTCATATTGCCTTTAGTATTAACTTTATCCTATGTATTAGTTTCAAACCCTGGAGGGGGCCCTTCCTATTTTGGAGGTGGGGTCGAAACTTCACCCTGCAAACTCTTGGGCAGGCAACTTCGGCTACGGCTCTAAAAAGACACGAATCCGGTCTGTGAGTCAGGTGGCATGGCCTGTACTCTGTTCAATACTTCTTCATAGGATTTAACATCCTTAAATACATCATCATAAATAGATGTTTCATGTTCATACGCCTTTAGATTACAATGTATAAAATGCCTACTTATTACTTACTAGGGGTCATACTTTCTGTGCTCAATATATACTAATTTCACTTCTTCTAATGATTCAGCCTCTACCTTAGAATGGCCTAAATTTAATAAACAAAATTTCCCAATATGAATAGGGAAAGATGGCCATGACTTCTTCTGAGCAGCTTTTAATTCTAATCCAACACTGCCCTTTACTATTTGATGGGCTACCTCCCTGCACACCAATCTGTCTGGTAGGAATTTAGGGAGTGCATGAGGGGGAATGGAAAAACCGTAAACCTTAATGTAGGAAAAATTCTCCTCAATAAACCAGTCGGCAATTGCTTTAAGATTTTCTGTAAATGCATAAAAAATGCGAGGTGTTTCACATCCAAAAAATATTTTATGCATCAGAATTATAATAAAATGACAAACCTCATAAAATGCATCCTTAGCATTTTCTTCCCAAAGGGCCGAGCGATATTTATGAATGGGTTTTGGGCAGGAAATATTCCAACTCCAATTCATTAAAGGAAAAGGAGTCACATAACAAATTGCATCCATAATGTATGCTGACATGTAAAAGGCTATTGGTGGTCCCTTTGATTTTGCTGCTTTGTAATTTAAGATTTCCTATGTTAAGTTATCTGACAAAATCTTATGCCAGTTAAAACCATTTCCTTCTGAAGCTTCTTCTAAAAAGGGCATCCAATCTGCATGAAAATGGCAGGGATCTTTTCTCCCGAAAAGTCTACATAACATAATGGATACATATACCATGTATTCATTCAAGGATGTTGTAGCATAAACCCCATGGGAATCAATTCTAAGCTTTGTTGGACACCTCGCCCATTCTCTAATCATATCAAGATATGTCTGGTCTGCCTCAATACATTCTTTCCTCTGAAACTCTACTAAAAATTCAGCATTAAAAGTATGTTTAGGATTTGGCGAGAGTTTATACATTACTTGTATGTGTTCTGGCCTGAATGAGTCGACAATAACTCCTTCGTCGTTTAAAATTCTCCTTGTTGGGATATCGACATTATCTAGGAACCAGCTGATCATATCATTGTATGCCACAAGCCATGGGTGCGCAACGATCTTATGAAGCTCTGACTCAACTATGTCCCGGCAATGATTTTCAGAATCAGGATGAGCATTCTCAAGCTCGTATTCCAGTAGTTCAAAGATTTGAGTCCAAGATTTAATAGAGTCTATAGCGTGTGGAGTGTTGTCGAAGATGATATCTTCTTCCTGTGCATCTTCATTCTTCTTCGGTGTCTTTTTCAGTGCATGACTTTGCGTTTAATTGAAAACATGTCATAGAAAGTGGATGAACGAGCTCAGCTAAAAAATGAAAACACAGACATTTGGATGTTCATTTTGAATACATTAAAAAATGACAAGATTGCCACAGCTGTCACGAATTTATGGCTTTTAATGTGGAAGATATATTTCCGAGATACGCATTTAATGTCCGTATTTAGGTGCCTTCGGGTTTTTAAAGAAAATGAGACACTCACTTAATCGAAAAGAGAAACATGAATGAACACTTAAAAAATGATTATCATTAATCCTATTTAAAATAAAAGTTAATTAGTGCTAATCATAGATTAAAGATGAAAAATTTGCTTTTCGGGATTTCGAAAATCATGATGTGGAGGGGTATGTCGTCGATGAAATCCGATTTCCGAAATTGCAAAATCGCGATGTTTTAATTAAGACTTAAAACATTTTTAGTAAATTAATTAATTGAGATTAAACGTTTTCAGGTTTTTGGGGATCATGATGTCGAGAAGTATGTTATTGATGAAGTCCAATCTCTGAAATCGTGAAATCGCGACGGTTTACTTTTTAAAAATAGGACTTAAACTCATCTTAATTAACTAACTAATCACGATTAAGGCCAAAATAGAATTAGTTTGATTTAACGCGAACTGTGGATCGGGGTTTCGTGATTCGGGATTTCGAGAATCATGATGACAAGAGATGTGATCTCACTGAACCGCGAATCCCAAAATTGCGACATGATTATCTTAACCCTTAACCTTTCATATAAGAGAATTAATTAATCTGTGCTTAAACTAAGACTTTAATGTTTCAGGAAATCGGGGATCAGGATTTCGCGATTCGATTTGCATCGAAAAAATTTGTTTGTAGCAAACCCCAAACCCCGAAAATTCTTTAAGCTTAATTTTAAAACCGTTAGTTTTTAAAATTTAACACGATTTAAATAATTTCAAATAAAAGCGTCGAGATTCTTATAATTCTTTTAAACCTTTTTGCCTTTTATTATTTGACTATTTAAAAAAATTAAGAAAAAGGTGTCGTTTGCTTGGGATTGATAACAAAACTCGTGTTTTGTGAAAAGCCGAAACCCGAAAAAGGAAAATTTAGGCCTTAGGGATAAAAAATTAAGAACTGTTTCAACAGGGTGTATGACAATGAAACTGATGGTATGATGACTCAATTCCCAAAAATGCACAAGAAAATGATAAGAAGTCTTGTATTTCGATGAATGGCTATTTAAGGGAAAGAGAAAGAGTTGTTTTCACTATCAAACACTAAGATGCAATGTTCTCAATCAATTGTTTCTCAATCAAATCCAATGCAATGTTAAAAATTTCATAAATGCCTTCTAATATCCAAACCAATCACTAAAATATGTCCTTTTTCTTATATGTGAATGATAATCAGGTGTAAAACTTCTAAATTTCAATCAGACTTCGGGATTAAACAAACAGAAGAAAACCTCACATAAAACAAAAATACACTCTCATTGTGAATAAACAAGAAGGAAAAAGATAACCAAATTTGCAAACAAGAACAAAAAAACCTCAAACAAAAGAGAAATGATGGAAAACTGACCTCAAATATCAAATGAAAAGGTTCACAGACCTTTGAATTTCCTCACAAAATCTTCCACTCAGTCAGATAAAGGAGAAGAAAACAACAAGTTAACTCTAGGTCAAAAAAGACAAAGAGTAACTTCAAGGCAAGGAAAGAAAATGTCAAATTCCCAAACAAGAAGAGATCAATCCTTAGAAAATAGGGTGTTTAACTGTAATACCAAGATGGACTGAGAGTATGAGATCCTGAGCAAATTCAAAAGGCAAAAACTGAAAACCTAGAGGATTTTTCACAAAAAGGGGGTAGTGCTTTGGTGTAAGGAGAACCAGAGTGTTCGAACACTCTGTGTAAGACCACCAGGGAGTGTTTGTGCTCTAATAACAAGGGAAAGGGAGCAATTTGCTTCAAAATCTCGGAAAAATGCCTAGAAACCCAAAAAATAAAGCAAATTCAATCAATCAGGGTGATCATGTTGAAATAAAGAGGCAATCAAACAAATATAAGAATAAAAAAGACAATATGGAGAAGGTCAAGTGAGTGGGACAAGGACCAAAACAAGATCTGGGAATGGAAACAAAAATCAAATCTCCTCCCCAGTGGAGTCACCAATTTCTGTTGTAGGTGAATCCCCCTGTGGACAAGTGGATTCCCTCTTGGTCTCTAGACTCCTAAGGCCAAGACAAAAAAGTTATTAACATGGACACTGACATCCTTTTAGATATAATAAAACTAGCATACGAAGGAGAAGAAGAAAGATATGTACCTTATTAACGATGTTTGTCCCTACAAAGTCCAGGCTGAGCTTCGATCCTGAGCTCCCTGATAGGTCCTGTAGAACAAACAAAGATACAATGGACTTCCTACTCTACTGAGATTAGCTCAAATATAGATCCATCTATTGCAGACAAATGCATATGGAACAAGAATAAGTTTTAAAGAAACAAGCCAATCATTGATTATTAATGAGAACAAGTAAAATTACTTACAATCCTTTGATGAAGGTGCAACAACTTCTTCCAGTTCTCCTTGTCCAAGCCCTTTGCTCAAGTAATCTCCATTGTTTTTTGTATGTTTCCTATGAGATCATAGGTTTCATACCTCCAATCTTTTTCATGTACTTTTCACCATGAGAAGGCCTCCTTATATAACCTTGGAGAGGCCCAACTACTTAAGAGATCCTTGGGATAAGTTGAGGATTCCTCTCCTTTAGTTGAGGATCTTCCCTAAGATCATGCCTTGATCCAAGATTCAAACCCAACTACCTTCAGATATTGAGGGGATTGTCCCCTGATTTCCTCCAACAAACCAAAAATTCACTCAGAAAGGGTAGCGCTCCCCCAAAAGGGTGCACAGAGTGCTCAAACACTCCCCCAAAGAGGCTCAGGGAGTGCTAGCACTCCCTGACAGTGGGTAGGGGAGTGATCCTCTCCAAAATCCATTTTTGATTGTTTCTTTCAGTGGAAAAAGGTTTTTACTCCCTATCAAGTGATTTCTCTTCTTCAAAACTAGTCTTTAGGGTGTCTTAAGTGTCTTTGTGATGTCATTAGAGGCACGACATAGGCAAGATGACAGTATAATGTTTGTGACACTTGAAACACTTGTGGTCAAGATGCAACACTTGCAGAAAAGATGTGACACTTATGACACTTGTAATGATGACACTTGTGACACTATTGAAGTGAGTAATTTTGAGGTGTAACACTAGCCATGATTCCAATGCATCCAGGTGCATCAGTGATATACTGTCAGAAACTTATATTAGAAGAATTTTCTATCACCCACATACTGAAAAGACTAACCATTTGTTAATTCCATGAATTTATAGATTTTTCTCCAGGAGGTTATAGGATGAACTCTAATTTGATTGATTTTGAGCAATATTCTTCCATATTTAATGGTGATTGGTGATCTTATTCCCAAACTGTTAGCCTCCATGTCAGGTTTCTTGCAGTCCCAAATTGAAAATGATATTGTACCTATAAATCTTGAGTGTGTTTCTAACATAATGCAGGGATTTCAATTGGAAATGGGGTTACGAGTTTTCCATGAGGGAACAAGTGTTATCAACACCTGATTGATTGGGATACATTTTTCGTGGATCCGGTATGGTCAATGGACCAAATCCCTCTATCTTTGGCCTTTCCCCAAAAAAGACTCTTCCATTGAGCTACCCGATATCTCTTTTCTCTTTATCTCTTAACATGCATCACTAAATATAGCATAACCATGAGTCTTGTTGTTGCCTTCAATTACAAAGAGCTTCCATGATGAGACTACCAAAAGTAGATCTCAATCTATGAAAAAATTAATACAAATTCATATTTGATCTATGCAGTGGAAACTAGTATGAGAACGGATCAGTCGGCCACATCCTGTGAGAGACACCACCTGTAAAGTTGTTAGTTGTGTCATTATATATTTGAAGAGAAGTTGTAATCATGTATTCTCATGAATTGAATTCAATTTAATGGGATGTTCATTCATCTCTACGCAATAATTCTTCACTAGCATGTCACTAGCATGATGGTCATTTTGTATTCTCAACTGAGTGCGGTTCCTAAGAGGCTTGTGTATTATTGGAATGGTGGGTGGAATGATTTTTCCATTGAAGCTTCAGATTCGCTAACGAAGGCATTCTCAGCTGGCATGCCCATTGCCAAAGTTGTAATAGATGGATCACCTTACCTCGTCGATTTTTTGCGCATGCTACAAATAGATTTGAGGGTGGGTTTTCAAAGATTCATTGCCTGGATTGACAAGAACGGATCTTGTTTTTTTTTTCCTAAAGGCTTCTTTGAGGATAATAAATCTGAGTCCCAATTCAAGAAATGGTAGCATTGCTAGGATCTTTGTCACACAGTTGATTGTTTTATCCTTCTTGGCTTTTTCTGTGATTATGTTTTTCTATATCTGAGTTTAACTTCCAAATTCTTACTATCATTTATATTTTTGGTTCTTGTTTTATGATTTACTGAGGTGACATACTTCTCTACCCATTTTGTGTATTGGAGACTTGGCAAACAGATTGTTCTTTTTTTATGGAAGAGTTAGAAATGCCATGAAATTGTGATGGAGGCATGATAATAAAATGTAGCCATATATATTATAAATGGTTCTAATATCGTTCATCAATGATGTCGATGTCACCCCTAAAGTCAAAATTCGAATAAGTGAAATTGAGGGCTCGAAGGCTGAGAAGTGTGGAGTTGAGGGTATCTTGGAGCCCTTGTCTGAGGCTTCAGATACTAACAAAGATGTACCATGTTGTCGAAATTCTAACTGTGATTGGCATTATCTATTAAAAATTATCTGCAGTTTTGTTCTGTTGGCAATCCACTATGATTTTTATTTATTACATTAGCAATATTATTCCCAGTGCGCCAACACATAATTGCACATGAGAAACCATAGGAAGGTATGTTGTCATGTTTTCTAATCGAGTGGGATTTTCTTGAGTAACAATGGCAGGTCAATGCTTATGAACCTGCGACAATTTGGAGGACAGACAGATCCTAAGTATTATCAATGTCAGGTCGATTGGATACGTTTGTTGTGGATCTAGTCTATCTCTTCGGAGGGGCGGAATGGTAAGTAGGAGTATCAAGCTCCAACAAGAATTATTTCTCCCTGGTACTGTACATGTGTGTTCATTCGATGATGGTCAGGAAGCAGGGTTGCTTCAGTATTAACGAAAGTATAAGACAAGGGAGTTCTGAAGGTTTGAAACCATCATATTTTATGAATTTATCAGTTCGAAAATGTATCTTGAAGACACCAAATAATAATAATTATTTATTACAAATTATAATAACATATCCAATGGCTCGAGCTCTAATTCGACTATATATGCACACCTAAAAAATTCACTCAGAGCATTAGATGGTTTTTTTTTGATCGGGTCCTTCAAAAACACATCTTCACAACTGTTGGGCTCTAAATATGTCCTAAAATATAACCTCTATGCACCATCCAAAGGTAGGTGTTGGCACAAGTGTTTTACTTGTTTCCTATGTAGGTTCTTACCTTCCATTTTCAATACCCATCCTCCAGAGATGCAACCCCTACAAAGGGACATCAATTGTAAAAAAAGGAACATCAATTGTTTTGCTCAAATGAACAACACTACTTGCAAAAGGAACAACAATCGTGACAAGGGAACGACAGTCGTTATATTGGGCCAAACTAATGTTGTATTATTTGAGTTGTAGTACTTGCCCAACTATATAATTTGTTAACCCGGGGTTCGTAAACTGACGAAGAACACACAAAGTATATGCAAGATTGAAGTGTGACTAATCTAATATAATGTTTAAGCTACAACTGAAATTGAATCATTAATCTAACACATGACTAGAATTGAATCATTAATCTAACACACGACTGAAATTGAATTAATCTAGTTGCATAAATGAAATTACTCTAAGAATGGGAAATTGCGTAAATGGAATTAATCTAGAAATGGACAACTATATGAAGGAAAAACAAGTACAACATGTGAAGAGTTGAATGACACAACAACATATGTGAGATCTCACCAATGAGGCAATCTTATATTATAATAATCAAATCAATCTTTATAAAAGAATAATGAAAGCATGAAAACCAAAACCATGAATCAAAGCTAAGAATCCCTTTCTGTTTTGAATCCTAATGACTACTCTGATTCTAATTACATAATCTAACTACATCCTAATTGAATTCTCATGAAGAGAGAGCACTCTCTTTTATACATGAGAGCCTTGAAGATAAGATAACCATCTCATTATTATAGATCCACTTTTCTCTCAACCTATTTCCCGTTATTACAAAATATAATCCCTTCAAATCCTCACACATATCTCTCATATATCTTGGATAAGATATTCCAACAAAATCTCCATGATCTTTTCCTTGGAATGGGATTGAATTATCTCATCAAATCTTGAAATGGTGGAGGATGTATTCGAGAAGTCTTGTTTAATTAATCCTTCTCATATTCCTACACATTACAAAGCTCACACATATTTGAGATATATATGAAAACATGTTGATTTTCTAACATTTAATCACAAATAAGGTGAAACCCAAGTATATTTATGGAAATGATATCGTGAAAGGTTAATGGGGCGATGAAATGTGGAGAATGATGAAGGGAAGGATGGATGAAAGTACAACATTTTTTAGCCCCAACATACCCCCCAATTTAACTTGTTGCATGTCCTCACGCAACCATGCATGGATCTTCTCAAGAAATTTTGGCATCTGAATGTTGGCTTTGAGTGATGATAATGAATGTTTCCAGGATGGGATTTACATGAGTAAGAACTGAAATTTTTCTTATGGTTGGTTCTTGTTTGTCAACCATGAATATAAAGAATGTTGATTCTTGTGTTAACATTCATTTGGTTATTTTTTCTCTTGTCGTTATGATAATAATTTACTCATATTCTTACTGGAAAATGTATGCTATCAATGTCCATAAGGAAAACATCACTGAGTATAAGAAAGACCTTTTTTGTATATGTGTAAATCATGCCAATATGTATAACAATGCTTATGAAGCAAAGTGCAACGGAGTATCGTTGGAAAAGAAATGTTCATAAATGGTAAATGAGATGAAAAATGGAATGATGGTAGTGGAAAAGTGGAGTGATGATAGTGAATAAAGTCCCCTACCCCCCAACTTAACTTGTTGCATGTCCTCATGCAACGTGGCATAAATCATAGAAGTGAAAAGGAAAGGGAACTGGGTGAGGGAATTTTCCAAATTATTCATTGCTAGCAGTTGAGGAATTACATGATTAAAGTTTAGAAAATAACATACCTCCACTTACCCAAAATGTTGATGAACTATGCAATAGGAATATGGCTGATGCGACTACTGGAACATGGAAGATGTCATTGCTACAGGATCATGTGAAAAGTGACTGTTGTTGTAGCGGCAACTGCTGTCTGTTGGATCAGAGAATGTGAAGTGGAGGAATCTGAACTGCCGTTGAATGAATCATGGAAAAGAGAAAGTATGAAAGTGGAACTGTGGTACTCTCATATGGCTGAAGTCATGCTATTGTAACTGCTGATAGATTCATGAAAAGTGTATAGTCTTCACCCGCTTCTAAACCTGATGGTACAATTATAATCATGTGAATGAATGTGTTGATGTCGAGCATGAAAATAAGTCATTTGATTACCAACCAATGATGAATGTCATTAACCAATGAGAGGTAACTCATCATTGACGTCAATGAGTGCCAAGGTACCCGAGTACATCTTGCAAAGTGCGAATGAATGAGTTGATGTCGAACCACTTGCAAGATCTGAAAATCAAGGGACGTTGATGTATTCCCATGATAGTCAGTGAGAGAACTTGTCATTAAAGCATGCAAGCCTCCAGGTACTCAAAATGGACTCTAGTCTATATCCCAGATAAGGTGTTGAATTCGATGGGGTAAGACTTGTTGAAAGGTGGGCCTTAAGAAATCCCACATCAGTCAATGCGAGTTCTGATAAAAAAGATTGGTAGGACTATAGGAAAGATATCAGTAGTAATAGTGTTTTATGGCAAGGAAAGCAAGGCAATGTAGTCGTGGAAAGGGGGCTGGATGGTTTTATTTGTAAGGAAAACTGAACTGAAAAAGATAAAGAGATGTATGAAACTCAGAAAGATAGGCGTATGTGAATCCATGACAGATAAGGAAATGGAATATGGGCTTCAATAGTCTACTTTGAAGGATGACCAGTCTGCTTTGAAGGATAAATGTGAGGAAAGAATTCATGATGCAAATGGGTTTATGAAAATGTTTCTGTATAACTGCAATTCCATGATGTGTAAGACGAGAATCAACTCCTTCAAGCAGTCAATAAGACATGTTTTTTTCAAAAGTTTTTTGATCTTTGAAAATCACTTCAACAACAAGATGCGATCGACTGCGCTCCTGAAAAAAACTTAGTACATATCCTACATGAAAACTTGTGAGATGTTTGAAAATATATCATGCAAAAAGAAGGACAAATGCGACAAAGTAAATAAAATGTGTTTTATACCTCTTGTCGTGGTCATTGTGTGCGTCCTTGTTTCATCGTTGATTGCTTGCTTAGCGTAAAATCACAAAAACATGTTTCCATTTGTTTTCAGGAATTTATAAAAACGTCCATTTGCAACATTATTTTTTTTTTGTTGTTTTAATTTTTATAATTTGTTTCTAATATATATATATATATATATATATATATATATATATATATATATATTTAT
>ML781484.1:156718-192699 GCA_009831015.1 Picea engelmannii | reverse complement strand
AAATATGAAAAATGGCTTTCTTATACTCAGTGATGTTTCCTTATGGACATTGATAGAATATATTTTCCTATAAGAATATGGGTAAATTATTATCATAACAACAAGAGAGAAAATAACAAAATGAATGTTGTTAACACAAGAACCAACATTCTTTATATTCATGGTTGTCACACAGGAACCAACCATAAGACAATGACAGTTGTTAATCATGTAAATCCCATCCCAGAAACATTTAGTATCATCACTCAAAGCCAACATTCATATGAAAAAACTTTCTTAAGAAGACCCATGCATAGTTGCATGCGAACATGTAACAAGTTCAGTTGGGGGTTATGTTGGGGCTCAGAAATGTCATATTTTCATCCACCTTTCCCTTCATCATTCTTCACATTTCATCACCCGATTAACCTTTCATGATACCATTTTCATAAATATACTTGGGTTTCACCTTATTATTCTCCACTTTATTCATTTTAGTATTAAAAGGGAATTTGTGATTAAATGTTAGAAAATCAACATGTTTTTATATATATCTCAAAAATGTGTGATCTTTGCAATGTGTAGGAATATGTGAAGGATTAATTCAAAAGGACTTCTTGAATATTTCCTCCACCATTTCAATATTTGAGGAGATAATTCAAGGAGAAGATCATGGAGATTTGGTTGGCATATCTTATCCAAGATATATGAGAGATATGTGTGAGGATTTGAAGGGATCATATTTTGTAATAATGGGAAAATAGTTGAGAGAATAGTGGATATGTAATTATGAGATGGTTATCTTATCTTCAAGGATCTCATGTATAAAAGAGAGTGATCTCTCTTCATGAGGGGAGTAATTAGGATGATAAAGAGAGTAGTCATTAGGATTTGAAATAAAGGGATTCTTAGCTTTGATTCATAGTTTTGGTTTTCATGTTTTCATTATTCTGTTATGAAGATTGATTTGATTATTGTAATGTAAGATTGCTTCATTGGTGTGAGCTCACATATGTTGTTGTGTCATTCAACTCTTTACATGTTGTATCTGCTTTCCCTTCATGTAGTTCTCCATTCCTAGATTAATTTCATTTACGTGATTTCATTTCAGTCGTAGGTTGTAGAAATTTAATTCCAAGTCGTGTGTTTCAATTTCCTGCATTAGATTAATGATTTAATTCTAGTTGTAGCTTTACCATTAGATTAGGATAGATTATATTCAAACTTGTTTCAATTTCCTGCATTAGATTAATGATTCAATTTCAATTGTAGCTCAGACATTCGATTAGATTAGTCTCGCTTCAATCCTGCATATACTTTGTGTGTGCTTTGTAAGTTTACGAACCTCGGATTGACAAATTAGATAGTTGGGCAAGTACTACAATGCAATTAATTCAACATTAGTTCAGCCCAATATAAAAATTGTCGTTCCCTTGTCACAATTTTTGTTCCCTTTACATGAAGTTTCATTCATTTGAATAGAAAAATTGTCGTTCCCTTTACGATTGTTTTTCCTTTACAAGTGTTTTATCTCTAGAGGATGAGTAATTGAAAATGGAGGGTAAGAACCTCCGTAGGAAACAAGTAAAATTCTTGTGCCAACACCTACCTTCGACTAATGCATAGAGGTTGTTTTAAGGACATATTTAGAGCCTAAAATCCATCACATAAGGCCATTGAGGATTTTAATCACTTTTATTAGCAGATAAGGTTGTACAGATACTGAGTATCGACTCATATCTGAATGTAATCGTCATTCAATGTAATAGTCCTTAGTAGATGAATGAACTAACTGTGATAGGATAGCTTTAAGATAGTATGGAGGGAAAGCTTGAGAAGCCCCTCGTTGTATAAATATATGTATTGTTTTCCCAAATGAGGTTGTTGAACGTTATCATAGAGGTTGAATGTTATTGTTATTGTTTATGAGAGAGTTGTTGAAGTTTATAAGGAGATGCACATAACTGTATCAGTCTATGTACATATTTACTGAATGAATACAAGCAGAGAGGTTTGATTCCAATTGTACAATGTTGTGTTCATTTGAGTTATTGAGTACATGTGATGTTTATTTATGTTCTTTTTGTTTTATCTCTTTATGTATCTTTTATGAATGAATATGTTTTTCATGTTTAAGTGTGGAAACCTTTGATGTTTTTGTAAGTTTCATTTTTTTTATCTTTTGGGATTCCTGGTGTAAGGAGTGCAAAGAGCCCACAAGGAGTGCATAATCTGAGTCGATATAGACTTAGAAGCTCATAAGAGATAATTTGAATTTACAGTGGAAGTGAAAGGAGTGCACAATCATTAGTTGAAGTGTAGAGAGTGCACAATTGTTCAAGAGGAGAGAAAAGATTTGAGAAAACTCGTGTGTTGTGTATGTTTTGTCACTTGGGTGAGCAAAACAAGGGCACTTGCATGCCTAGTTGGGATTGCTAGACAATAAAGAGGTTAGTGCATGAGTTAAAAAAACCAAGCACATCAAATAAACAGGTAAACAAACTACAAACTACTAAGGAAATAAAACTAGAATGCATAAGAAAATTTTAGAACCATAAACAAAAAACTAGTGACCATGGTTATGGCACCAATGGATAACTATATTAGTTGGAAAAACAATGTAGAGAAATCAGGACTTATGAGTCCCCTCTTCCTCCTTGGGAGGGATCTTGAGTTCCATAATGGAGAGATCTTCTTACAATGGTAGAAAAGAAATCAAATGGTGAGGAAATCAATGCCTATTCCCTCAAGAGGTGAGTGGAATGGACTATTGGAATGTTGCTAGAATGCTCCAAGGAGAAAAGAGGATTCTCAAGGGAGGATTGAGGCAACATAAAAATACTATGAAAATCTAAATTTATTAGTGCACCCATGGCCTGCATTTATCGAATTTCTTCAAGGAAATATTCAACTGGTTCTTAGTGTGAACAAGTGGCCCTTTAGGGCAGACTTTGGTCCTTGACCAAACCCCCATTCGGATTCAACTCATATATGAGGGTAAATTCAAGTTGGGAGCTGGTCCATAAGTGGTTTAGGGTCCAACAAGAACCATAAATGTGTCGTTCATAGGAGTGTGTGACTTTTCTCATACACAATCGCGTATATGGTGCATTGTGCACTCTACAGGCTTCTTTGGCCCACACACTATGCACGCGCTTCCTTTAGTGAGTTAGCACATGTCAAGTTTTTCCCAATCTTATATTTTTTTCCTCTTGGAAATGTATTTTGGTGTTGCAGGTGAACTAATAGTTGTTTGGCATTGTTGTTTTTCTGTAACAATTTGTGTGCAGTGTTGTCGATGAAATTTCACTGATAATAGATGCCCCTTGATATGTGAGGTTAGGAGCATACGTATAGTCGAAATACATCAATGTTTCTTCTAAGGAGACTGCCATTGTAAGGAAGAGTGTTGATAGGAACTACAAGAGAGATCCGTTAGAGGGAGAGGGGAAACTGTGGGACCCAAACGTGTCTCTAGGAGAAAAGAAAATATGTATACAAACAAGGCGGACATTCCTCCATGCTCGTGTCATGTAACTCAAAATGTAAGACAATAACTGAAGTTGTATGCTGAGGTAGATAACTATAGTGTCTTCCGGGGTGGTTTGATAATGACAGATGAAAATTCTAAGGGTCAACATACTCTGAAAAGAGGAAAGGACGCATGTAAGAAGTGTCGATGACTCATAGGCATTGATGGATTGACAAATTCAGAGGTATTCAGCTGGTATAAAACAACTGCAATAGTCGCATAGTAAGACCCACCGTAACATGAGATTGTGATGAAGTCGAATGTTATGGGGGTCAAGGGAATCAAAGAGAAATGATGGTTCTCTTTGTGCCATCCGAGACTCTTCATTGTAAAGGTAATGAAAGTCAAGATACTGTCACCCTTCTGGAAACTATGTTGATGTCAACAGAAAGGGAGACTTGATGCCAAGAAGCAAAGGGATTAATGAAATAAATAGAGATAAGATCAGGAACTAATAGGGAACATGGATGAAGTCAAGAGGTGGTGAGACTCAAGACTTCCTTTGGTTGGGGGTATGTTGAAAGGATGATTGGAAGAAACCACAAAACTATATCTAGTGTCAGGGGGACGACTAGACATGAGGTTAAATTGTGCCAGAGGTGTGAAAAAGAGGAAAAAATTAGAGATCAATGGTACATGGATTTTGGGATACTCGGGGTTTATGAACGATTTCAAAATGAGAAAAGGAGAGTGGATTCCTCAACTGAGGGCAACATGGGTTGTGTTTCTAGGAAAATAAGGTTGTCAAGGGTGACAAAAAAAAGATAATTAAATGTTGGAAACAAAGAAATTTTACAATTACAAAATAAATAAAGAATAATTTGGGATGAGTGTACAAATACAAAAATGGGTTCCCCCAGTGAAAGATGTCTTGGCCTGTGAGGGCACAAGTTGTGAAGAGAACTGGTGGAGGGTGGGGGGCCCATGGGTGTGTTTCTATATGAGGGAAATGAATGGAGGACAATCTACAGATGGGAAAATTGATTGTGGATGAAATGGAGGGCTAGTGATACTACAAACATGCATTCAAATAGAACCAAGATGAGATAACCTGAGAGTCCATTGAGAAAGCTAGCAAAATTATGAGAAGGAGGATGTGGCTTATTCTCAGGAATGCATGAGACTAACAAGACTCCCAGCCCTAGAGGGTGAAAGCAGCATGAGTGTGCAAGTACCAAAGGAAAATATGAATGGGACAACTTATGTGGGGGAGACTACTATTGGGTGATAGTACCAAAATGTAGCATAGGTGATAGTACTGCAGAGCAGGATGTAGGGACTCTAAAGGTGAATGTAAAAGGGTGTGATTTGGGAGATGCAATTGATATTCAGAGGGAATGATTACATGCCAGTGTCGAACATATACCTAAAGGGGTTGTGCTTCTTGTGATGACCAAGTACCTACACATATTGAAAACTGAATACCCGACATGAACAATATTTGATGATAAAGAACATATAAAAACTATTTGATAAAATTTGAACATGAGCATGTGTACATGAATGTGGCGTGAGAAAATGCTCCCTCGAGGCCAAGTTCAGATGGTGACCCGGGGAATGTGACTGTGTATATGGTGGGACCATGATCTCATGGATGAAGATAGATCAATAAAGAGAGACTCTGGGCTTCTATAACTGAGTGTGGAAGTTGGGAAAAAGGGCCTATATATGGATGGTGGGACCATAATGACACCTTATTTTCACTGACACCATTGGTGATCTGGCGAGAGTGTTGTGAGGTGTTTTCGAATATTACAGGATCTTGGGGCTATCGATTAGGTGGGTGAAAGACCTCTTGTGAGAGGAAAAGTGCTTGATGATGGAGTGTATTCCAAGGAAAATCAGGGATAGTCAGTTCCTCCAATATGTCTTCATCACAGTGGAAAATGCGAGAATACAATGGATCCTGGGAGGTGACAGGGGGAACCACTAATGGGTAGGTGTGGTTTTCATCAAGTGGCGAAGACATAGAGGGGATATCACAAGTATGTTGGGACGTCTTTCTTTTCATAAACAAAATGTCTATATAGTGTGGGGGATAAACTGTCGTAGGGGGTAAGATCTCCTGTGGGAAATAAACCAGAGAATTGGGAGGATTTGAGGGAATATCCTCAAAAAGTCTATTGATGAACCATGAAGGGGTGGGAATTTACTTAGGGTCAGGGGAGGTGATGTGAAAAGTATCTGGAGAAGGGATAGGGGTAGTCACTTACATCACATTAGGTGAGGTGGTCGAATGATTTTGAATAAGGATTAATTGACGACGCCTGTATTCAATGATCAAAGGACATTGTTATGTGAAATGAGCAAGTGAGTCACAAAGAGAGAAAGGGAATATCAATTGTTCGGGGACTGAGGTAGAGACATAATGTATGTCAGTGACGTGGGTACCCAAAAGTGGTGGTGGAGAGGGCTCTTGATAAAATATTTGACGTACTACCGTTAGCGTTTGGAAAAACTGAGGTAGAGCTAGGCAGTGATGAGTGTAGTGGCCATACTCTGAACAGATGGCACAAGAGAATTTGGTTCACAACCCTTTACTGCCTATAGTGGGGGATGTTGTTGTAGTACTAGATGCGCTTGATGAATCTGTGAGCGATGTGGTTTCTCGAGGAAGTTGGATCAGATTGCGTAACTAGGGAAGAGAAGGACATCTATTGGTGGGGTGCCCCTCTCTTTAGAAGAGTACGCAAGGAGGCTGAACTCGGGGAGGAAGTGGAGCAGTGGGCTCTTTATTATTTCATCTACCCCCAGCCATAGCAGTGGTGCTAACAATCGGGGGTGAGGGTGGCATGGCCAGAGTTAGTACTAGAATCTACATCGGGATTCCCTTTGATTGAGGAGAGAGGGATGCTTGAGGAACCATCGTGGGTGGGTGTAGATACCATATAGGGATGACGAGCACCATGTTGGGAAGGGTAAGAATCTTGGCTACCTAAAATGATTTTACTCCCAGTGGGGGGTAAAATAAGGGAATTTGATTGATGGCTTGGGGGATTGTTTCCCAAACTGGGATTTTCCCCTAAGGGAGGGAGAAATCAGGGATAAATGGTGTAGTAGAGTTCTCAGGTAATCCCTGAGGTAAAATTTCTTCAACCGGTGGGACGTCAAGGTGAGGAGAGGCTTCAGTAGGAGGGATGGTGTCTTTGATTTCAGTTCCATTAGAAGATATGACGTCAAGGTGCTGAAGGTTGTATGAGAGGTGCTTCTCCATGGTATTCCCCCAGCAAGGATGGGTCCTTAAAAATTATGGGCCCCATATCCAGGAGTGAATAAGCATTAGAACTAGTGCAGAAAAGAGGTAATATGTTATCGATGTTGGCGGAGTGGTTGGGCTCGTAATGTGAAATTTGGTCAATGGTGATGATTTTATACTTGTGGGGGAGCATTATCATTCGAAACACAGAAGAGGCCATTGCATTCATAGCATAAATGTAGCTGCATCCAAACACAATATTGTAATTGAGTGGGGCGTTGATAACCTCAATGTCGATGAATATGTTTTTTCCTTCAAGTTTGACGGGGATATTTTGAAAGAACCCTTCTGGGGAGGATGGTCAACCATCATAGGGTCTTAATGTGATGGCAGATGGTATACGCTCAGGGGAGCTAAGTTTCTGCCATACAATTTTGGACATGATGCATGTGGATGCACCTTCATCAATGATACAACGATGAACCTTGATGTTCTGAATCTTGATTGGTATCTGGAAAGATACCAAAGCAGGGAGACAAGGTACTCTGCTATCTAGATCAAATGTGATAAGTCAAGTATCAGTTGGTTCGATTTCCCCCAAGGCAGAAAGTAAGGGTTTTCTTTGAGTTGGATAGGTTTGGAGGACCTCCAATACAGACATTGCTTCAGGAGACTATGCCAAGTCATCAACCAGACTGTAATTGTGTGTTTCCCTAGCCTGAGGGTTGTTGACATTCTGTCGTAATGGACTGCGAAGGATATGAATGTGGGGTCTAGTGTTAGGGCATGGAATCATCAAGGGTTGTCTAGCTATTGTTGGAGATTCTTTCGAGGTGGTGGGAGTAGATTCAGGGGGTGCGCTGTATTGATGACTGCACATTTGCAGAAGAATTTATTCTTCTCTAGTGATGAGGATATTGCGATCCAATGGATTTCCAGGGTGGATGGGCCCTAGGTTTTGATACTGCCCCATTTTTGGTGGGGGAATATGTACCTCATGTTGGGTATTCATCACACCTTGGTGTGGAACAGGATTTTTCAACACGATCGGGGGTGTTTGTTGCAAATACTATGGCGGGGCCTACTGAGGGGTAGGCAACATTGGAGGATGTGGTGCGTTCATGGATTCTTTCATCCATTTAAAGTCAGAAATTTGGGGGCAATGGTGGGTATAATGTCCATGCTCACTGCAAAGAGAGCAAAGGAATTTTGTCTATAGGTTGTTGTTCTTTTTCCTCCCTTGGTGTTTATTGTTATTGTCTTCTTGGGCGTTCTAGTTACCCTAATTCCGGTTCCCCCCAGTAGGTTGGTTTTGTTGGAGGTTATTTCCTCATGGTCCTAGGTTATTATTGTTTTTATTTTTTCCTTTATTCTTGGCATTATTTGACTGATGGGCCAGATTTTTCCTTATTCAAATGTTCAAAAGTGTGAAATTGTTGAATGGGAGAGGGATGAACAAAGTTAACGTCTACGTGTGGTTGTCTGTGTGGAGGAGAAACCGGCTGTGGAGGACTAGTTAATGGGAAATACATATTGTTTTGTGGTAACGATACATAGTGTGCATAGGATGGTGAAGCACTTTTGCTAGTGCCTAGGTTATATGCTGAGGTATAAGGGGAACCAGAACTTGGTTGAGAGGCTGAGCACAACATGTGTGTCGTCAAGGGTACACTCATGGGTGGAGGGGGGGTAATAGGATATGGTTTTTGGTAAGGGAGAGGAGGGTAATAAGTTGACCCTCCATATATCGGTGGATATTGGGGTGTCATGTACATAGGTGGTGGTTGAATGTACAGATTGTGGTGTGTCATGGTACCAATTAACCCATCTGCTGCGTGAGACATCCCAAGATTATCCTGACCAAATGGTACAGGTCTCGTTGCATAAGGTATTACTATGTATAAGTAACCTGACTGAGCATAAATGAGGTTGAACTGTTGATCCTTGTTGATGGATTCCTCTTTGTATTGGGGGAAGGTGGATGCCACGTCTTTGGAAATTATAGAGATGAGTGATTTTAGAAACCAATCGAGACATTGTTCTTTGGAGGTTTCTACTTTGCATAGACTACTTCGTCGACGCCGTTAGTGGAAGTGATCAGAAATATGCATAGCTGAGGTTTGTTTTCATTGAGAGAGGAGTTATAAACCAGTGTCATGATGAATTGGTAGTTGGAAAAAGGCCAAAAAGGCGTTGACCAAGGATTCAAAAGTCATGTGGGACCCTAATTTTTCGTTCACATACCATTTGGCTGATGGACCAATGAGTGTTCATTGAAATAACCTTATGCTGATGGAGTCATCCATTATGTTGTTTGAAGAGAACCATAAGTGGAAAGTCATGACATGGTTGGCAGGATCTTCCCCCGATTTTCCTTCAAATTTTGGGATATTAGAAGTTAGTTTGGTAGGCATATTGGGCCATGTGGGGTCATTTAATATAGGATCATTTGTGAGTTTACTCAAATTAGGAATGTTGAGAGACTCCAAATATGGCATGGGAGGTGGTGGTGGAGGATTAGTTCCAGCCATGGTGTGAGAAGGTAGTGGACCTAACCCTTGAGGGGGATTTGGTGGGGTTGTACTTCTCCCTAGAGAAGAAGTTTGCCCCCCACCTCCTTGTGAAGGAGAGATAGTGTATGGATGGCTTTGGGAATTGGACCCAAGTAAAGTGGAACCAAGAAATGTTGATACAAAAATAGTGGCATGGTGTGAGATGGTTGATACAGTGATTTGGAAAGACTAGGAACTCCTCCTAGATTAGGAGGGAGATTATGCAAGCATCTAGAGCGATGGGGATTATGTGGGTCTCCTATGATGTCCGACTAGAAAAGTGAATGTGTGCAAATAGTGATGAGAGAAATAAGTGAACACGAGACTTGTCTAATTTGGACCTTCAGAATATATCTCACAATTTCATGTAATCAAATGAGAATCATACATAAATCAACTGTAAATAATCATACATGTGGGTAGGTGTATTTTTTCCGCATGAGAGAAAAAAGAAAACAAATGCTCGTGTCCTAAAATATGTATTGTCCTTCCAAGAGCACTCAACAGTGGGGTGTGAAGCCACCAAAAGAGTAACTAGTGAAGGATGAAATAATTAGTTATAATGAGGGGTAGAGGGTGCATATCCTGAAAGAGCTGGTGATATTTCCCAATAGCCACACAAAATCTGATCAAGGTGCAATTGCAACCCATAACTGCCACTTGGGCAGATGTCCTAAATTTGGCCACTAGGTACCTCGGTCAAAGTGCGGAATTTAGATTTTTGGCCTCAGAAATGGGTCATGGAATGGATCCCTTCCAAGAGTTGGGTGACTCAAGGGGGGATGCATAGAACAACTAGACCTTAGCCTTCAACCCTTCATGGGCATCTCCCTGCCTTACGGTGTAGGAACACTTGAATTGGAGGATTTAAAAGTTCCCTATTTGTCAACTTCTAATGTTTCAAAATGTGAGAACCAAATAACAAGGGGTTATTTGGATGCCTACCCCTGAGATGCTACCTAGACTAAAAAAATTCCTTTGGCGCCTCCTCTGGAGGAAAAATTAGTGAGTTTTAAGAAATTTTTATATGTGGTGGGCTGAGAGATTGGGAGTGTGAACCAATCTCGTTTGAATTAAGTGGGTGTGGATAATTTCTTCAAGAAATAGTGGGATGTTTTGGAATTCCTTTAGAGAAAACCTACTTCAACCTCCACAATTCAAGATGGAAATTATGTGAGTGAGGAGTGACTTTGTGCGTGAGAAAGTGATAAAATGTGCCAAATTTTAGTAAGTTAGGTGTAAATTTTCAACATGTGGACTTCTTGTGCTCCTTGCAAATCTTTGTTACCTATCTTACTAAGTGTCATTGGTACAACCTTGCAGAATTTTAAAATCCCTGAAGAACTAGCATGTTGACATATGGGTCCTTACCAATCCTTTAAACTCCCCAATGTGGTTTACACTAAGAAATCTTGAAAAACTATCCTAGATTGCAAGCATCTGGGCATGTATGGGCCCGTTACTTTGATCTTTAAACACTCCTAGTGATGCAAACTAAGAAAGCAATTTCAAGAAACTGTCCTAAGTTTGCAACATGTGGGCATGTATGGGCCCTTACAAATTTAAGATGATTTCAAAAAGAAACTAAGAGGATCCCTATGGGGGCTTTATCCTCTCCTAAATATTTTGTGAAGGGAGAATAAATGTCTCCTTAACCACCTTTATGATTCTCAATATCACTCTATGGTGCGAGAGAAGAGCATACTCAATGATCCAAGTTGATTTTTGGTTCCAATGCAAGTTTTTTTATATGTGATAGAAAATAATTTCAAATTAACTTTTACAACCTGAACAAGCCATCCATGTGGAAACCAAAGAAAAAGTGGAGAAAATATGGTTCTTTTTACCCCCTAAGTGCCTATGTTTATCTAACCTTTCATATGGGAAAGGAGTCTAAGTGGAGTGCATTTAAAATTTGCATGGAAGCAATATTTTGAAGGCTAGGGGCCTTCAAATCACCACAAAAACTCTTACAATTTTGAAACTCTGGAAATCTGTGCGGGTTACAGTTCAGACAAAGGCATAGTGGGTGCACAGTGTGCAGAATGCACAGTGAAAAAAAGCCTTTTAGGAGCACAGTGCGCAGAGCAAAGAATCCTTTTGGGTGCATAGTGCACATCTGTGGGATGGAATACCCGCGTACGTTCTGATACGTGTCGGGGGGCATTTTTGAGTGAAATTCTCCTCCTCTAGCTCAAAACTTGGCTCTTGACAAGTAAGGCTAGGTTAGTTTTGGTACCTGCAAGATAAAAGAATAAAAAAGAAGTGATATCAAAGCCCAAATAGGGTGGAAAGTGATACCTTTCCCCAGTGTTGTGTTTGTTTTGTCACTTGGGTGAGAAAAACAATGGAACTTGCATGTCCAGTTGGGTCTGCTAGACAAGACAGAGGTTAGTGCATGAGTCAAACAATCCAAGCACATGAAATAAACAAGTGAACAAACTAAAAACAATTAAATAAATAAAACTAGAATGCATAAGAAACTTTGAACCAAAAAAAATCAACCAATGACCAAGATTATGCCACCAATGGATAACTATATTAGTGATCTGAAATTTAACTTGATCTAAAATTCAAGATCTTTTAACCATTATTTGCATGTGAATTTTTAACTGTTAACCATCTTTGTAATGAAAAATTAAAGAACATCCATCAAGCACATGAGAACATAAACATGTAAGTAAACCATCTATGAACAAGAATTGGTAACAGAGTTCACCAGACTTCCCAGCTACGTCTCTACATCCACTCCAACAGTGAGACCACTCTTTAATTAATCTCAAATGCTTAAAAATTACAAAGAAAAGGCTTACATAAGAGCTCCCAGAAACGAACTTTCAGATCTGCGATTCTGGGCAGAAACATACATCATAGGTGGATGGAAAACATCATTCTGCAACTTTTGACTATAAACTCAAGTATGCTTGGCTTTCTCAAATGGGCTCTAGAGGCATTTTTCTGTTCTGCTACTCTGATGAAGAAACATAGAGCATATTCAGAATCCTCTCGAAATTCTGCAACTTTTGAGTATAAAGTCGACCTATTTCTGAGCAGGTCGTCTGGAACACCTCTTGGCATGAATTCCAATGTAGGCTCTGCCTCTCAAATCCATACAGTGTCGAAAAGAATGCCAACTCCTCTTCTGGAGACACTTTTTTGTTCGACTATTCTGATGAAAAAACAAAGAGCATATTCAAAATCCTCTCGAAATTCTACAACTTTTGCATATAAAGTCGACCTATTTCTGAGCAGGTCGCCTGGGACACCTCCTGGCACAGATTCCAATGCAACCTCTGCCAACTCCCCCCTGCCTCATTTTGCATGCCCGGTTAAATAAGCAGAACCACTAGCTAGTTCTCCAAACTTAGCGAACCTCCTCCAGATTTGGCGATAACCACCAGATTTGGCTAAATCCGCCAAACAGCTAGGCTTCTAGAAGGTGAGACATGTCATGCTGACATCAACATCCATACTACTGGTGTCATCAGTACGACCTGTTCATTGTTTGACTTTTTATCATCGTTTTTGAAAAACGTCAGAGTGTCATAACTTCTTCATATGAGCTTCGTTTGAGAAAGTAAATATATTGCCAGAATCGAGAGAACGAGCCAGACGCAATGACATTGGTTTCATCCAATTCTGAGAACTTTGATTTTTGAGCATTTTCTAAGCCTAGGGACCCTTTTAAGACTTTTGGATCATTCCTAGATCCTCCTTTTCTGCATTTGAGTATTTTCGAGCGGTTTTGGATCCACCTGGATCACACCTCCCCACTAAGAAGCTTTTGGACCACAAAAAGCATGAAATCATTCAAAAAATAAGTGAGGACATGTTTGTCTCACTTGTCCTGTATCACCTATCCATTCCTCCTGGAACCTGTACATCTGACTCAGCAATACAACAATTAACACTGCACTGACATTGTTAAGTACATTAATCACATTCTTAATCACATCTTCATTCAACATTGTAGGACCCAACCACATATTGTTGATGAGTAATAAGCTGAATATAAACATTGAACATGTGAAAGAGATTTTACCCGAACCATGTTGACTTTTAACCATAGAAACACTATCAACCAAAATAGGTGTATTGTAGTGAAATGACACTTCCTTTTCATGCTTAGGATTATTTTCTTCCTTACATTGTATAGACATAAGTGCCAAATTTCGACTTGCATTAACAACCCTTTTTAATTGTTGTGTAGTTCCCAATGATTTGTCATTTTTGAATGAATGTGAATGCACTATGTACTCAATTCCTTCTTTAAACAAGTGATATTGATTATGTTCTCGATAGAAGATCATTTTTCAATCATATAAGTACTGACTACCCAACACAATTCCACAGATATCTAGTGGGACCACATCAAATTCAACCTCATCTACAAACTGAGATGTAATTGCAAGCTTTAGATCACATTGTTGTGTTACTTGTAATCTTTTATCTTTGCATACCCAACCTAATGGATAAGGTTTCTTGTGTGGTTTTGTTGTTAATCCCAATTGCTTAACTACTTCTTCTGAAATAATATTAACTTGAGATTCACTATCTATGAGTGTGTCAACCTTTGTTTGTTTTGTAATCACTCTTATATGAAACAATGCATTCATATTTCTATCCTTAGAATTGTCATCATTTTTAGAAGTAGAAGCACATGAAGAACCAATGTTAACATCATTATCAACAATAGTTTTACATTTCACATCTACAATTGTTATCTTTGTTTCATCCTCGGAATCTGATCCAAGGTCCTCAACGGTAACCGTGGTTGTTTTCTTCCCCTTTCGATCCTTAAACCATTTCGGTTTCATTTCAGGATGTAGCTTCCAACACTTTGCCTCTCCGTGCCCTTGCTTTTGACAATGCGAGCATGTAGGTCTCTCATCACCCTTCTTCATTGTAGTTGCATGTTTAACTTTTCGCTTTTCCTTGCCTTCTTTTGCCTGGATGGATTCAGCTGAAGAAACATCATGAACACTCTTCCCTTTTGACTCAAAGTGAGTTTCTTGAACACACACCTCATCAAGGTTAGTTGGATTAAACATCAATATCATATGACGTAAATAAGTATGCAATCCTCCTATATATTTGAGAAGAGTTTCCTAAGTGTAGAGAGGTATACCAAGTATCAATGCTCTTTTTCAAAATTCTTGTGTGTATTCTTGCACATTTTGTCCCTTACTTTGTCTTAAATTCTGCCAATCCATCATAGCTTGCTGCATATACCCTAATGGATAAAATTGTTTTTTAAGTGCTGAAATGAACTCATACCAGGAGGAAACGATTTTGCCTTTTATGGAAAGATCCTCTTGAGATCTTCTCTCCCACCAAATGAGAGCAGTCCCTCCAAGTCGAAGAGAAACCAACTGAATTTTAACATCATCTTCAGTAAAATTTTGAATCCTACAATAAACTTCAATTTGATGGATCCAATTGTCCAGTTTTTTAACATTAATCTCTCCATTATACATAGGTAATTAAAACTTAATATCAAGCTTTAAATGAGGCATATTAAGATCAACTTTTGTTTTTTTCTTTTCAAATGGAGAAGGAATAGAACCATCAAGAAGAGATGGAGAAGTTGGTGGGGTTTTAGGGGGTTCCTCACCACCTCCTTCTTTTTTACCTTCTGTATGAGATGGTCCACCTTGTTCACCTTTCTTTCAATCTTGATAGAGCTCCTCTACCATCGTTTACATTCTCATGAAATATTTAAGAAATTCCCTTTGCGAAGGGATAGAAGAAGCTACTTCTTCTCCTTTTGGTGAAGACATCCTTCCTCTTCTTGATCCAACCTCTGGATCAAACTCTTTAAGTTCTCCTTCACCACGATGAAGCCTGGATCTTGTTAACATCAAATCACAAAGCAATGGTTAACCTCGCTCTGATACCAACTTGATCTGAAATTTAACTTGATCTAAAATTCAAGATCTTTTAACCATTATTTGCATGTGAATTTTTAACTGTTAACCATCTTTGTAATGGAAAATTAAAGAACATCCATCAAGCACATGAGCACATAAACATGTAAGCAAACTATCTCTAAACAAGAATTGGTAACAGAGTTCACCAAACTTCTTGGTTACGTCTCCGAGTCCACTCCAACAGTGAGATCGCTCTTTAATTAATCTTAAATGCTTAAAAATTACAAAGAAAAGGCTTACATAAGAGCTCCCAAAAACCAACTTTCAGATCTGCGATTCTGGGTAGAAACAGACATCATAGGTGGCTGGAAAACATCATTTTGCAACTTTTGACTGTAAACTCAAGTATGTTTGGCTCGCTCAAATGGGTTCTGGAGGCACTTTTTTGTTCGGCTACTTTGATGAAGAACCAGAGAGCATATTCGGAATCCCCTCAAAATTTTGCAACTTTTGAGTATAAAGTCGACCTATTTCTGAGCAAGTTGCCTGGGACACCTCCTGGCACGAATTCCAATGCAGCCTCTGCCTATCATATACGTACAATCTCGAAAAGCGTGCCAACTCCTCTTCTTGAGACACTTTTCTATTCGGATATTTTGATGAAGAAACAGAGAGCATATTTAGAATCCTCTCGAAATTATGCAACTTTTGAGTATAAAGTCGACCTATTTCTGAGCAGGTCACCTGGAACACCTCCTGGCATGAATTCCAATGCATCCTTTGCCTGTCAGATCCGTATAGTCTCAAAAAGCGTGCCAACTCCTCTTCCAGAGAGACTTTTCTGTTTGGCTATTCTGATGAAGAAACAAAGAGCATATTCTGAATCCTCTCAAAATTCTGCAACTTTTGAGTATAAAGTTGAGCTATTTCTAAACAGGTCGCCTGGGATACCTCTTGGCACGGATTCCAATGCAATCTCTGCAAACTCCCCCCTGCCTCATTTTGTGTGCCTGGTTAAATAAGCAGAACCGCTAACTAGTTCACCAAACTTAGCGAACCTCCTCCAGATTTGACGGTAACCGCTAGATTTGACGGAAATCCGCCAGATTTGGCTGGATCCGCCAAACTGTTGGGCTTCTAGAAGGTGACACTTTTCATGCTAACGTCAGCATCTGTACTAATAATGTCATTAGTATGGCCTGTTGACTGTTTGACTTTTTATCTCTATTTTCGAAAAACTTCAGAGTGTCATAACTTCTTCATACGAGCTCCGTTTGCGAAAGTAAATATATGGCCGGAATCGGGAGAACGATCCGGACGCAATGGCATTATGACGCAAACACACCACCCTGGGCACACCCGCTCCCACAGGACCTCATTTTCCTTCGGCCTGAAGAAATAAATTGCTCTTCAACTTCCTTATCAGAAGTTCTCAATACCCACAGAATGCCTCTTATGATCTCCCTATTCCAAATCAGGAAATTGGACCTCACGTGATCGCGAGTCTTGGACTCATGGGATCGATACTTACAAATCCCTAAACCTCGATGAATATCCCCCACGTATTCCTTGCTCTTGTCAGGAATTCTCCCATCGAGAAATCGGCACTGGAACTGTCATGAATCACTTACCTCACGGATTCCCGACTTTCGATCCCCGATGGCACCTTCTCTGCTCCTTAGCTCCCCCTGGCTAACTCCTTCTCATGCGACCGACGTTTCCACGGGACCATGTGCTTTTCCCTATCGGGATTTTAGAATTCACGGAATTGAAATGCGTAGAACTCACACCCGCGGGATCTCTGATCCTCCAATTCCCGATGACACCTGGCGTTGATCCACTCTAAGGCTCGACTTTCCAACACCTGTCCTATGCCCTGGAACCTATGGCCCACATTCCAGTGGTGATCGGGAAATCACGTTTTAGGATATCACGATTCCCGTAACCCTTGTTCACAGACCCTTCCAAGTCTCGATCTCCGATGCAGATGACACCTGTTCTCCACTGAAGTGCTATGACTGTGGGACCGTCGCGCTTCGGGATTTCATGACTTCTCCTGTCATGAGTTTCTCGTCACTGAGAATCCCGATATGCTGATCCCCAATGCACGTGCGAACTCTCTCCTCCACGTCACCGCCTCCTCGTCACTCTATCGGGTATCGCAAAATCACAATTTCTAATGCAACAAGCCCGTTGTATGCGGAAACCCTGAAATGCCGAACCCTGATTCTTTCAGATCCTTGGACACATGTCCCTCAGATCAACGGCTCCGACCGTATCAAGAAATCACAGATCGTGATTCCTATATGTAGGATTTTCACGACTCCAAAAACCTCGATTCTTCGATGAGCTGAACCCCGAATCTTCTCCGGATGTCTGACGTGTGTCCAATCAAGACCCTCGGTTGAGATCCTTTCTCAGGATTTAGAGAACTACACGGTCTCGATTCTCTTGTTCAGCAAAACCCTGATGACTCTGATATCTCGATAACTCCTCCATGACTCCTCCTCTGTTAGCTAGGGCTTAAACCCGGTGCAACTTCCCGAGATCTAATGGTTGATGGGATTTCGTCGATCTCCTCTATGAATTCTGACCGTCGATTCCTCTTTCCCTTCTTGAGGACTTCTTGGCATGGAAACCTCTTGTGCAGTCTTTGATAATGATATCACGAAGGTTCTATACCTCCTGAGCTTTCCCACTCTGATTCTTTCAGAGGGAATTGCGCTCAACATTCAACAACTTCCCAAGTGTTGAATCTTTCCGACTCTGCGCACTTCCTGCAGTAGCAGTCTTCGATTTCCCTTTGCCCAGATTCATAATTGAGACTTCTTCCTCAGCCTGCACACTCCTTGCACGGATTCAACAACCCACTTCCACTTCTGGGTGAATGAGAACAAAAGTTAAACCACTGAGCCTTCATCAACGCACTCCTTGCGGATGAATTCAACTGCACACCTTGCAGGAATCTCCTGGCTCAAATAGAGAAACAATTGAAACTCATTCCATCTCCCCTTCAGACTTCAGGTTGAAACATGAAATCACATGCACAGCATATACAAAGCAAATGCATAACAAGAAAGCAAACATTCATGAGCACAACATCAATACACAGAGAAAACAACACCAACCATGAGTTTGAATCAAAACTTTCTTCTATTAATTCAAATGCATGTACATGGGTGTTCTTCATACACTATTCTCTTCTTGCTCTTCTGTTTTCCTGAATGCTTCCATTCTTCACTTCTATCTTACAATGGTACAATGAGGGTGTCTATATCCGTTTTCCCTCTTGGACTCTAAACTATCAAATCTAGACTTAAAATCCTATCTACCAGCATTAAATCTATTAAATGCCGACTATCTACCAAAGGATGAGAGCTTCAAGGCTCAAGGTCCCATACAATATAAAAATGCGCCTTCATAAATGGTTAATTAAAGACTTGCGCTACAATCCCAAAGCACTTCAAGAATTTGGGTTTGTTTATCCAGCTGATCTTTGCTTGATGTGCTGGCTCGCTTGATGAGTTGGCAATGCTCCTGCATCATACTCCTTAGCTTGAAAACTTTCATGGGCTCCTATCCATGAGCTCCTACACGGTCTGTCCATGCTTTTGAATCTCTACTTCTCTTTCCCAGCTGGCATCTTCCACTGGATGGTTTTTCCATTTCACCAGATACTCGAAGTATTGCTTCCGTCTGGTCTTTTTGCTCACTCTTTTGTCAAGTATACGCTCCATCTGTGGCTTTTCTGCAATCGGCATCTTCTTCTGCCACTGAACCTCTGGCTGTTCATCGCTTCCAGCTTCTGCTTCCTCAGCCTTATAGGGATATAAGTCTGAGACATTGAATGTCAGAGATATTCCAATCGCATCTGGAAACTCAATTTCATAAGCGTTTTCTCCCAATTTCTTTAGGACTTTGCATGGTCCAATTTTCTTCATTTTCAGTTTGTTGTATGTTCCCCTTGGGAACCTTTCCTTCCTTAGATGTGTCAGAACTAGATCACCAACCTTGAACTGAAGTTGTCTCCGATGTTGATCCGCTCTGCGCTTATATTCTTGGTTTGATTCCAGCAATCGCTCCTTCACCCTGCTGTGAAGTTCCTTCATCGCCTCTGTGAATTCTTCAGCGCTTGTGCTCTTAGTCATTATCTGCTCTGAGTCCCTCAGTTCAAAAACTCCTCTTGGCTACCTACCATATACAATTTCAAATGGAATTTTTCCTGTGCTCCTGTTCACTGAGTCGTTGTATGCGAACTCTGCCTGTGGCAACACATTGTCCCAGCTGCTATGGTGCTTTGTCACCAAGCTTCTTAATAAATCTCCCAGACTTCTATTTACCACCTCTGTTTGCCCATCTGTCTGTGGATGATAGGAAGAACTAAACATCAATTTAGTTCCCATCTTCTTCCAGAGTGTCCTCCAAAAATGTCCAATGAATTTCATATCCCTGTCCGATACTATGCTTCTGGGTAACCCATGAAGTCGAATGACCTCCTTGAAGAACAAATTTGTGATGTGAGTCACATCACTAGTATTCTAACATGGGATAAAATGTGCCATTTTAGAAAACCTGTCAACCACCACAAAGATCGAATCATGTCCTCTTTACGTCCTCGGTAATCCCAATATGAAATCCATGCTGATTTCATCCCACGACCTCTCGGGTATGGGTAATGGTTGATAGAATCCCGCATTCTGCTTCCTTCCCTTTGAATGCTGGCAAATTCTACATCTGTCAACAAACTTCTTGACCTTCAACCACATTCTTGGCCAAAAGTATGCTTCTCTCAGCTTTGCAAATGTCTTGTCGTGGCCAAAATGCCCTGCTAATCCACCACTGTGCTTCTCTTTTAGCAGATTCTCCCTCATGGAGCAATTTGGGATGCACATTTGATTACCTCTAAATAGAAATCCCTCCTGGATCATATAATCTATCCATGGGCTTCTGTCTCTGAGAACTAGATTCTCAGCTGCCTCATAGGCCTCTGCAAAATCTGCATCACCTGCATACATGTCCCTAAGATTTTCAAAACCCAATGTTTTGACTCGGAACTCCTGCAACAACAAACACTTCCTGCTCAAAGCATCAGCCACTTTGTTAGCAGTACCTAAAATGTGTTTAATTACAAATGTAAAGTTCTGCATATACTCTACCCATTTAGCATGTTTCTGATTCAACTTCTCCTGTTGAGTCACAAACTGCAATGCATGGTTATCACTATATAGAACAAATTCTTTCGGAATCAAATAATGCCTCCACTTCTTTAGCGCATGTATGATAGCATAAAATGCTTTGTCCTACGTGGAGTAATTTACTTTTTCCTCATCCATATTCTCACTGAAATATGCAATTGGTCTGTCCTTCTGGCTCAAGACCGCTCCTATGGCAAAGCCACTTGCATCACATTTCACCTGGAACACTTTCGTAAAATACGGTAACACCAAAACCGGTTGTTCTGTGATCTTCCGCTTCAACAGATTGAAGCTTTTCTCTGCCTCTTCAGTCCAACAAAAAGATTTATGTCTTTTCCTGACTGTTTCCATCATTGCTACACTAATTCCACTGAAATTCTTGATCAATTTTCGGTAGAAACTAGCCAGTCCATGAAAAATTCTCACCTCGAAAATATTTCTCGGTGATGGCCAATTTTTAATTACCTCCACTTTACTTGGATCCATCTTTAATTCATTTTCCGATATGACAAACCCCAAGTAAATGAGTTCTGTCTTCATAAATGAAGATTTCCTCATGTTGATCAACAACTTCTCTTGTTGTAGCTTCCTCATTACTGCAACTAAATGCTTCAGGTGTTCTTCTTTCGTTTTACTGAAAATCAATATGTCATCCAGATAAACAATGACAAACTTACCAATGAATTCCTTCAGCACTTCATTCATCAACCTCATGAAGGTACTCGGTGCATTCGTCAAGCCAAAGGGCATGACTAGCCATTCATACAACCCTTCGTTGGTTTTGAAGGTTGTCTTCCATTCATTGCCTTCCCTCATGCGAATCTGATGGTATCCGCTTTTCAAATCAACCTTTGAAAAAAAATTGGCTCCACTTAAACAGTCCATCAAGTCATCCATCCATGGCAATGGAAACCTATACCTGATGGTTATCTTGTTAATGGCTCTGGAATCAGTGCACATTCTCCAACCTCCATCTTTCTTCGGACTCAATACCATTGGAATGACACACGGACTTAAACTTTCCTTGATCAGTCCTTTATCCAATAGTTCCTGTACCTGCCTTTTAATTTCTTTGTTCTCCTATGGCGTCAACCTGTACGTAGCTTTGTTCAGCAAACTGGCTCCTGGTATGAGGTCTATATGATGACTCACACTCCTCATCGGTGGCAACGAATGAGGTAATTCGTCTACCACTATATCAGCGAACTCTTCCAACAGTTCCTGAATTTCTTCCGACAAGTCATCCACTCTTGTGCTGGTCAAAACAATCCTTGATTTCCTGACCACAAAGAATTGTGGATCTTCCTTCTTCTTTACTTCCGCCAGAAGTTCCTTCCCACTCATGAGAAGTATAGTATTTCTCGGTTCTAGTTTTACTTCTTTATCTTTAATTGGAAGTAGCATATGTGTTCTTCCATTCTTCTCCAAAGTATATGTATTCATCTTCCCATCATGGATTACTTTCCTGTCATATTGCCATGGTCTGCCTAGCAATAAATGACATACATCCATAGGAATAACATCATAGAGTATTTTATCATTATATCCTCCTATCTTGATGTCAACTAAGCACTGTTTGGTGACACTTACCTGATGTACCTTCTGTAGCCATGAGACTTTATATGGACTCGAGTGATCAGTTGTCTCCAACTCTAGTTTCTCCACCATCTCGGTTGAAATGAGATTATCTGTGCTTCCACTATCCACAATAACCTTGCATTTCCTGTCTTTGGTCTTGCATGTGGTTCTAAAAAGTTGGTTCCTCTGAGTCGTGTCCTCTACCTCCTTCTCGGGTGTTAAGAGAACCTTATGCATCATCAACAACCTTCCGTCTTCTGTGTCTTCTGCCTCAGCATCTCGCCTCTGTGCCTCGGCGATGTGAGCTTCTCCTCCATCCTTTTTCCTATCAGGACAGTGAACTTCCTTGTGTCCATTCTTTCCACATGTGAAGCATGTGATGACTCCACCGCTGCCTCTTCCTCTACCTCTGGTACGAAGAAATGTGTTATTATTAGCGTATCCTCCGCTCTGTTCTATCTGCTGCCTTTGCGGTTCAGCATGCTGTCCTCGCTGTGAACTTCCACCTCTTTTTGTTCTAGTTTGAGGATTTTTCCAGTCGTCCCTGGATTTATGAAACCTATCTTGGGCAAATGATTTACCTTTTGGCTAGCTCCTACCTCGACCTCGCTGTGCTGGCTTATGGCTCAGTTTCTCTTCATCTTTCAAAGCCATCTGATACGCATCCTCCACCGTTCTGATGGTTGTCATACTCATCTCATCCTGGATATCATATCTTAAGCCATTCATATACCTGGCAACTTTTTCATCATCGCTCTCCCGATTACCTACTCTGATATTTATCTTGTAAAATTCCTCGGTATACTCCTTCACTGTCATCAGCTTCTGTCTCAGGTTCTGCATTCTCCTGAACAGTGTGATTTGATAATCCCTTGGGATGAATTTTGCCTTCATCTTTGCAATCATTCGATCCCAACTTTTGATCTTTTGCTTGCCTTTGGAACGTCTATCTGCTTGAATCTCGTCCCACCATAATGCTGCGTGTCCCTTCAATTTTGTGACAGCATGCCTAACCTTCTTATCCTCTTCGATATCCTCATAATCGAAGTAGGTGTCAAGAGCTCTGATCCAATCTAGAAGCTCTTCTGCATCCAGACTCCCTTCATAAGATGGAATGTCCATCTTTGTTTTTGAACTCATCTGGGTGATAGCTTTAATTAATCGCTCATTGGCTACATCTTCGGCTACAATTTCTCCTTGTTGTTCAACTTCAACTTCACCTTTGGAGTCACTCAGATCTCCAGCACTGGCTGTGCGTCTCTGTGCTGCTTCCATATCTTCTAATCTCACTCAGAGATCACGTATCTGCCTCTCCATTTCTGTATTCTATGCTTGTATTCCTCTTCCTCTCTGGTTCCCCCTATCCTCTGGATCGGGTGACTATCTTTCTCTCCTCGGCGGCATGGTGAAATCTCCTTTTCTTCCCTGCTACAGAAAACAGAGAACCTTTCTCGCTCTGATACCACTCTACGTGTATCAGATTGCTTCTTCTCTTCTTCAGTCCTCTTGCCTGAAATATATAGACAAGAAATCCTCTCTGATACCACTCTGATGCAAATGCGCCACCCAGGGCATGTCCACTCCCACAGGACCTCCTTTTCCTTCAGCCCGAAGAATTAAATTGTTCTTCAACTTCCTTATCAGAAGTTCTCAATACCCACAGAATGCCTCTTATGATATCCCTATTCCAAATCGAGAAATCAGACCTTGCGTGATCACAAGTCTTGGACTCATGGGATCGGTACTTACAAATCCCCGAACCCCGATGAATATCCCCCACGTATTCCCTGCTCTTGTCGAGAATTCTCCCGTCGGGAAATCGGCACTGGCACTATTGTGAATCACTTACCTCATGGATTCCTGACTCCCGATCCCTGATGGCACCTTCTCCGCTCCTTATCTCCCCCTGGCTAACTCCTTCTCATGCGACCGACGTGTCCATGGGACCACGTACTTTTCCCTATCGGGATTTCGAAATTCGCGGAATTGAAATGCGTAGAACTCACACCCGCGGGATCTCCAATCCTCCGATTCCCGATGACACCTGGCGTTGATCCACTACAAGGCTCGACCTTCCAACACCTGTCCTATGCCCTGGCGCCTATGGCCCACACTCCAGTGGTGATCGGGAAATCATGTTTCAGGATATCGCAATTCCCGTAACCCTTGTTCACAGACCCTTCCAAGTCCCGATCTCCAATGTGGATGACACCTATTCTCCACTGAAGTGCTATCACTGTGGGACCGTCGCACTTCGAGATTTTGTGACTTCTCCTGTCGTGAGTTTCTCATCATCGAGAATCCCGATATGCCGATCCCTGATGCACGTGCGAACTCTCTCCTCCATGTCACTGCCTCCTCGTCGCTCTATCGGGTATCGTGAAATCACGATTTCTAATGCAACAAGCCCATTGTATGCAGAAACCCCGAAATGTCGAACCTCGATTCTTTCAGATCCTCGGACACGTGTCCCTCAGATCAACGGCTCTTACCATATCGAGAAATCATAGATCGCGATTCCTATATGCAATAGTTTCATGACTCCGGAAACCCTGATTCTCCAATGAGCTGAACCCCGACTCTTCTCTGGATGTCTGACACATGTCAAATCAAGACCCTCAGCTGAGATCCTTTCTCGAGATTTTGAGAACTACACGGTCTCGATTCTCTTGTTCAGCAAAGCCCTGATGACTCTGATATCCTGATAACTCCTCCGGGACTCCTCCTCTGTTAGATAGGGCTTAAACCTGGTGCAACTTCCCGAGATCTAATGGCTGATGGGATTTCGTTGATCTCCTCTGTGAATTATGACCGTCGATTCCTCTTTCCCTTCTTGAGGAATTCTTGGCATGGAAACCTCCTGTGTAGTCTTCGATAATGATATCACGAAGGTGCTATACCTCCTGAGCTTTCCCACTCTGATTCTTTCAGAGGGACTTACGCTCAACATTCAACAACTTCCCAAGTGTTGAATCTTTTCGACTCTGCGCACTTCCTGCAGCAGCAGTCTTCGATTTCCCTTTGCCCAGATTCAGAATTGAGACTTCTTCCTCAGCCTGCACACTCCTTGCACAGCTTCAACAACCCACTTCCACTTCTGGGTGAATGAGAACAAAAGTTAAACTACTGAGCCTTCATCAACGTACTCCTTACGGATGAATTCAACTGCACACCTTGCAGGAATCTCCTGGCTCAGATAGAGAAACAATTGAAACTCAATCCATCTCCCCTTCAGACTTAAGGTTGAAACATGAAATCACATGCACAGCATATACAAATCAAATGCATAACAAGAAAACAAACATTCATGAGCACAACATCAATACACAGAGAAAACAACACCAACCATGAGTTTGAATCAGAACTTTCTTCTATTAATTCAAATGCATGTACATGGGTGTTCTTCATACACTATTCTCTGCTTGCTCTTCTCTTTTCCTGAATGCTTCCATTCTTCACTTCTATCTTACAATGGTACAATGAGGGTGTCTATATCTATTTTCCCTCTCGGACTCTAAACTATCAAATCTAGACTTAAAATCCTATCTACCAGCATTAAATCTATTAAATGCTGACTATCTACCAAAGGACGAGAGCTTAAAGGCTCAAGGTCCCATACAATATACAAATGCACCTTCATAAATGATTAATTAAAGACTTGCGCTACAATCCCAAAGCACTTCAAAAATTTGTGTTTGTTTATCCAGCTGATCTCCGCTTGATGTGTTGGCTTGCTTGATGAGTTGGCGATGCTCTTGCATCACGTTAGTTTCATACAATTCTGAGAACTTTTGTTTTTGAGCATTTTCTGAGCCTAGGGACCCTTTTAAGACTTTTGGATCATTCCTAGATCCTCCTTTTCTGCATTTGAGTATTTTCAAGCGGTTTTGGATCCACCTAGATCAATTAGTTAGTAAAACACCATAGAGAAAGGAGGACTTATGAGTCCCCTCTTCCTCCTTGGGAGGGATCTTGAGTTCCATAATGGGGAGCTCTTCTTACAATGGTAGAAAAGAAAGCAAATGATGAAGAAATCAATGCCTATTCCCTCAAGAGGTGAGTGGAATGGCCTATTGTAATGTTTCTAGAATGTTCCAAGGAGAAAAGAGGATTCTCAAGGGAGGATTGAGGTAACATAACAATACTATGAAATTCTTGAATTCTTAGTGCACCCATGGCCTCCATTTATATCATGCCTTCAAGGAAATATTAAACTAGTTCTTGGTGTGAACAAGGAGCCCTTTAGGGCACCCTTTGGTCCTTGACCAACCCCTCATTCAGATTTAGCTCATATCTAAGGGTCAAATCAAATTGGGAGCTGGTCCATAAGTGGTTGAGGGGCTGACAAGAACCATAAATGCACCATTTATAGGAGTGCATGGATTTTCTCATACACAGTCGTGTATATGGTGCATTATGCACTCTATAGGATTCTTTGGCCCATGCACTGTGCATGTGCTTCCTTTAGTGAGTTAGCGCATGTCAATTTTTTCCCAGTTGTATAGTTTTTGCCTCCTGGAAATGAATTTTTGGTGTTGTAGGTGAACTAATGGTTGTTTGGCATTGTTGTATTTCTATAACCATTTGCGTGCAATGTTGCGGATGAAATTTTAGTGATAACATATGCCCTGTGGTGTGTGACTTTAGGAGCATACGTATAGACGAAATACATCAATGTTCCTTGTAGTGAGAGTACCATTGTAATGAAGAGTATTGATAAGAACTGTAAGAGCGATCCATTAGAGGGAGATGGAAAACTGTGGGACCCAAACCTTTCTCTAGGGAAAAAAAGAAAAAAAAATATGTATACAAACGAGGCGATCATGCCCCATGCTCATGTCATGTAACTCAAAAGATAAGACAGTAACTGAATTTCTATGCCGATGTAGATAACTGCAGCACCCGCTGTGGTGGTTTGATAATGACAGATGACAATTTTGATGGTGAACATACTCTAAAAAGAGGAAAGGACATCTGCAAGAAGTGTCAATGACTCGTAGGCATTGATGGCCTAACAAATTCAGAGGTCTTTGGCTGGTATAAAACAATTGCAATAGTCGCATAGTAAGACCCACCATAAGATGAGATTTTGCTGAAGTCGAATGTTTATGGGGGTCAACGACATCAAAGAGAAATGATGGTTCTCTTTGTGGCATCCGAGACTTCTCATTGTAAAGGTAATGAGAGTCAAGATACTATCACCCTTCTAGAAACTATGTTGATGTCGACAAAAAGGGAGACGCGACTCCAAGAAGCAAAGGGCTTCATGAAATCCATGGAAACAAGATCAGGAACTGATAGGGAACATGGATGAAGTCAAGATGCAGTGAGACTCAAGACTTCCCTTGGTTGGGGGTATGTTTGAAGAATGATTGACAACAACTCTGAAATTGTATCTAGTGTCAGGGGGACGACTACACATGGGGTAAATCATGTCAGAGGCATGACAAAGTGGACAAACTCAGAGATAAGGGGTACAAAAAATGTGGGATACTCGGGGTTTGTGAACGATCTCATAATGAGTAAAGGATAGTGGATTTCCCAACCAAGGGAGACATGGGTTTCTTTTCCAGAAAAATAAGGTCATCAAGGGTGACAACAAAAATGTAAGTAAATGCTAGAAACAAAGTATTTTTACAACTACCGGATAAATAAAGAATAATTTGGGATGAGTGTACAGATACAAAAATGAGTGCCCTAGTGCGAGGTGGCTTGGCCTGTCAGGGTGCAAGTTTTGTGGAGAACTGGTGGAGGGTGGGTGCCCCATGGGTGGGTTTCTGTATGAGGTAAGTAAATGGAGGAAAATTTGCAAATGAGAAAATTGATTGTGGATGAAATGGAGGGTTAATGATACTATAGAGGTGTAGTCAAATATAAGCAATATGAGATAACCTGGGAGTCCATTGGGAAAGCTAGCAAAATGATGAGAAGGAGTATGTCGCTGATTTTTAGAAATGTGTAAGACTATAAGCACTCCCATACCTAGGGGGTGAAAGAAGAATGAGTGTTAAAATACCAAGGGGAACTATGAATGGGACAACTCATGTGGGGAAGAGTGCTACCAATTGATAGTACAAAAATGTACCAGCGGTGACAGTACTGCAGAGCCGGATGTAGGGACCCTAAAGGTGAATTTTGGAGGGTATGATTGGGAGATGCAATTGACATTTAGAGGGAATGATTACATTCCATTTTCAAACATACACTTGAAGGGGCTATGATGTTTTTTATTAACAAGTACCTGCACATATGAAAAACAAATACCTGATGTGAACAATACCTGAAAATAAAGAACATATAACAGTTATTTTATAATTTTGAACATGAGCGGGCGTACTTGGACGTGGTGTGAAAAAATACTCCCAGGTGGTCGAGTACGGATGGTGACCCAGGGACTGTGACTTTGTATATGGAGAGACCCTGATCCCGTGGTTGAAGATGGATCGGGAAACAGAGGCTTTGGGCTCCTATAATTGAGCGTGGAAATTTGGAAAAAGGGACTATATATGGTTGTGGGGCCCACACTGCCACCTCATTTGTACCCGTTACTATAGTGAATTGACGAGAGTATTTGGAGGAGTTTCAAATATTATGGGATTTCGAGCTGACCGATCCAGGATGTGTGAGAGTCAGGTTAGTGGTTGCATCCTCCTGTACAGTAGATAGTTTCAATTTTTTGGGTAGGGGTCGTACGGATGGTCGTACTAGGGTAGTTTTAGGGGCATGGACATAATTCCATCTCCCATGCATGATGTGTGGTTGTGTTATACAAAACCGTGCATAGGGGCGTGTGGGTGAGAAAAATAGGTGCGCATGAGATACATGCTTGTTTAGAAATACAACTATGCACTGTGAACAGTTGATCCTCAGACAGTTGTGCATCAGTGTGCAACTATGTAGAGAACATGTGCGCATGGGTGAACACCTATGGGTGTGATAGTTGCACATTGATGCACAACTATTTCTCTGACAGTTGCGCATTAATGCGCAACTATTCGAAGAACATACACGCATATGTGCACGCATGTCGGGGTGAAAGCCACACACTGGATGTGAAGATAAGGGGTTTTGAGAGTTTGAATGTTTTGATATTTTTGATGAATGATGAGTTCTAACCAATTGTTTCTATGTGGATGCAGGTGTTATCACTGAAATTTCGTCCGCACATGGCGACAAGAACTCAGCATCGTCAAAACAGGAATGAAGTCATTCATGGCATTGAATTAATTTCACAGCATTGCAAAAGGGTCAAAAACTATACAAAGTAACCAAAAATTGAAGGGCGCTTTACACAAGATGGGTGTGCGTGCATATGCACGTAACAGGAACGTACAAGGTGCGCATGCGTGCACGACGCACGACTGTTGGCACAAAAACCCGCGCACCTGCTAAATGGCGCATTTATGGAATTGGTCGGCCTCCCAACCACTTATGGATCAGCTCCCAAGTTGATTTGACTCCCAAATCTGAGTTGAATCCGCATGGTAGGCTGGTCAAAGACCTAATTAAGCCCTAAAGAGCCCCTTTTCACACCTCAAAGGAGTTACATAATCACCCAATGCTATGCTATAAAAAGCTATGAAGAAACATCATTTTCTCAAGGAATTTCATGTATTGTTATGCTGCTAAGATTGTTAAGGACTCATTCTTTGACAATAACACATTGGCACCATTTCATAGAGCCATTCACCTCTCCATTGAGTGGATGTGCTTGGAGTTCTTTCACCATCATTCTCATTTTCTCATTGTAAGGAGAGCAAATTTGTGAGGACACAAGAGGCTTCCTTTGGAGGAAGAAGGGACTCATAGCCCCCTTTCTTCATTGTGCTTTGATTTCATCAATTGATCAGCCTAAAAACATTGGTGATATTGGTCTTTTTGTGTTTGTTATTTATTTATCCATATGTTCATAGTTTTAGTTTGTTTTAATTTAATTCTTGCTTATAGTTTTGTTGTTCTTTTTCTAACTCTTTCCTCTATAGCTGTCATGCTCTGCAAGACCCAACAGGGCATGTAAGCACCCTTTATTTTCTCACCAAGTGACGAATTGGGTGCAAACAACAGGTGATCAGTGTGCGAGGAGAGTCATTATGCTAGTCCAATGGAGGGAGAGAGACTGGGAGTGCCTCTAGGAGGTGGTGAGAGAGGAGATGAGTTATTGGAGACACTTGGCAGCCTGTGGGCTACTTAAGTTCTTTGATTTCCCATTCATATGGTTGCAGGAGTTCCTGCTTCATTATCTGATGTCGATGTGGAGAATTAATCTATAGTGCTTCATTATGTGGGGGAAACAACTGACATTCTCAGTTGTTGAGGATGTGTATTTTTTTACGGGGCTCCCCTTTCGGGGAATGGCCCTGCCTGGTGACCCCCAACTATCGGGGGATGTGAAGTTGATAGATGTGGAATGACATTAGTGTATGGGGCAGAAACCGATGTCAGGTTCACTTGTCCACATTGAGGTGATGGATGCACTTTTCCATCTGTGCATCATGACCATGATTGTGAGAATATATGGATCCTTAGCTACTCAATGGATCATTGGTGGTTAGCTGAGGATTATGGAGAGGTTTCTAGATGGTGATTTTTTCTCCTAGGGTTTGATGTTGTACGGCAGGATGATGGGGCATATTCACCGATGTTGAACCACTGAATCTGGTGATTTTTCATTTGGATTGATCCTGGTAGCATGGTTTCTAGAGAGGGTGCCCATGTTGTGCCCGAGGGTTTCGTTTCTGCCTGTAGGGCCGTAGGAGCCATGATTGATGCGATGGGCTCATATTTTGGCTTGACGAGGAGGGGGAGAGGGTGGCCACTACTTTACAGCCATGTTGGTGCATGTGTGGCATCACATGCCATAGATCATACTTTGATTCCCATGTGGTGGAATGGATTTTGTGCATGACCCACACATGGAGTTTCCTCCTGGAGAGGTCTAAGACCAGAGAGGTATGTTGGTGTATTGATTTTTTTTTATTGTGATATGTAGCATATGTTTATATGTATATGGATGATAACTCTATATTTTTTTTGTGTTTGTCGATGTGGGGCCTCAAGGCCTCAAGGTGGATATGGTTGGGGAGCCACCTCACCAAGGGCCAGTGAGACCTCTGCGGGTAGGAGAGAGACATTGGAGGGATGATGTTGGTGCAAGGCCAATGGATGAGGTGAGGGCCAACGAGAGATGCATATTTGTTGATCCAGGTGTGGGGCCATCTCATGCACCATAGGTAGAGGCTGGCTGGGGGATGGAGGATATTCTTCATTAGTTTGAGGAGGTGTTCCAGGGTGTGTCAGAGGGCACAGGGTCCCATATTCAGAATGAGAGAGTCTTGGAGAATTGTGTCAGTGTTTTGGTAGAGTGGCGGACCTTGATCCTTCAGGAAGCTGTAGCAAGGGCAATGGTGACTGGTCGATTTCCCCCTGGACCTAGAGGACCCCCAGTTGGTGGGGTTCCTCCTACTGACAAAGGACCTAATGGGGGAGCTCTGGGGGCACCATGAGTGTTGGTTCTATTTTTGTATTTATATAGGCTTGCGAGCCCATTTTGTACAGGGTAGTTGATACCCATTTTGGATAGGGTAGGAGGTACCCATTTTGTACCTATAGGGGTGAGAGGACTCACTTTCCTATGGACGATGTATATGTTGTACTTTTGTAAACATTTATGGTAATTTGATATATATATATATGGATACACATCTTTGGGATCTTTGTGATGTTTACATGTGTGGATATTTTGTGATGGTTTATGATGTCTAATCTATATGTTGTGACCGATGTTTTATGATTTATGTATATGTAATAATGTCTTAATGTGATAAATTCAAATCTAACACTAGGTTAGCCATGTTATCTTCTATTTGATTAAATTTTCATGGAATGTGTGTAAATGTAATTGAATCAAAGTTTCGAGATAAGAGTATAACTTGCAGGTAGTTGTGAAAGAGGAATGGACCGCAGACATGATATACATTGTTGAGATGCAAGAATACAAGATGGGAATCTAATAAGACACTAAGCTGACGAATATGATGGTGATTGGTCTCAGCGAGGACACCAATGATGGCTATGTATTCTTCTTGTTTGTTGGTGGTTGAGACCAAACATATGTCGCTGGAGTGTAGAAGTTCATGTGAGGGGGTGTAGAGGGCCCAACCGACCGAAGAGAGATTTTGTGTCCAATGGATAGCTCTGTCAATGTAACTGATGTGGTAGGATGATGGAGGATGCATTTATCAATAATACAGATGGTAGTTCATACATGAGGCATGAAGGTGAAAGAAAAAACTAAAAACTCTAAAAATGTGTACAAAGAAAAACACTAGTGTAGAATGACTACGCACAGGCGTAAAACTTCTTTAAATACAAGTCGTTGGCAGGTTCTTTGAGAGGGTAGACTTCTGGAGAGGCCAGGATGTATGCACCTTTATTGAGGCAGTGTTGGACAATGTAGGGTCCATGCCATAATGACTCGAATTTCCCATGACTGAGAGTATCGTGAGCGATATCATAGGCTAGGATGAGATCTCCTTCATTAAATGAGCAAAGGTTGACATGGCGGTCAAAGGTGGCTTTGGACCATTTTTTAGCTACCTCAATGTTCTGTAATGAAGATTGATGATCTTCATCCAATGACTCTAAGGTCAACAAGCGCTTCTCCATTGGATCAGTGTTAGGTAATAACTCAATGGCGATGCGCAACATGGGAATTTCACACTCGATGGGGAGGATGGCTTCAATCCCATGGATGAGATGAAATAGTGTAAAACCGGTGGCAGTTCTGAATATCGTGCGATGAGCCCATAATGTTGAAAACAACATATGATGCCAATTGGTCTTATGTTTTTTGATAGTACATTGCAACATGGTTTTGAGAAATTTGTTAACATACTCAACCTATCCATTGGAATGAGGGTAGTATGGGGAGGAAAACTCATGGGAGAAGCCTAAATTTGAGGAGAGTTCTACAAAGATCTCATTCTCAAATTGTTTATCATGATCAGATACTAATTGTGGTGGGATTCTAAAATGGGTACTGACGTGGTTGAAGAAGAAACGCATTGTTGTGTCAGCAATATTGTTAAAGGTAGGCATGGCTTTGGCCCATTTGGTAAAGTAATCTACTGCCATGATTATTTATTTGTGTCCATTACTAGATGGAGGGTTGCAAGTCATGAATTATATGCCCCATTTGCAGAAGGGGCCAGCAATGATGAAGGGGTCTAGAAGAGCGGGTGGTGCTCATGCTTTGTTTAAATAGAGTTGGTATTTTTCACATCGCTTGACAGTGTGGATGCAGTCATGAAACAGTGTGGTCCAGAATTATCCTTTGCAAATGATTTTTGGGTTGTGAACATACCCGAGAGGTGGTCACTGCAAGCACCACTATGGAAATCGTTCAAGACTTTATCTGCTTCATCGAGGGTTAGACATCGACGAAGTATGGTGTTGACCCCACGTCGATACAAAATGTCTCCTATGAGGAGGTACCACTGGGCTTGATGGAGAATGTGTCAAGGATCGTCTCTAGAGAGATGAGACCCAAAATTCTATGTCTGAAGGTAGACGATAAGGTTCGGCATACTAGGGGTCATCCGAGGGGATGTAAAAGAGGTGTTCGTCGGGAAAATCTGTATTGACAGGTGAACCTTTAGTGTCTGAGGGAAATGTCGTGATGATTTCAGTAATGAAAAATGATTTCTTTCTTTTGGGAGTTGAGAACTCAAGGTCGTATTCCTGAAGGATGAAGATCCATCGGGAAATGTTTCCATTAATCTGTTGTAGACTAAGCAAGTACTGCATGGGGTTATAATATGCCACGACTTTGGTAGTGCGAAGCATAATATAGTGACGTAGTTTTTGAACTTCGAGGACAACTGTGAGGGCTAGTTTCTCATCATGATTGTATTTCAGAGTTGGTCCTAAATTTTTTTTACTGATGTAGTAAATAACATGTTCACGTCCATCATCCCCTAGTTAGATGAGGACTCCTTCTATTGAGACAGATGAGGATGAAAAGTAGAGTATGTAATCGCGATCATACTCTGGAGTACTAATCAAAGGGACATTGGATATAACTTCTTTTAAATCATCAAAAGTGGTGTGGGCATGTTCATCCCACCGGAATGGGATATCATGATGTAGTAAATGAAGGAAACCATGTGCATGAGTGGCATAATTTGGGACAAAGCATCGTAAAAAGTTGGCTTTGCCTTGTAGGCTCTGCAGTTGGAGAAAATTCCTAGGTGGTGGAATTTCTATGATAGCTTGGACCTTGAGGGGGTCCACTGTGATGCTGTGTTGGTAGACGATGAACCCAAGGAGACATCCGATGATGATGCAAAATACACACTTGAGGGGGTTTAAGTGGATATTGTACTGGCAACATTGTTTAAAGATGACTTGTAAGTCATCTAGATGTTGAGTTCATTTCTTGGATCAAGCAGTGAGGTTGTCCAAGTAAGCAATAATGATGCAAGCAAGATCATGGAAAACATAAGTCATGGCCCATTGGAATATAGCACCTGCATTTTTTAGTCCAAAAGGCATGACAAGATAAGCAAAATTACCCCATGGGGTAGTAAAAGTGGTTTTATACTGATCTGTTGGATGGATTTGGATTTGATTGTAGCCAGATAATCCATCCATGAAGGACAATGCTTTGTTGTCGACACAGTCATCGATAATTTGGTCGATGAAAGGGGTTGGAAAGTTGTCTTTGGGACAAGCATGGTTGAGATCGTGAAAGTCAGTGCAAATGCGAATAGTGCCCTACTTTTTGTTAACAGGGATGGGGTTAGAAACCCATGAGGTATATGTGATGGGGTATGTAAACCCTGTGATGTGTAACTTATGAATTTCTTCTTTGATAGCCGCAAATTTGGATGGGTAAAGCGAGCTTTACTTTTGATAGATTGCGGTGACATCTGGCCATGTCTCGATGTGATGTTTGACTATAGAGGGATCGAGGACGGGAATCTTTGTATATGACTAGGAAAAATATCCTGGTATTCCTGAAAGAGAGCTTTGTAATATGTGAGTTCCTCAAGGTAGCATGCAGTGCCAATGGTGATTTCCTCTATGATTCCCGGTTTGAGGGAAATGTTGATTTTGATAGTGACGGAGAGATTGGTCATGTTTCCTTCTTCAAAAGCATCAAGGGAAGGGATAGGGTTGTTAAACTACTCTATATTCCTTGACAGGATAAAATCATTGGTTTTGATAACACATATGGAGGCTTGGCTAGGGGGTTGAAAGATTCCTTTGAGCAAAAAATCACTCTATGATGAAGTGCATTCCATGGGCAATCAAGGGTAGTGAGTTCCTCCAGGATATCTTCATTGCAGTGGAAAATGTGAGAATATAGGGGGTCCGGGGAGGTAACAGGGGTGACTGCAACCGTGTGATTGTCTTCAAGTGGTGAAGATGTGGAGGGGGTATTGCAACTATGGTGAGATGGCTGGCTTGACATAAACCAGATGTCCAGACACCGTGGGTTGTAAACTGTGGTGGGGGCTAAGATTTCCTGGGGTAAATTGTAGCGTGCCAATTGCTCTGATACCAATTTGTAGCGTACCAATTGCTCTGATACCAATTTGTAGCGTGCCTTTTCACTACCGAGGTTTAAAAACCTCTCAGTTACCATTCTATACATGGAATTTTACATAATGTGTACAAACATTATAAGCACATGCATTTAATCATTAAACACACATAAATTACAGAGTGAAACATATCTCGTTACTGCTATAATCACACATTCCATAGCATTCCACAATAATTCATTTACACAGCGAAAACATGATACATAAGCATAATTCAAATACTTATCTTTTAACAGCTGTAGAAATCACCAACCGAGTGCAGGCCTTCCACGAACCTCCCAGCCTTAGACCACACTGTTCATCAGCTCAACAGTGGGTCACCCCCGAGTTGGGACCAAGCTCCACCCCAAGGCAAGGAATCCTAGGCTAGGCTGAGATTACAGGGAAGACATCACAGAAATATCTAGAAGGATTCTTCCCAAAGATGCCATCTTACGCCCACTACTACTAGACCCTCATTCCCCACATGCCT